>OX352773.1:192245299-192599934 GCA_947095535.1 Poecilobothrus nobilitatus
TTTTATGAAAAATTGCATACTTTTAGGATGTTCCAAAAAATTTTTTTTTTTTTTTCAAATGTTTTATTTTAGTTATTTCATTATTATAATAAAAATATAAAATTCAAAATAAAATAAAAATAATTTTACTTAAAATCAGATTTGATAGGCAGTTAGGCTGTTATACTTTAACTTTCACTGTCATTTACACTTATTTTTTTCCTTTCATTTACACTTATAATTTTTATCTATAAGTAACTTAATATCCACGAAAACCTGAATTATTAATTTAATCTATAGCGATTATTTATTTAATTTTATTTATTTGGAAAATTTATACAAAAACCAATCCTTTACATATATAATGTTTTTTTTTTTTTAAATTATTTAGAACTAAAATAAAAAAAAATCAAAACTAATTTAATCCCTACCTTAATCTAGCTAATCTAGAGCCTATCCTATTATTTCCAAAAATATGGTATTTTATCTATTAATTTTTTTTTTTAAAAACCATTGCTCAATAACTAAGTCTTTAATCTTCGAAGTTGATAATTCTTTACACCATAAATAAAATTTTCTTAATATAAATAAAATATAATATAAAATTCCGTAATTAGTTTTAAGCTTTAAAACGATGTGTTTTTAAACAGCATATTACAAAAATTGAAATTAAAAGAAATTTTAATTAAATACTATAGTTCAGTCATAATTTCAAATAAAAAGAAACATAATTTCATCATCTTATGAAAAATTCTGTACTAAGTTATTTACTAAGAATAATTAATCGTAATTAATATTTAAGATTATAATAAAAAATCTTAAATATATAAAGAAACGAAAAATTTTATTTTTTTTTTTTTCCAATAATTAATTGTTAACTTCAAATTTTCTATTTTTTAATAAATTAATTAAAGCTTAATAAAATGATGATTAAATTGCAGGATTAACCAATTTACTCGATTATATATGGTACATTAAATTATTACAAAAAAAAAAAATTAATTTTATTAAATATTTTTTTTTTGAAATCTTAAAGATTGAAACGTGATATTTTAAATGAATTTCAATATCTTGTTTTTTTTTTTTTTAATATTTTGTTATGGCCAATTGCATCAATAATAATAATTATAATTCTTTTAGTAGAATATGATTTCCTTTAAAAATGAAACGAAAAAAAAAACCACTGCTTAAAGTTAATTCAAATTTTTAATGCAATAAATTTTCATTAAAAAGGAAATTATGTTCCCCCTTAATTTTTTATTTCATATTTTTTTTAAATCGTAATTCCTCATTATTTTCAAAATTTTTTTTTTTTTTCCGTTATTAATTCAATGTTCTTTGCTTTTTGTCTTTGGTTATTTTTGTTTTTGTTTTTTTTTTTTTTCATTTTAATTATTATGCAAAAGTATATCTACTTGATTTAATTTAATGGATAATTTCAACAAAATTATGCTCCTTTGAATTATCAACACGCCAATATTTAACTATCAAACACGAAGAAAATCAACCCAATCCAATTTTAAAACCAAAGAAAACAATCAACTCAACCCAACACACATTAAAAAAAAAAAAATATATATATATATATATATATATATATATATATATAAGAAAAGAATGAATAATTTAATATTATCCTTTCATAATTGAAATCCTAAGGATAAATGTTAATATATGTATATGAATGTATATTGGTTTATTTGTTTGTTTGATTCTGAATTTGGTTTTAATGTTATTTTTTTTTTGTTGTTTTTAATTTATTTTCTGTTTTTTTTTTTTTTTTGTGAAAAGCAAAATAACAGCACGTGTTAAAAGCTTTGGAAAGAAACATGAGCATCTTTTTGTTTTTTTTTTTTATCTTATCTTATATTATAATTTCTGTTGTTACCATTATTATTCTTGTTGTTGCCATCGCATTTTTTTCATTTATTTTGTGATTTTGTATTTATTTTTTTAGATAATGAATTGAAAATTATTTCAAATGAAAGTTTTAATGAATAAAATAAAGAGTTTCTGTTCTGTTGTTTTTTTTTTTTTTTTTTTTTTTGGATTCTATATATATGTACAATGGTTATTTGAATGTAGATTGGATATGGATCATTTTATATATGTGTTGTTGTATTTTATATATATAGGAATACCAGATTTTTGCATAAATTATTTGGAAAAGTGTAGTTTGTATTGAAAATGAATACAATTACTTTTATTAAGTTGGAAGAAAGCTTTGAAAAAAAAAATTAAGAAAGACAGCTTTGAAAACAAAATCGCTTTACATCAGCTTACTTATCGTTTAGACATCATTCTTTTATTGGTTTTTTATAATAAAGGGTCACCTTTTCATCCCTGTTTGTTCACTTTGTTTTAATCTGAAAAATAGAAATTTTTTCTAGTTTCCCTCCACTATTGTTCCACTTTTTTTAACATTTTATTATTACATGTTTTTTGAAAATTTTAACTGTTATTATACGGTTAAACTTCAAAACTTCTCCGAAACTCTGAACAATTCGTTTTAAAAGTTAAATTTTTTTTTATTATAATCAGGTACAAAAAGTAAATGATAGTCAAAATTTTAACAAATAAAAAATAATTTTCAAATGAACATAAATAAACGCTTAAAAAAAGTGAATTTCTATAATTTTTACATTCTATTTTCTGAACTCTTCAAAATATATTTTAATTTATCTAATGTTTCATTTTCTTTTTTAAACGCTTAAAAAAAGTTATATTCATGTCATTTTAAACAATTTGAAAGAAAGGGGATTAAAAAAAAGAATAGAAAACATTGATGTTTAGCCACCGCTTTAAACTTTTTTCTATTATTACTATTATTATTATAATTTAATGTTTTTGCATATTATAAATTCAATTGTTTTTAAAATTAAAGCAACAGCTTTAAAAAATTTAGTAAAATATAAAAAATTATAAAATTTTTTAAATTTATCAGCGTATGGCAACCTTTTAAATAAATTTTTATGCATAAAATAATAGAATTTAAATGGAAACCGTATAAAAGTAAAAAACGATTAGATAAAAAAAAAATTTTTTGTGTTTTTTATTTTTGTTATTGTTGTGTTTTCCATTGGTTCAAGATTATAAAAAAGGATTATTGATAATAAGTATAAAATTATAATACAAAAAAAAAAAAAATTAATATACATAAATACTTTTATGATTTTAACAGTAAAGTTAATTTTTCTCTTAAAGTAATTATTGTTATATGAAATGAAAAGATAGCATTATAAAAAAGCAAAACATATTTTACTTTAGAAATGTCATAGTTTATTTTTTTTTATTTTCGAATTTTTTAATTGTTTGATTTGTTTAATTTTAATGAGTTATTACTTTAATATAAATATGAAATGATTAAATTTTCCTATAAGCTCTCAAATCTTAGAAAAGATAAAATTAAAAAACAAAAATAAGGAATTTTCTCTAATATTATATAAAAGTATTATTTTTTGAAAAGGATAAACATAAACAAAGGATAAACTTTTAATCAGGCGAAACTTATTTTAATAAAAAATTCAGTCATCAATCAATTACTATACACTTTAAAAACAAAAACTTGCATTTAAAAAGGATATACTCGCTTTAAAAAAAATCACAAAATTTTCACTTAAAATGGAAATTCATTATTTTAAAGTAAAGTAATCTTTATAAAAAGAAAATTATATATTTATATCGTTTTCCTACTCGTAATAAAATATCTTTATAATTTTTCAAATGATATTTATATTAATTTTTTAATTTTAATATAAAGCAGAGATATCTTCTGAAATCAATTGTATAATATGTGTTTTGATTAAAAAAAATCCTATGGTATATACATTTTCTTTAAAATTTTTTCTATAAGTTTTATTTCTTCTAGAAAAGAAAGTAAAATTTACTTTCTTTATATTAAAAAAAAAAAAAAAACAATAAAAATAAAAAAACTATAATAAATAAATAATAAAAATATTCTAGCAAATTAATTAACATTAATTTCATTCATTAAAAATTTGAAGGTTATAAAACTAAAACTCATTATAATTATATTATTTACATGTTCTTAACACACCTATACAAATTTTACTTATATAAACAAATAGTAAGCAAATGAAAGATTTTTAAATAATTTAAAAATTTATTTATACATAAATATGCATATTATATATTATGTATATACAAACATATAAAAAGAGAAAAGAAAAAGTGTAGAAGAAAATTTGCATCAATTAAATATACTTTTATATTTAAACATACAGTTAGATACTTTAAAAATATATTATAACTGCAATGCAACATACAAAAACAAAAAGAATTTTAATTCAAAAGATGAAAAAAAAAAAAAAAATTTAACAAAAAAATAAATGAAAAGAAAAGAGGAAAAAAAAAAATTAAGAAAAATTTACAAATAGAAAATCTTAATCGTTCTAAAGTCCTTTCTATTTATTTTTTCTTATTGTTTTTTTTTTTTGTTTTTATTTTCTTTCTGTAATCTGAATAATATCAAAATCGTCTCATCAGGGTATATAAATAACTCTCAACTGGTGTAAATCATACAAAATTATTATTATTTTTCTATTTCTATATCCTTTCATCATACTCTTTAACTCTCTTGGCTCTTATACATATATTCTCTTCTAAAAACTCTTTCCCATTTTTAATTTTTTTTTGTTTTTTGTTTTTCTTCATTACTGTTCTAGTTTTTTCTTTGGAAAATTTCGATTGAAAATAAAGAGATACTTATATATATAAAAACAAAAAGACTATACAATATTAATTATGTATATTTAATCATATCTGTATATGTATATGCATATATGTATATGTATGTTTGTACTACTATTGGATTACAAAAATTTAAATGTAAAAAAGAAAATAGAAAGAAAATGAGAAGAAAAATATTTAATTTGAAATGGTAAATATTTCACAGGTAAGCAAAACAAAAAGGAATAAGGAAAAGAAATTTTCTTTTTTTTAGTCCATTATAAATGATGGTGGTAGTGGTTTTTTTTATTTTCAATGATGGGTTGTAAATTAGAAGAATTACAAGGAATAATTTAAAAAATATTCTATATTACATAATAACTAGAGGCGAGATGGAGATATTGATGATATATTTAAGAAAAAAAAAAAAAAATAAATAAAAATTTTTAAAGGAAATATTTTAAATTTTAAATAATTTATAAAATGGAATCTGTTAGTAAAATATAGTTGTTTGTTTTTTTTTTTTTTTTTTGAAGTATTTATAGTACTTATTACTTACAGTAATCATTGTTTTAAACTAAAATATTATAGAGAAAAACTATAAAGCATCAAATTTCTTTTTTAACTGTAAATATATCAGTTCAATCGTCCTTCTTTTCAATATCATTATTATCAAAATCATCATTGGAAACAACCACCAGGGAGTAATTTCCATTTCAAATTTTTTGTTTTTATTTTGTTATTTTTTCTTACTTTTAAGAAGCTTTTTTTTTTTTTTCTGTCTCTGTTTTTGTTTTATGATATCAATTGATTATTCGAAAGAGATAAATATATATAAATATATATACATATATATGTTTGTTTTTCAATAGGTAGAAAAATCTTAAGAGAGTTTTGAAATATTAAAATATTTTATTTTTACCTATAGTATATATTTAATAGTTAGTCAAAGGATCCTTATTAATTCTTTATGATAAATCTAATATAGAATGATTTAAGAAATTCTTGATACTTTTTGAAAAATAAAATTATTTGTATAGAAAAAATTAACAACAAATAAAATGGGGTAGCTACGAATGCTCGTATCACAAAATCACGTTCCATCAATAAATTTCGTTTTCTCAATATTTTCTTTCTCAAATTCACTATTTATTTTTTGTTTTTTTTTTTGGTTTTTTTTTTTAAATTTTTTAAATGAAATTGTAAAAAAAATTAAATTAAATTGGCGCTTTATTTTTTAAATTAAATTCTGGTGAATTTCGCATACAACTGGTGAATTTCGCAATATACAATACAAATTCTGGGAAAAATGATTAAATTTTAAAATAACTAAAACTGTAAAAATTTTATATGAATCTTATTGGACAAGACAGAAATTGGAATCTTATTGGACAAGCTAAGGTCTTAAAGGAAATAATTTTGTAATATACATCTATAAATATTATTATTGTACAATAGTTTATATTAATAGTAAAGAAAAAAAAAAACCACGATAAACCAACTGTAAAATTTTTTCTATAATTATTTTTTCCCATATATATATATGTTGCGACAATGAAACATCATGAAAAATCATTTAAAGTTAAAAGCACTCCTCAAACTCTGCATACTCCCGTCGATAAATCACCAGAAAAGTCCGTTAAACAAATTATTGAAACCAATTATAAAACGCCTACTAATTACTTACACATTTCGGATTGGGTATAAATTCTAGTATCTCATAATCACATTTTTATTTTTCGGTAGTTTCTTAAAATTAAAATACGTCTAGAGAAATTTTTAAAAACGGGATTTTGAAAAATCGAGATTTTTTGGTACGAGTATTCATAGGGCTAATAAACTTATTTTAAACACCTAAATAATTCTTAATAAACTAAAACCAGTTGATTGTTATTAAGTAAATTTTGTGGTCAAATAATTTTTTATTATACTGTAAAAAGTTTACTGTAAATGGAATTAAAGAAACAAAACAACGTAAATCTGAAAAATTCAAAAACGAAAGAAGACATAAACTAAATTGAATAGTAACAGAAATAAAAAAAAAAAAACAAGTTACATATATACATAGGTATAATGATGGTAGTAATTATTTTAAGTTAAAAAAATTGTAATAAACAATAATAGAAAATTAGAAAATAGCAAGAAAAACAAAAATATAAAGAAAATCAAAATATAAAATAAAGGAAAAAAAAAAAATATGTTTATTACAATAAAAGAAATAATTGAGAGATGAATATAATAAATAAAAAAAAGTGAAATTCTTAAAATTAACATAAAACAAAAACATAACAACAGCTTTAATAATATACAATTGTTAACGGTTTTCTTTTTTTTTCTGTTGAATTTGCATGAAGAAAAATCGAAACAAAAAAGAAAAAAAATTAATTTATGCAAATTAAGAAAAAAAAAAAAATATGAAAAACCTGAAAAAATTAAATGTAAAGATAACAACGTGGAAATCAAAAGATAAAAAGAGATGGTGGAATACAAAAAAAAAAAAAAAAGATGAAAAATAATGAAAATTACAATGAAATAAGAAGAACAACACGTGGAAATATGATAATTAAAATTTTTGATTGATAATTATGCAATTAAATACAATAAATCGTACGAGAGTAAATTTTCTTTTCCTTTTGTTTTTTTGCACTTAAAATCGCATTAAAATTATAATTTTTCCTTAGTAAATAAGAAAAAAAAAATGGAGTTTTTTTTTTGCAATAGTTCTGATAAGTTATTCAAGGAAAATATTTTAAAAATAAATTTTATTGAAATTGAAATGTTATAATTTAATTATAATAAAGTGTTTGCTACAATTTAAAGTATGCTTATAAGGAATGTATTAATAGAGTTGCGTTTGGTCGAATGTTTTAATAGCTTAGTTAATATTAGATTTATTAGATTTATTGAGTAAAAAATTGTTTTTTATTTATACTTTTTTGTCCACATATATATATATTTCGACATCACTGCCATCATCAGGGCGAATACAATTTAATACTAACCATGAATAATTTTCCTATTTTTTAATATTATATTTATACCTACTAATTAATTACAATTCTAAACAAATATTTAACATAGGTGAATTTCGCAATTCTAATTGTTCGTTCAAAATAGATTTACTTTGTTTTATAGCTTTTTTAATTTCTAGAAATTCCAATAAATCCAACTTTTTACCTTTGTTATCAATATGTAAGATTTTAAGGTTACTTATATTGGTAGAATGGTTTTTTTCCATTAAGTGATTGGCAAAATTGGATTTGGAATCGACTTTATTAAGTTCTCTAATGTGTTCCGAATAACGAATCGCGAAATTTCTACCTGTTTGTCCTATATAGATACTATAGCATGTATCACATTTAATTTCATATACACCTGAATTTTTTAATTTATCTAATTTTTCTTTATTATTTATTATAATTTTACCTATGCTATTGTTGTTATAGAAAGCTACCTTTAAATCCGTTTCTTTTTCTATTATATAGCTTAGTTAATACTTAATAGCTTTAAACAACAAATGTTTTAATAACAAATTTTTAACAAGTTTTATTTTAGCAAACATTTTTTTCAGGATTGATTATTAAATAAAACTGGACAAAAATTAAGTTGTTATATTATATACATTACAAACTGAACATATAGAATTTATGTATAAATATATAAATTTGATTTAATAATTTTGAAAATATAATTTTGGAAATATATTGTTTACGTTTTACTAATAAAAATGTACATACAGATGTCTAAAAATAATTAATGTTTATTTTTTGACTCCTTTGCGAGCAATCAGGGGCCGGTACCAAAAAATTATCTAAAGCAATTTATGCTTACTTATGCTTATGTTTATAAAATTTTGATATTGATTTATAAGCTAAAAAAATTCTTGTCATTTGGCGTTTTTAGATTGAAACGAGGAAGAATACAGTTGACTTTGTCAACTCTTAGATACCCGTACGAACCGTTAGTATGTTCACAGTCACTCTGCCTACAATATTATTTTTTTAATATTTTAGTATTTTAAAATAATTTGGGTGAATTTTATAATTTCTAGAACTTATGGGTTGTACATGTATTCAAACTATATGTTTATATGTACATTCTTCTAAAGCAGATTCTAACCTTCCACATAACGATTATCAATCCAAAACTTTTTCAAATATTCTATAGTAACATTTAATACTAAGCGGTAAATGTATATTAAATTTACTTAGTACAAAATAGTAAATATAATTTTAAATATTATATTATATTATATTTAAATATTCCATTGACAGAATAATTTCTTATAAGTACAATAAAATACATATATGTATGTAAATACGGCGCTATATAATATACATATATACTCTTATCATTCATTCACTAGTGACATATACGATATGTAAATAAACATGATATTATATAAGTATGTATATATATCAATATCATATAAATAATAATAAAAATTCTTCAAGCAACCGTTATGTTGTTTATTTATTTACATTTTTATGTACTACGCATTATATCCTCAACAATTTCAAATTATCGAGTAAAACAAAATGGAAAAAATTCGTTTTAAAGAAATTTGTTCGAAAATTTGAAAAAAATCAACTAACACTTTCGTCAATTATAAAGTAACCCTATATTGTTAAAAAAAGTTGTTAACAGAAATAAGAGTATAATGTTGAAGCTTCAATTTTTGTGTATTACTTCAAAAAAATTTTAACAGGTGTTCAAGTTACAGGTGTTTAAAAATAGAAAATTTTCAGTTTTTGACGCCTTACAGCTCCTAAACGGGGGGTGATACAAAAAAAATTTCTGAAATGACTCATACTTATTTTCAAAGATCTAACTTCTGTCAAAATTTCAAGTTTCCAACTTTAACCGTTTAGAAGATGGAGGGGTTAAAGAATTTTGCAAAATTTGAGTTTCGCATAACGGTAAATTAAGACACCGTATACCAAAAATATATATTTATTGTATATATACTTTTAAAGCTAATGAAAATAGTAATCGTTTGGCTTTTTCAAAATGAAGATATACCTTATACAACTTGTGCTATAACAATTTAAATATAGAGCTTTTTTGAACCTTTGGGGAGCTGTAGCTCAGTAACGGGTGGGGCTACAAAAAAAAGTTATTAAAAATAAAATTAATATTTTTGTGAGATCTATCAGTAGTTAAAATTTCATAGCTCTATTGCAAAAAAATGTGGGGATCTAAAAGTTAGGTGTTCGAGAGCTACCCTAAGGCTTGGTCCAAACTCAACCAAAAAAAATAGGAAACCTACAAATTACTCCCAAAATATTTTGTGTAAATTTCAAGATTATAGCTTTCTTAGTTTTTGAGTTAGCGTGCTGACGGACGGACGGACGGACATGGCTCAAAAGTCTTAGAATTTTTTTCTGATCCGATCCATACCTTTGAAGGTATATCTAGCTCGCTTATTTCGAGGTGTTACAAACGGAGGAGTAATTTTATTATACCCGATCCTATCGTACGGGTATAAAAATATTCTGCAGAAAATGAGTTAAACACTTACGAAAATATTGCTTTCTCAAAACTTTTAGAAGTTTTAGCTTCGTTATAGATGGGGATCTATGGTTAAAATTGTACTGTTTTAACATAAATGATGTAGGAGTTTTGTAAGCCAGTTTTATTAGACAACCGGACATAGTGAAACTCATAAGCAGATTTTTGAAATGTTTTTTGAAAAAACATGAAAAAAAAAAAGAAAAATATATGTATTATTTAAAGGACAGAATTTTATTAACATGTCATTGTAGAATTATACATATCATTTGAGAGAATTCACTAAATATGATTACAAATTCTACGGAAGAAATATTTGTTTTCTGAATGTTATTTACGTTGTGTGTTTCTTGTTATAGTCGGTTATTTTCTGCAGAACTAAAATGTAAATTCTAGATAAATATTGAAGTCTGGGGTTTCACTTACAAAAAATTAGATACTCTGTTTTTTTTATTTCCTATTTGAAATTTGTTGTTGTTATTACATTTAAAATCATTTTTAATAATAAATGTATGTGTTGTATATCGATATTTGAATAAAGTTTTCTGTTTTAAATAAAACTGTCATAAAAATGTATATTAGATGGCCATTGTATTAAACAATAACTATAACTGTGTAATCAACGGTTTATTGTGAAATTAATGATCTCAGAAACTAAAGTTTATTTAGTAACGAAAAATAGATGATTTAGTGAATGTCCTTTATAGGAACCGAAAAGAGAAAACACAAAAAAAAAAAGAACACAAAAAGTATTTTATTATTTATTTTTATTTAATACAAATTACATAGAATAATGCAATATTGCTAAATCATCAACTACTAACTGCCATTATATATCGAGTACTATTATTAATTTATACACTAATATTATTTATTTTGTTTTTATATTATATGCTTTATATCTACTTTATACGGATAGCACGGGAGTTTGTTAAGAAAAACTAATTTTTTAGTAATTTTCCTACTAGTATTTGCTATCTACTTTTGGATTTGGATAAACGATTTGAAACCAGTTAATAAGACACGTGATTAATTACTACATTGCTGAGTTCATACCAAAAAATGACATAGTTCCGAATTTAATTTTTTTGTATTTATTCGCTTCATGTGTTTAAATAAATCGAAATAAAATTGATTCGATCTTATTTCTTGGGAGATTAATTCAAGGTACCGATTTTTATATTTATTATAGAATATATAATTCTTTTATAATAAAAATAAAATTGGACTTTAGTTCTTTTTCGATTTTGGTTTTATTTCAATTTTAAAAATATAATAAAGCCGAATTTGGAAAAGTTGCATGTTTATTTCTGTATTGGAAAAAATGAAGTCGATTCGGCCTTATTTCTTGGGGTGATATATATATTATATTTATAATCGGTTATATAGAACCCCATATATATGCCAATTTGATTTAGGATTGATTTAATATTTGGTTAGAAAGCAAAAAAAATGTGAGAACCTTAAGCACTTTCTTTGCAGATGTTCGGCCCTAGTTAGAGCTAACCTCCTCTCACTCGGGAAACCTTTCTACCACAATCTCAGTGAGCTCACTAACACAGAATGAAAGAATTGATTTCATATCTGAATTCCTCTGGTTGATTATAAAAGCGAAAACAATCGTAAAACATAGGTCACGTGAGTGCAGTGGTATCAAAATGGCGCAACCTGGTGTTAATTGAGGCCTTCATGCAGTCTCGTGAAGATCATCACCTTACCTACCTACCTGGTTAAAAAAATTTAGTTTTCAACCTTATATTTTTTCAATTTTTATATAGTGCAATATTTATTTAAATGGATTAATAAGTACTATGAACAGCCAATGAAATGATTATAGATTTCATTAAATTTTAAACTTAGTTAAGAATTTAAGTTTTTTTTTTATTTATAAGATCAGGCAGAGGTAGTAAGTACTAAAGGTTATATAGCTAATCTATTGTTGGGTTAAAAAAAAAGGTGGAATTTAGTGGGTTAAAGTCCCATATACTTATAATAGACAAGTCGTGGTTCTACTACTTTATAGTATCTTTTGATTATTCCCACCTACCCTGACAAAAAGAAAGGAAAAAAAAATCAAAATAAGAAAAAAAATATATATATATATACATATATATATATTTTCGAATTTGATATATTTCTATAGTATTTGCAACTAGATTTTTCCCATTTCCTTTTTTTTTTCACCTTCGCAACTTTTATTTATTTATTTTTTTTGTGTGTTTTTTTGTTTTTTTTGAGCAAAACATATTAATCTTTTTCTTATTTAAAAAAAAAATTTTTTTATTTCTCTAGGAATACATGAACTTTTTTTTTTTTAATTTTTTTTTCTCTTGAGATTTTCTTTTATGTTTCTCTTTTTGCTTTTTCCTATTCTAAAGATTTATTATAATTTTAGTTTCGAACAAGAAAATAGAGTGGGTTTTTATATAGGTTATGGGTGAATGGATATTAGAATATTCTCATATAATTTAACAATATTTATTCATTCATTCGCATTTGTTCATTAAAGGTTAAGAGCTGAAAGGGTTGTTTTTCATTTCGATTTCCGTGGGGGTAAAATACAATGTTATATCAAGCAAAACAAAATAAATTGTTCACGTGTAATAGAAATGAGAGTATTTAGAATTTTAAAAAGTGTTTTGTCATGGCGGGTAAAAAACTTTTTGCATTTTTATTTAATTTTGTTTTGTCTTTTGTTGGGTGTATTTTTTTTTTTTTACTTTTCTTATTATTACCTTAACCATATTTATGCAACTTTTTTCTATATAAAAATAAGACATTATAAAACAACAACAAGAACAACAAAAAAAACAATCAAAGTAAAATAAATAAAAATATAAACTTTCTTCTTTCCTTTTTGCTTTTTTTTTTTGTTTTGTTTTCCTGTTTTTTGTTTAATTTGATTGTATTCTGTTTTGCGGTCCTGTGATAATGTACTGGACTTCAACTCACTAATACATAGACAATTGCAATCCTTTTTTTTTTTGTTATACAGAATAAACAAAAAAAAAAAGTTTGTTAAAAAATAAGAAACAAAAAGAAAAAAAAAATTTTTCTAAAAGATTCATGGAGTTTTCAAAGAAAATTTTTAAAATTTTTTTTATTTAGAAAAAAAAAAAAAAGAATCAAAGTTAATCACGTGTAATCTGAAAGTAACAGGGAGAAAATAAAAAAAATAAACAAATTCATTTTAAAGAAATGAAAATAAAAATAAAAACAAACACAAAACAAATGAAAAACACAATATAAAATAGAAATATTAAAATAAATTAAAGAAAATAATTAACAAAATAAAATCTATAAAAAACAAAATAACAGACTTCAAATTTTTTTATTTTTTTTTTTTTTTGTTTTTTAATTAAAAAAGGCTGAAGTGTATTAAATTGAAAATTTAAAATGAAAAAATGGTAGAAAAGGTTCAAAATAATTTTAATAATTTGAAAGACTGAAAAATTTTTGAATGAATAAATAGAATTTTGTGGGATTAAAAAAAAAAAATTTTTTTTTTTTTCAATAATTGTTTAGTTAGGACAATAATTAAGGTGGAAAATCTTATTGTTTAATTGTTTTTAAAAGCTTAAGGTTTTTTTTTTTCTTTTCAATTATGCTTTAATCAACATTAACTAAACCTATACATTTTTGTTCAGTTGAAATTTTTGGAAATGCTTTACTATTGTTGGCAAATTGAATGTTAGAGTATTTAATAATGAAAGAAATGAAGTATTTTAGACGTAATGAACTAATTCACAAGTAATTTTAAACCTAAAAATTAAAAATGAACTTAGATTTATTTAGTAAAAAATTGTTTTTTATTTATACATTTTGTCCACAAAAAAAAAAGTATAAATAAAAAACAATTTTTTTACTCAATAAATCTAATAAATATGTTCTACAAACTAACGGTTGGAAAAATTCAAGAATAAAATTAATCCCCAAGTGCACATGAATTAATCATCAAAAAAAAAAAAAATTTCCTAAAAATCCTCTAAAAAAAATCCCCTTAATCACAAAAAAATGACCTAACACCCAAAAATTACTCTATGCTTCGAATTAGTCCTGAAAGAAGTACATTACAAAATCTATATCACTTACAAAATATTTTAAGTGTTGTTGTTATGTAAAAAGAAATAATTAGAAGTGACTTCAGAGTTGGTTATAAAATTATCGTTTCAATAATTTGTTTAGTAGGGGTTTTGGAATGATTCCACTATTTTAAATTTTTTGATGTTGAAAAACAATAACGCTGATTTTGACTAACTTTCAAATCTCTCCTAATTATTTCTTTACACACGTATTTCAACAGCAAAGAATTTAAAATTAAAATCCGAATCCCGACAAAACAAATTATTGAAACCCTAATTTTCTCTCCACTATGAAATCCCTCCTAAATACGTTTTTTATATTACAAAGCACTTTCATATAAACCAACTCTCGAACACTAGTGACACGCATTCTATTAAGTATCTTAATTGAAAAAAGTGAAGTAAATCTCCAAAAAAAAAAAAAATTACTAAAGGTGATGCTTACTTTGGCCTAATGCTTACTTTGGTCTAATGCTTACTTTGCTTCCTTTACTTTGAACACTTTTTCAAAGTATCAAAACGCTGCAAAGTTAACAAAGTTAGTACTGACTCAATGATAACTTTGCATTTATGCTTTGACTTTTATCATTGCTTTTGTTGAATTTATTTTTTCTGAAATGGATTTAAAATAAATTTTAAAAATTTTATACATATGTATATAATAATTATTTTATATGAAATGTGCAAATGTTTGTATTCAGTACCAAATAGGAGAAGATTTTGATGCGAAATCATATTCCCACCTATTCGACATTTTTCCCAACTATTCAAATTTTTTTAATGTTTATGTAAAAACTTTCAAACATGAAATGTCAAAGTATTCAACGCAAAGTATACGGAATTGCAAATTCGTCAATTTGTTACTTTGCTTCGTTTACTTACTTTGAATACTTTGTGCTGGTCAAGTTCCATAAGAGATAGTGTAATTCATTTTAGCTGTCAAAGTTTTCGAAAACGTAAAGAAAGCAAAGTAAGCATTGTGCCGTCAGCTTCATTTCCAAACAAAATTAATTAATTGGGGGTTTAAAAAAATTTTAACTTAAAAAAAAAAGGAAATAATTTTCGAACAAAATTAACTAATTCTCAAAAATATTTTTAGAATTTAAAGAATTAACCCCCAATTTTTAAAAATTGAACTAACACAAAAAACAAAAAATGCATTAATCCTCAAATTAAGTTTTAATGGAGGTTATGTAGTTCATTTTTGAAGTAAAAGCAAAAATTTTAAAAGTAAAGCTAAGCTCCATTATTTCTCTTTTAACTCTTTTTGTTCAGGGGACTAGTGGCTTGGGAGTTCGTTTATAACCTTAATATTTTGTTGTAGCTTTAATTTTTGTATATTATTTCAAAAAAATTTTGACAGGCACCCAAGTTTCCAAAGATTTCAAGCTTTTAAGTTAAACTGTTTAAAAGATAGAAGGGGTTAAAATTTTTTCAAAAATTGAGTTTCACATAACGGTATATTAAAATACCGAATGGTAAAGCCACATTTTCTATATATTTATAAAGTTTATAAAACCAGCTATCTGGAAACGACAAATTTCCAGATTGCAAAAATATGCTTTGTAGAATCTGTGTTATAACAATTTAAAGATATGGCATTTTTGAACTTTGTAAAGTATTTCCACAAAATTAGTTTTGTGGCGATGACTATCCGTAGTTAAAATTTCATTGCTTTATTTAAAACGGTGTAGAAATTTTGTAAACACCCAGACAGACGGACAGACAAAGTAAAACTAATAAGCACATTTTTCCAAAATTTTTTTGAAAATGTGCTAAAAATAATTAAATGTAGCTAAAAAAAGGGTAGAATATGTTTACTTACATTTTAGTCTAATTTCTCTTAAAAGTATCATATATTAGACTCATAATACCACTTCAATTTCAATCATATTTTGAGAAAATCTAAAATTTCAAATTTAAGAACATTATGAAATTTAACAAAGTGCAAAGCAAAATTTTTCATTTAGTATTATGTTATATATATTATGTGTATATATATTATGTATATGTATAAAGGCGGATTTTGTCATTCTATTAAATTTTTAGTGTATTCATGTTTTAAACATTAGAAAAAAATAAATTTTCTACTTAAATTTTAAACAAACAATTTAAAATTTCAGCTTAAGTTTGTTTTAAAACTGTTGGTAAATAAAAAATAAATGAATTTAAAGTGTTATCTAGAAAATAATATTTCTAGGTATTAAAAGAAAATAGATTTAAGTTGTAGGTTTAAAAATGTTTATTTATGTTTAAAATTCTTTAAATCTGTTTTGTTTTTTTTTATTTTAATTTAAAAAATTATTATGTATATAGAGTTCATAACCTTTTCTTAAATCAAAACAAAAAAAAAAAAAAATAACAAATAGAAATTGTATATAAAAATTATGTTGTTTTTGAATTTATAAAAGAAAAAAGAGCATTATAATGAATAAAAAAAACAATAACGTTCTCTAACATTTTCATCATAGAAACTGTTTTTATTTTATCTATTTATTTTCAAAATGGCTGAAAAATATCAACATAATATTTAAATGTCTATTGGAAAAGAATACGGTTATTTAGAAAATTCAAATGAAATAGAAAGTAAAGTGGGTGTTTAGAGGAATATTATATATATAGGTCAAAAGTCGAGAATATTTTATTTTTTATTAATTGATTACAAAATTTTGTATATGAATTTAAATAGAAAATTCAATAGAAGATAATATATTTTGAATTGCCTAATAAGTAGGCGCTATTTTCAATTTTTTTTTTTTTTTTCTGTTTTATAAAGAAAAAGAAAAATAAACTTCTACTAAGAACAAAATTATACACCTACAACCGTTTTTAGCACATTTCCAAAAAAATTTTGAAAAAATGTGCTTATTAGTTTCACTCTGTCCGTCCGTCCGTCCGTCCGTCCGTCCGTCTGTTTACAAAACTTCTACACCGTTAAAGATAGAGAAAAAAAATTTTAACCATAGGTAGGTCTCATAAAAAAAATAATTTTGTGGAACAACTTTTTCATGTAGCCCCCCTCATTACGGAGCTAGAGCCCCTCAAACTTTGAAAAAGCCCTATTTTTAAATGCATATATCTTATGTTCTGCTTAAGATTTTTTCAATCTGAAAACGTCATTCGACAGGTATTTCTTTTATCTTTGTAAATTAATATCAAAATTATACAATTTTTTTAAATTTAGTATTTAAATTTACCGTTATGTGAAAACCAAATTTTGCATGATTTTTCTACTTTCATAACTCCGGCACGCTTCTAGATAGAAGCTTGAAATTTTGAGGCAAGAAAGAACTTTTAGAATTAGTATAAGTTTGCTCAGAAAATTTTTTCGAACCACCCCCTGTTTATGAGCTATTAGGGCTTAAAAATTGAAAATTTGCTATTTTTAAACACCTGTAACTTAGGAACCTGCACACATTTTACTTCTGCAAGATGTAAAAATTAAAGCTACAATAATATATTTTTACGTGTGTGAAAGGTTTATTTTAGTTGTAAAGGGTTCCAAAGTTGCAGCTCTTCAAAATTGTAAAAAAGCCCCATTTTCAGATGTATATATCTCGGGTTCTGCGTAATAGTTTTACAATCTAAAACCGGCAGAAGATCAAAAATTTTATTATCTATATAAAACAATATCAAAATTATGTAATATTTTGTAATTTACGATTTAAATTTACCGTTATGTGAAAACCACATTTTGCATGAAATTTCTTTTTTCATAACTCCGGAACCCCTTTAGATAGGAACCTGAAATTTTGAGACAAGAAAGAACTTTTAGAATTAGTATAAGTTTCCTCAGAAAATTTTTTGGTAACGCCCCCTCTTTAAGAGTTATTACGCCTCAAAAATTCAAAATTTGCTATTTTTAGACACCTGTAACTTAGGCACCTGTAAAAATTTTTCTACGGCAAGACATGAAAATTAAAGCTACAATAATATATTTTTACGTGTGTGAAAGGTTTATTTTAGTTGTAAAGGGTTCCAAAGCTGCAGCTCTTCAAAATTTTAAAAAAGCCCCATTTTCAGATGTATATATCTCGGGCTTTGCGTAATAGTTTTGCAATCTAAAACCGGTAGAAGATCGAAAATTTTATTATCTATATAAAACAATATCAAAATTATGTAATATTTTGTAATTTACGATTTAAATTTACCGTTATGTGAAAACCACATTTTGCATGAAATTTCTTTTTTCATAACTCCGGCACCCCTTTAGATAGGAACCTGAAATTTTGAGACAAGAAAGAACTTTTAGAATTAGTATAAGTTTCCTCAGAAAATTTTTTGGTAACGCCCCCTCTTTAAGAGTTATTACGCCTCAAAAATTGAAAATTTGCTATTTTTAGACACCTGTAACTTAGGCACCTGTAAAAATTTTTCTTCGGAAAGACATAAAAATTAAAGCTTTGATAATATATTTTTACGTGTGTTAACAGCTTTTCTTAGTTATATAGGATTCCGGACTTACGGCCCCTCAAAATCTCAAAAATGTCCTATTTTCACGTTTTTTCTTATTACATGAAATTTTTGTGCAAGTCACAATTCTAAACAGTTTGTATTGAGTTTTGGAAATGTGCGCTTTTAAAAACCGTTGGTTTACATTCTACCTTGTTATTTTGTGGCTTCAGGGTTATCATAATAAGCTCAAAAAAAAATATTCGAAATCAGAAAATTTCTCTTTATTACTACTCTCAAAAGACTTTAGATTATAAGAAAAATTTAAAAATAAAAAAATATGTATCAAGTCAAGAAATCAAAAAAAAGCAAAAAAAAAAAAAAATGTATATTTTAATAAACAAAATCTATAAAAGTAAAAAGTGTGTAGGGGTTTCTTTTTCGATTTTTTTTTTTTTTTGTTTATTATTTTTGTGAAATCACTCATTAGTTTTGTAATCCTAATAGAATCTTAAAGGTCGATTTGATTCTTAATAATCAAACCTTAGTCGAAATAAATCTTTATACATTTTGATAATTTTTTTTTTTTTTCCTGAAGATATAAAAAAAAATTATTTTTCAAGGATTTTTTTTTTCCTTACTTATTATTATAATTTAACTGCTATGCTTTAGTCACACTTTGAACAGAATTTAATCTAATAAGTTTGAATATATTTTGAAATAGAAGATCGTTATGTTTAATACAAAGAAATGGAATTTTAATATAATGTCGAAATTAAATTAATTGATTACAAAATGGTTTAGTAATAGACAAATCTTTTTCAAACAATATTCTTTGTTATTATCATAATATATCCTATGTAATACTATAATATTTCCAGTAATACCATATTGACTTACCACAGAATTTTAATTTTTCAAATCATTGCAAGTTTTCTTCAAAACTGTTTTTGGATAAAAAGTTCTTTATTAAAACAAAAAAAAAAAAAAAAAAAAAAACAAAAAAAAACAAAATGAAAAAGAAAAAATGAAATAATAGAACATCTTTATTAATCCAATGCTATTAACATATTTTGAAAAACAAAATCAAATTTATTCTATTCGAAATTTTTTTTTTTTAATTTTCTTTTTTGTTTATTGAATGATTTTCCAAAAATGAAAATGAAAAAACAAAATAAAAAAAAATATAACGGATGTTATTGAGAAAAAAAAAAAAGGAATTAAGTATAGACACCTTCAGTTCATTTTATTTTAACGGATATTTTTTTCTTCTATTTTATGAAAAATTGAAAAGAACAGGCAATGAGAACAAAAGACAAAAAAAAAAAAAAAAATGGAAAATTATGTATACAGTAATACAATAATAATAATATAACGGTACTTATTTATCTATTTATATATACATATTATTATTATATAGATAGAATAAAAGAATGATACTAAACTTTTTTTTTTTTTTTTTTTTGTTTTTGCTTGTTAAATCGCGCATTTTTTCTTTTGATGTTATTTAGTGTGAATGTATGTGTGTGTATTATGTGTGTATATGACCCAGTAAACACATGGTATTATATTATTTTATTATTATTATATGGGTAACATTGAATTGATTGTGCTGTATATTAGCTATATGATGAAAAAAATTTCAAACAGGGTACAAATTAAAATAATATAATGTTGATTTGAATAAGAAAAAAAAATAATGGTTAAAAATGATGATATGATGAATTTAAGTTGTAGTGGTAAGTGTATGTTTGTTTGAATGTATATTATTTAACTATATAATAAAAGTTAAAATGGTAGAAAAATTTTCCGGTTGTTAAACTTTTGAACGGTTTTATGTTATGGCTTAGATCAGATTTTCAGTTTTTCTTTACTGTAATTGCTTTTGTATAGAAAGATTTGGATTGTGGATATGGGTTTTGGTTAAAATTTTTTTAGAATATATATATAATCAAATTTTATTGATTGATTTTCATTGAATATTATTTTTCTATCTTCTGTATTATTTTTTTTTTTGAATTATTTTTTAAATTTTTTAAGAAAATTACAACACTATGTTTTTTTTTCAAATATTGTTTTATCACCATCACCTTTTCTTCTTTAGGAATTTCTTGCTGAGGTAAACACTTTTGTTTCTTGAACTGTTGTCTTTCTTGAAAAATTTGCTTTTTTAAACTTTTTTTTTTTTGTATTTTTTAAATGTGTCAATATTTTTCTCTTTGTTTATTTTCTAATTTTCTAATTCTTTTTACTGATTTGTTTTTTTTTCCAAAATTTTACTTTTGTTTGAGACGTTTGTTTTTGGTGGTTAAAATTATAATTGTATGTTTAGCAGTTTAAGATAGTAAATGATATACGTTAAGTAGAAAATTTATATTGAGAAAAAAAAGCAGATTAGAAGTAAAAGATTTTAAAAATATATACATATATATTTATATATATATATATATATAAAATGATAAAAAAAGAATTAAAAACAAAAAAAATGTTCCGAAAGATTAAAAAATTGATATATTTCTTTTGTTATTTTTTTTGATGGTTGTTTTTGCAATGCTTTGGTTCTATAAAAAACGCATACTTTGCGAGAAAAACAGATTTTTCTTTTTTATATTATTTTATTTTTATATAACTTTTAAATAAATTGTTTTGTTTTGAATTTATTTATATTTGCGATTGCTATTGTTTATGATGAAAGAATAATGGCGTAAGTTATTATGATTACAAAAAAAAAAAAAAATTGTTGTATGTGGGTAATTTTATTATATCAAAAAATTATGTTTATTGTTAAATTATCTTTAGATTTGTTAAAATTTTTGAATTTAGAATTTAATAATATTGTATGTAAAAATAATCGTTTTTAAAGGCGTACATTTTCACAAAGAAAATAAAAAAAAATTCTTGATTTGTAATTATTTTTCCATCAAAATTTAAAATTTTTGTGAGAGTTTTTTATGTGAAGAAAATTTTTGGAATTGTTGTGAAACACAAAACAAAAAAAAAATATATATCGATAATGGAAACTTTATATTTCATATATTAATTTTGAAAAATGTGCGTCATTTAATTCCTTTTCCTGAAATGTTGTAGAATATTTTTAAGCAGATGGATTGGATTGATCAAAGAAAAACAGAAAGACACAAAGTTTATGATTTCAAGCTTATGTTGTTGTTGTCTGGTGGGGAAAATAAACAATATCCCTAGAATTAGGCCTAGCCACTCGTTGTGTACACCAATTTCATAAGACGGTGGTTTATCACACCTTATCGAGTCAAACCTTATGTATAAATTGTAACAAATATTATAATTTATTTAGATAACTTACTAGTATATCTTAATAACATACATACAGTTTCTAAATACTTTAGCTACAGCTTAACTAAACCTTATAAATTTAAACATTTTGCGGTTAAATGAAATTTATTTTACTTGATGAATATTTTTAATTCGTATAGATAGTATAGATGTTAATACGGACGATATTTGTTTGATGTATACCAGGCAAAGTTGTGCGGAGCTGGGATTAATTATCAATGTGGACATATGCTTACTTTCTAGATGGGCAGGTGGTAATAAACTAAAAAAAATTAATGAAGCAAATACCAAATTAGTTGTTTTTAAGAATAAAAACAAAATGTCAATGCACATCGAGCGAATAAACTTTAAAATCATACCATTGATGCCACCAGAAGAGCTAATCTATTCTATCACTGCTTGTATGATACCTCTATTCTATTCTATCACTGCTTGTATGATACCATTGATACCTCTATTCTATCACTGCTTGTATGTTTATAAATGCACATGTTATCTTTCACATACGTTAATCATGAATCTTGTTCGGATACATTAATTGGCAAATGTTACCAGATGCTCGCAAAAGCAATTGAAATTGCATTCAACTACAACTGGGAGTAAAGTGCAACGATGACGTATCAGAAAAGACGAATAAACAACACATTAAAGAGATCACTGTCTTTCAAAAAGCGATTTTTACTTATAAAATAATAAAGAACATTACTAAACACAACAATCTAATAAATAGCAGGATAAATATTACTGGTAGATTAATGAGAAATAGTAAAATGTTAGTGGTGTTTTATGCATATCATAGTGCATAGTGCATATTTAGTGCATATCATTCTACATAATTCAACTTCAATATCTTTTTCACACAAATTGGAAATAGTACACAAACGCAACTAAATAATTTAACCATAATAATACACTTAGTCAATTAAATATGTTGTTTAAATTATGATCTCAATACCAGTTTAATAAACTGAAAAAGACGGCTAACTTTTGTAAATTAAATTACTCTGTTTTGTTTTCTAAATAAAATTATATACTATAGACTATAGAAAATGATTTCAAATTAAATACTTTAATTTTTTTTTCATAATTTTCATTTCCTATATTAATCAGAAAAATTTCGAGTATAAATTATCATCATGATTAGGAAATTTAATTTGATTACAAATAAATAGAAAGTAATAAAATATTAATTAGTAATTTAAATTATTTCTTAGGAGTTTTGATTATTCCATAGTTTTTAAAAATTAAATTTATACGATGGTTGTGTTTTCTAAGCTTGATTGACATTATGTGTATTTTTGATGATAAAAGAATAAAGAAAAGTAAATAACTTTTTGTTGTCCAGTTTTTATTTTGATGCCTGATTAGAAAAACTGTCAAAACAAAAATTATCATCTTTATTATATTTTTAAAATAAACACTAAAAAACATCAGAATCCGATCTAACATAAAAGGTACTTAATATAAAAGTTGTGTTTTGGTCATAATACATTCCACCGAAACGAAAGGTCTTGGGTTCAAACCCCGGCTAATAAGTACCTATGCCCTATAAATAAGTACATATATGCCCTATAAATTATAATTAATATCATATTGCAATAGCTATATAATAAAATAATAATGAGCCATAATTCTTGTATCAGATAATAGATGACGTAGAAATAAAAAAAAAAATGTCTTAGTCTTGTACAATAACTATAGCCGAGTAATCAATGGCTTAGTGAAATTAATGATTCACGAAACTGAAGCTTAGTCAAACATAAATAATAAATGACTACATGCTTCATGCTCATAGGAGTGGCGAGGCAAAAAAAAAAAAAAAATTAAATATTATGTATCTAACTTTCGATAACGGAAATTTCAAGTTTTAAAATCTTGTGTTTCATAATCTCGCATTTTGATATCTCTCCTTTCTAAATCTCACCTGTTAAAATCTCGTGTCTCAAAATTTAATTTTAAATTTAATCAGAATACAGAATCTTATTTTAAATTTAAAATTTAATAAATTTAATATAAAGGAGGCTATACAGCCTCCAAACCGCTAAACAATATGAACTATGATTTTGTAACCAACTCTAAAATGTACTTTAAAAAAAGACTATTGAAAAAACTGTTTTTTTTAATACAGAAATTTTATTTTTTTTTTTTTGGACATTTTATATTTAAATTTTTTTAGCTATTCGAAATTTTGTTTTGTAACAAAACGATTGACACCCAATAATTCTTATTGTATTTTTTTAATTTTTAATTTTTTGTGATTTTTCGCGAAAACGCGAGATTTTGACACCCGAAATTTTAAAAAACGAGATTTATAATAGCATGAGATTTTGTGACACGAGATTTTATTTCGCGAGATTTCAATACGCTTTGTAAAGCCAACATAAATGATAATATGTAGCATATAAAAACTAAATAAGCAGGTTATAAGTAAAATGTTTTTTTTTTTTTTTGTTTTTAAATTAATTAACTAAATTATTTTATTTTAAAGATTTTACTATTTTTATAACCCATACCATATTCACCTATAAGATTAATCCAATAAAAAAATTCTAAAGAATAACAAAAACTAAAAAAAAAAAAATAAAAATAAAAAACTCAAGTATCGATGTTGGATTTAAATTTTAATTGTTAATTTAAAATAATATTAAAATGTGGTTGTATAAATATTATAAAAGGTATATACATATATATATGTGTGTACAATGTACTTTTAAATATTCTATAATAATATAAATCTATTTATGTATATAGATTTCATATTTTATAAAAATTATCCCATACAGATATACAAATAATATATTTAAATATTAAATACAATAAAATCATCGTTTCATATTTTCATATTTTTTGGAGTGTAAAGTCTTAGTTAAGAAAAAAAATAAGATCCTGTTTTGTTTTTTAAAAGTTTTTTTTTTTTTGTAATTTCATCTCGTTTTGAATTATTTAAAGTGATTTTGAAAAATTTCCTTCTTATATATTTCACTTATTTTCTACAATAGAATGCTGATATTATCTTTTTTTTAACATTTGGGTATATAATATGTACGTATAGGTACATGTGATGAGGTACATATAAATTACATTAATGTAAATATATGATAAAAAAAAAATTTAGGTATTTAAAAAATATATATATATATATACATATATATTTTGTATATTTTTATATCTTTTTTGTTTTTGAAATATGAGAAAATATGTCATAAATTTTTCACGACATTTCTTCATTCATAGAACGAACATTTCAGTGTTATTTTTTTTTTTTTTTTGCTTTTCTTTTTCGAATTTGACGTCAAAAGCTTTTTTCCGGAAAATTTATCAGATGTCTACAATTTGAAAAGTAATTCATAAAATAACTTATTTGTATATTATTATATTGTATCTTATTTTTTTATTATTATTTTTATGAAAATTATATTATATTATTTTTTTTGTTTTTTTATTTCTATATATCTTTTGAAATTGTCTAAAAAAAAAGAAACAAAAAAAATAAGAAATTGTTTTGCGGTTTTTATTCTAATTTAGTTATATTATGACTTATATTAAAAGAAATTATACAGAATAATAGAAGGAATTACTTTTTAAATAGAATATTTTTACACCGTATATAATATGTATATAATAATAAAAATAAAATTTATAAGAACGATGTTTGGAGAAAAAAAATAAATAAAATATATTTTGGAATAAAATATATTAGATTGTAAAAAAAAAAAAAAAATAATAAAAATTATATTTAGTTTAATCTTAATTTTATTAATAAAATAAACATATGTTACTTAAAATTTATTAAGCAAAAAACAAAAAATTTTCTGAGGAAATTTATACTAATTCCAAAAGGTTTTTCTTGTCTCAAAACTTCAGATTCCTATCTGAAAGTGTGCCGGAGTTATGAAAAAAGAAATATCATGTAAAATTTGGTTTTAACATAACGATAAATTTAAATACTAAATTTAAAAACTATATATAATTTTGATATTGATTTATAAAGGTAGAAAAAATTCCTGTCGAATGGCGTTTTAACATTAAAAAAATGTTAAGCAGAACATGAAATATACGCGTTCAAAAATAAGAATTTTTCAAAGTTTGAGGGGCTGTAGTTCCCCTCATGATGGATGGGGCTACATAAAAAAGTTGTTCCACAAAATTAATTTTTTTATGAGACCTACACATGGTTAAAATTTTTTTTCTCTATCTTTAACAATGTAAAAGTTTTGTAAACAGACGGACGGATGGACGGAGAGAGTGAATAGGCACACTAATAGGCACATTTTTTCAAAATTTTTTTTTGGAATTGTGCTAAAAAGTGTATCTCTACTTAAATGTTAGATTAGGCGTATTATTAAATATGAAAATAACTGAATTTTTAATTACTTTAATTAAAGTAAAAAATTTAAATTTTTGAAAAAAAAAAAAAAAAAAACTGAATGTTTTTGTTAAGTTTTTATTAAAAAATTTTCTTTATAAAAAAACCTAAATAACATTTTATTCAACATTTATTTAATTTCTCTCTGGTCATAATTATTAGGATCAAGTAAATATTAATAACATGTTTAAATTTCTTATTAATATTAGAATTGCAATGATAATTAATATGTCTGAAGTTTACTCAGAAGACCATAATCCTATAATGATATATTTCAGTTCCATTAAAGTGTTAATATTTAGGGTAATCAGTAATCGCAATCATTAAAATCACCTTAAATACTTTCCGAGGTTCTTTTAACTTATAACAATTTGAGTTGCTCAATATCTACCACCAATTTTATTTTATACTTTTTAGAGAGTTGGATTTTTATATTGGTGAAAAGAATATCACATAATATTTAGAAAACTTTTTTAACATTATTTTATTTCATACTTTTTAGTTTTGTTAACGTGTAATTTCAAATTTAAAAATTGCATATGTAATATTTGGTTTTTTATTTTCACACAGCATAATATCATCATAATATTTAATTGACAAATCATAAAAATTAGGAATATATTACCAGATCATTTTTTCCATTCACATATTACCAAACACTTTTCATAATTTTTCTTTTTAAATTATAGATATCGATGAATCGATGCCATTATAAATATTTTTCTGAAAATTTTCAATTTACATTCAAAAATTTCCATTTGAAATTTTCACCCATGTAAAAGTACATATTATCTATTCATCGAATTCTAATATACACACATCTGTACGTAGGTAAACAAAAAATCTATTCATCGCGTTATACATAAATTTCTATACGTAACAAACAAAAATTTAAAAATGATTGGCGTTTGTTTGGTTGTTTGGTTGTTGCACTTTCATGAAAAAAATAGATAAAACTAAATAAACCTATTGGATATATATTTTGCTTTGGCCTTTTTATTTGGTTTGGTTGATATAAAAAGGTTGAAAAAAATTTCATACTAAAATTAGGTGAGTAATTTTATATAAAAATCTGTCGAAGAATTTCATATGAAATTAGATGGAGAAAGGAGGAACGACTAGGTTTATATTTTACCAATAATTTTCTTTTTTATTATTGATGAAAATACATTATACTTGGTACTTTAAAAATTAATTTTAATTTACATGAAATATAGAAGTATATAGTACCCAATATAATTTCAATCAAATTTGCATTAGATCTTGTTTACGTAAGAAACAGAATACGGTATGTTTCAATCGAATAAAGTTCAAATTAAAATAATTCAATTATATTCAAATCTCAGGTTATTTACTAAAAGTTGTGAAAAAAAGTTATTCTGTAAATTTAAGTCTTTAATTTTTTTATCAATATTTTTAATACTTATCTAATTTTGTGGGGTAAAAAAAACTTTCTATAAGTAATTTTTTTTTTTTTGATTTTTTACTTTTAAGTACATTTTTCAAACAAAATTAATTTTAATTATGGAGACCTATCCTAGCCTCTTAAAAAAATAATGTTGTAGAGTAACTTTTTTTATGTAGGACCACCCGTTATGGAGCTACAGCTTAAAAAAATTTGAAAAAATCCAATTTTTAAATATATATATTTCAGGCTCTGCTTAATATTTTTTTTCAATCTAAAAATGCCAAACGACTGGTCCTTTTTGTAAATTAATATCAAAATTATACAAGTTTTTTGAGTTTAGATTTAAATTTACCGTTATGTGAAAACAAAATTGTGCAAGATTTTGTTTATGTCGTATCTTTCTATATAGATATAGTCTTGAAGTTTGAGAAACAGAAAGCTTAAGAAATAATTAGCTTAAGTTACCTTAAAAATTTTGGAATACCATTTTGGTACCCATTTAAGAGCTATTGGGGCTTAAAAATTGAAAATTTACTATTTTTAAGCAACTCGTTTGCAACTTAGGCACAAATTTAACACAAATATTAAAACTTCAACATCATAATTGCACATGTGTTAATGTATTTTCTTATTTATACCCTTAAAATTGAAGAAGTGGCTATTTATTTTTTTTCTTTAAATTTAAAATCATTACAAGGTTTAAAAGTTGTACAAGTTGGGCAACAAAATCAGTAGCAGTAATTTCAACAAAATTAAAGGTAAAAATTAAATTTTAAGTTTTTGTTCATTGTTCTGTAGAATTATTATCATTAGACATTACTGAACTAAATATGTACATAGGTATATATATAGAAAAATAATATATATGATGTACATATTTTGATTTTTCTTGTATAAATAATTCTAAAAAAAATTTTGGAAAATAATTTAAATTTTAAACTTAAGTTTAAAAACTCCGTTAGTACAGTATAAATTGAGTTAAATAAAAGCATTAACAAAATAATTGTATAGATTTTTTGAACAGAAAATTGTTTTTAATGCAGGAAACAGGAAAACAATTTAAAAAATTGTTTTTTTTTTTAATATTCTTTAAACTTTCTTCTAAAAATTTAATATAGTTAATTTTATAAGTTAATTATTTCTTAAATTTATATTATTAATTTTAATATAATTATTAAAAGAAAAAAATATTAACTGTTAAGAAAGAATCTTCTATCTTTTTGCATTCATATACCACCATCGTAAAAATCACATGCTGTTGGTATTCAATTATAGTTTAAAATTACACAAAAATGTGCATATTCAAAATGGTTATCTGAAATAAAGCCGAAAGAAATAAAGCCAAATGGCACTTTTTTTACTTTATTTCAAAACGCATTTAAAATAAAGCCGAAAACATTGTGCTGGATTTATTTCAAATGGGTATTGAAATAAAGTCAAAATTAAAAAGAAATAAAATAAAAAATCAGTTTGCAATTTTTTGGCTTTATTTTAATATTTCATTTGAAATGAAGCCGAAATCAAAAACTTTTTTTGAATTCGGCTTCATTTCATTTTTAAAAAAGAAATAAAGCAACAATTATAATGAAATAAAGGCAAAAATATTATTAACAGATGATATTGATAAATTTGAATTTTAATTAAGGATATTTGAGTTGGATTCAAAATTAGAATATTTCATTTTCCAGAATATTTATGTATGTGTAGATATAAATGTTCTGGAAAAAAGAAATACCTGGATTTTGAATTCAAGTCTAAAATCACTTCTAATTCACCCCTCTTCTACTGTATCGGTAGTGAGCCATAACACCGTAGATGATTGATTTTATTTTAAAATGTAAACGGCCATAATGGCCACTCTGCTCGCAAGGCGCGCTATTGCAGTGCACCAGCCGTGGCGGACACTTTGGCGACAGCGCGACCGCTTTGGCGACGTGCACCAGCCATGGTGAATTAGTAGGGATTTTAGAGTTGAATTCAAAATCAGTGTAATCCTTTTTTCAAGAATATTTATGTATGTATATGTGTAGATATATGTGAAATTATGAATTAGAAGGGATTTTAGAGTTGGTTACAAAATCACAGTTATTTGCCTTTCACAGAATATGTACATATACCCATATTATGTACATGCGATATTCTAAATTTCAATGATTAGATACATATTCTGGAAAAATCGTATAACCCTGATTTTGTAACCAACTCTAAAATTATTCCTAATTCAATCCCCCTTGAAGTCCGCGTTATGGACTTTTGACCTTAGAATTTTTGACACGTCGCCCCATTTAATTGACTGAATAATTTAAACTTTAAATAAACAATAATGAATAGCAAAAGAGAATTAAAATTCAAATTTATCACCTATTAAAAATATTTTTGACTTTATTTCGTTTTAATAACGGCTTTATTTGTTTTTAAAATGAAATAAAGACGAAAACAAAAATATTATGATTTTGGATTTATTTCATGTGTGTTGAAATAAAGCCAAAAAAGTTATGTTTGACTTTATTTCTTTTTAATTTTTGTTTTATTTCTTTTACGAATAAGTAAAGTCGACAAAAAAAAATTGATGATTCCGGTTTTATTTCAAATGTGTTTTGAAATAAAGTCATTTGGCTTTATTTCAGGTAACCATTTAAAACTAGGTTAAAATAGTAATAATATTTAATATTTTTAATAATATTTAATATTACTGTTTAATATTTTAATTAATTCTTAGTATATTCTTTATATAACTTTTTTAATACTATACATTTTTTGTTTTTGTTTTTGGCCATTATATTTATACCCGTACGAACGCCACTCTCAGGGTATAATAAGTTTTATGACTCTTAAACAAAACGAGAAATATATGGAAAAGTATGGAATATATTTTTGCTCAGGATGGAATTTTCAGTCGATTAAGCAATGTACATCTATCCGTCCGTCCGCACTATAACTGGTTTCCAGCTAGTTATAGTGGGGACGAACGGACAGATGTATAACAGTTTTTATAACTATTGAAATGCAGCATTTTTGCAGGCGCTATCGAAGCTAGGTGTCTGAAGCCTTGTGAAAAAAGTTACGTTTGATGCCAACAATTTCTGTAAAATTTCGTTGCTTTAACGCAACGGTTTCGAGTAGTTGTTATACAACTCCAAAAATTTATATAAATATATCATGGTACTTAGTTAAGTTAGATATCTGAAATTTTAAGCAGATGAATGTTTTGTTCATTAACTATATATTACATTAGAGTTTAATATAGCGTACAGGGAAAAGCTGACAATTTTATGGAGAATTTGTACCACTTAAAAAATATATTTTTTTTTTGTTCACGATTATAATAAATTTTTGTATAGTTGAGGTAATGGATTGTTAATTTCATTTTTTGACTTTTTTAATCAAAATCTGAATTCTTCTTATTTGGAAACTTTTTTTTTTCTATCAAAACAAAATTTATATTTGGTTAATTTATTTTTGATTATTGTTACCATTATGTTAACATCGAAATAATTTAATTGTTTTTAAAATCATGTCAAATTAAAAAAAAAAAACTATTGTTACACAAGTAAATTGTTGTCAATAAAATAAATTTAAACTATTTTAAAAGTTGCAACAATGTTAACCAACACTAAACCTCAATTAAATTAGGATTTTAAAATAACAATGTTTTTAATTGTTTATAATAAAAACAGAAGATTAAATCAGAATTGAAATAATTTTTCTGACCGTAAAATAAGATCGTAACAAAAATTATTTTTCCACTAGTTATTCTCGGATTCGACTAATAAAATGATAAAAAGTTTCTATTTCTAACAATAAAATTAAGCTTAAGTAAATTTGAATTCATTCATTCATAAATAAGAACAAAAAAATAGTTTTTAGTTTTATGACATTCTAACAAAAAAAAAAAAAAAAAAACAAAAAAAAAAATTATTTTTAAATAGGTACATAATATAGAATATATAGATACATTTTTAAGAATCTTTAATAACATTAAAGACAAGATAAAATTAAATTAAATTATTTTCAAGAATAAAAACAATACATTCAGATAAATTTATAACAGTAATTTTATTTATGTAACAGATACATTCACAAAAAAAAAAACACCTAATTAGATCAATATACATACATATACTAAAAAAAAAACTTCTTTTGATTATTGAAAAAGAAGTACATACTATAACATTGATTTTACTAATACATTAAAAAAAAAAGAAAAATCAAAATAAAATACCGGCCCACCGCCTACAAACATTTAGAATTTTTTGAATGGCCTTGTTTAGAATTTTTGTGATTTGTTTTTTTGTTTCTTTTTCTATTAGAAGGAAACAGAAAAGCTTTATTTTATATTATGAGAAAAGTAACTGTATATTTTATATTAAAAGAAATAACAGTACATTTACAAATAAAATATAACATATCTTTAATTTGTATTTTTTGTTTCTTTTTGTTTTAAATTTAAAACAATTTTTTTTTTCATCCTTTTTTTTTTTTATAAACAGATAAAAGCTTTTTCTTGCTCCTGTTTTTTTTTTTTTCATTTTTTTATTTTTCGTCGGAAAAAAAAAAATAAATGTTATCCCGTTGTTTGTTCGCTTATTCGCTCATTTCGTTCGTCATACAACATACAATTAAACAAGATTTAAAGTATTTCAAATTTAGAAAAAAAAAAAAAAATGAAAAGAAGATGAAAAAATCAAACTAATAGGATTATATCTTACTATACATGAATTTACAGTTAAATTTAAACTGAATACATTTTTTTTTTTGTCAGAATTATAACATTGCAAATGCTTTTAATGAAAAAAAAAATTATTATTCAACAACAACAACAACAACAACTAACCAACAAAGCTTAAAATAAAAAAATAACAAAAAAAAATTAAAAATATCAAAAAATAAAAATTTACTACACGATTTATACAGAGGACATTACAGAAAAAGGAGTTTTTTTGAAAAAAAAAAAAATTTGTTTTATATCGTTATAAATAGAATTTAAAAAAGTCTTAATTCTCGTTTGTCCACTAGTTTAAATTTAAAGTCTTGTAAAGAAAAAAAATAAAAGTAAAAAAATAGCATGAAAATAATAAAAAGTTGTGAAAGATCTACACCTTCCTTTTATCCAACACAAATCAGAATAAACTGTTTTTTTTCTTTATTCTGTTTTTATTGTTCTTTTTTTCAAGAACATGTACTCAATGTTTTTTTCTAGACATTTGTTTCTATATAGGATGTTATACAGTTAGCCGAATTTCAAAATGTAATTTCGCTAAATTTTTTTTTGGTCATTTTGTAAATGGTTATTTGGTATAATTATAATGACATAATATGTAGGTACTTCATAAATTTGGATTTTGACATAAGTTTATTTGGTGGAAAACTTATGTTCGAATCTAAATAATAATATTTAACAGTACTTTTTGCATTTGTAAAAAAAAAATAAAAAAATTCTAAAAAGGAAATATAATATAAATTAGTTTGGAAAAAGAGCAAAATAAGTTTTCTTAAGTACGGAAAAAGACGAAGTTCATTTTCCATCATGGGTTTGTATCATTCATATTGTAATATTATTTCTAACATTTATTTTTTTTTCAAAATGGTAATAACTTTTCAAAACCGCGGCAGATCAAATAATTAAGGTAGGTAGGTAGGTAAAGGTGGTGACATTCTCGATGCTGCGTGAATTATATCATTTTGAGAGGCCTCAATTATGTCATTTTGAACCCACTGCACACACGTGACCTATGTTTTGTGGTTATTTTCGGTTTTATATCTAACGTGGGGAGTTCAGATACGAAATGAATTATTTGATTCTGTGTTTAGAGAGTTCGCTGAAATTGTGGTAGAAGGGTTTGCCGAGCAAAAAGAGTCTGGCCATAGCTAAGGCCGGACATCTACAAAGAAAGTGTTTAAAATTCTCATTTTCGTTTGCTTCTTTACAACTCCTGTAGGAAATGTTGTAAGGGATCCCCAGTTTGGCTGCATGCGTGCCTACTGGGCAGTGGACTGTAATGATGGCCACTAATCTGGCGATGTTCATACGTGATATTTGGACAAACAATTTGTTTTATTTTTTAATTATTAATATTAAATTATAAAAATTATAAAGTTGAATCTTGTGAATAGAATTAATTGTTTGATTTGATGATCAAATATTTGTGAATGATTATTTTGTGAAAATGAAATTTGTGAAATAAGAAATTATATAAATTTTGCAAATGTCCGGCTCCCTTCTATAATATATTATAAAGTGTACGAATATAAATTTGTGTGTTTGTAAATATTGTCATTTATATGTAAATAATTTTTGTAAAAACATAATAAAATAAAAAGAAAAAGTAAAAGGAATCAAATATATGTCCTTTTTATATTTATACGCACATGATATAAAATATATAAATATACATAATATTTCTTCTCCTGATTTATTTTAGTATGGACGGATAAAAAATTACCAAAAAAAAAAAATAAAAAACAACACACAATTTAGAATAAAATAAACTAAAAGTTAGCAAAAGAAGAGATTTAAACAAAAAAAAAAAAAAAAACACAAAAACAAAAAAAACATTCTAATAAAGAATCTAAATATCTGTCCATACTCTTATTTTACATTTTACTCTATCGTTATTTAGTATTTAAAGTACTCTATCTCTTTCTCTTACATTTTATTTAGTCGTTTTTGTACTTAAATGTTATTATTATTTTTTTTTTCTTGTATCTTCTATCTCTTTTTATCATTAATTTATAATATATCTTTTAAATATACATCGTTAAGTAGATATATTGTGGGTGGTTTAGGTGGATATTTGAAGTAAGGTTAAAATAGGGTAAGTATATATATATTAATGTATATAGTAAAAGGAAGGTAACGATATACTTTGTATTATAGATCTATATATAAGTAGTAAAAAGACTTAAAAATGAAAGTAAGGGAAAGATGAGAGATACAGTTTTCTTTGTATATTTTGGTTTTATTTTTTTTTTTTTTATTATTTCAATGTACTCTGTTTATTTGAATGTTTGTTTGTTTGTTCGTTTGTTTATTTTGATGATTTTGTTGGTTTCTTGCCTTTATGCCTTTTGTCAATTCAATACTGTTGTTTGGTTGCTGTGTTTTACCGTTATATCATTTTATTTTATTATTATTATTTTTTTTTTGTATTTGTTTTTATTTGTTATTGTATTTTTTTTTTGTTTTTGTTTTTGTTGTAGAAATGTTGTGTTGGGACCATCAACCACGCGCCACTAAGAGTAAATTAAGTGATAATTTAATTTTACTTTATTTGTGTATATTTATTTATTTCTTTTTTGTTTTTCTTTTTTTTGTTCCTGATTATTTTTGTTTTTATTTTTTTTTTTTTGTGTTTTTCATGTCAGTTTACATTATCCCAGGCATTTATGGAGATCTTGTTTTAAAAACAAACAAGAATAATAAGAAGAAAAAAAATCAGCAGAGAAATAATTTCTAACTAATTCGCTTTACTAAATAATAATATTAATATTATATACAAAAGTAGATATTTAATCAAAAGAAAAGTAAAAAAGACAAGGAAACGCGAAAAAAAAGAGAGTTATATACGCTCAACAAATAAATTGTAAATCTGAACTCAGTATATTTATATCTGATATAAGTATTTATATATATTTTTTAATTTGGTTTGAGAGTCAGCTTTTAATGCCAAAGGAAACGTTTATTCATTGTTCATCATTTATGATTAAATGTATTATGTATAGGTACCTATATATGGTTCTTACTAATCATTAAATTCAAACTCTTAATTTAAATCTAAACTCAATTCTTTTTTAAAATTAAATATAATTTTGTTTTTAATTTTTTTTTTTTTCAGATTGAATGATAATTATGATATTGATTGATTGATTGTTTGTATTATTAGAACAAGATTACAAATTTTTCATCTTTCAATAGGTATCTCGAAACAAAATGCTTTTCTCCAAAATATACAATACTTTATTCATTCAATCATACTTATATCATATTAATTTTATTTTATTTATATTTATACAAACATATATACAACAAAATACATATATATTTTATATATATAAAAATTTATATATATAACATATTTACTAATGAAAAAATTTATTAAAATATATAATAGTATATATTTATATGTAAATATAATATATAAAAAAATATGTACAATATAAATTGCTTTAAGTACAATTCTATTAAAAGAATACATGTACATACATATGTATATATAAATGTTTGTAATATATAAGGAAGTAATTCACTAGCAATATTGTGCATAATTGAAATTGAAATGAAAATGTTTTTCTTTATTATTTTTATTATTATAAAGGGAGTAAATCTGGAATAACTGTATTTGTATATCTATAACAATTATTTATATATAAATCATTTGCATTAATCAATATCTATATCTAATAATATAATGATACCCACAGAAATAGCACATCTTTAACAGTTTCTAAAAGTGGAATTTTTAAATTTTTTTATTTTCATGACTAAGTTCTAAGTCAACATTAATTAACGGATATTAGCAAAAAAATCTTACATTAATGAAACATAATTTTCCACAGAAATTTTTTGCAAAGTATAAATTTGTGATTTTATATCATCATAATGTGATATGATGACCCATATTGGATCGAATTATGGTAAGCGAATAAAATCCCACAATTGTAATAGTAATGAATGATTCAGTAATTTAAAATTTAATAGTTGAAAATAACTAAAATATAAATGTAAAAAATATTAAATACATTTTAAAAGGCGTGTACCTGGTTACTTGTAAAGATAATTATACCTTTTTTATCGACTGAACACATTTAAATAACGCTAACGTTACGCTTTATTATCCTTAATATGTATAAAAAATTAAGGATTTTCTATGTACAATTCGCTCATAAAAACTATTTAACTTTTTTAAGAAAAATATACGTTAAACTTAAATTAAAAATTCGGTAATTATTTTCATCTCTTATTTTTGTAAATGTAAACGAAAGTATAACCTCAATTCTTACAAATTTTAATTTACAAAGCTGAAAAATAATTTCTTAAATGGAGAATACTTTGTTGCAAAAAGTTTTTAATGATATAAGTTAAATAGTTTTTCTTATTGAGCTGACTCATGGTGCAGTGGTTAAGTCGCCAACCTTTCAATCGAAGAGTCTTGGGTTCAAACCCCGGTCAGGTCATAAATAAAAAAAATATGTAGTACTTTTATATCGTAATAATGTATATCGTATAATTAATAGTAGTAATAATAACAATAATAATATTAATAATAATAATAGCTACTACAGTGGAGTTTTCTTTGGTTATATTATGCAAGCAAGGTGTTATATACTGCTGCACGTTGTAATCCACTGATGTAAAATAATAATAATATAATAATATTAATAAGAATACTAATACCAATAATAGTAACCGCTACAGTGATAGTGGGGGTTGCCTTCAATAATTACCTCACGTAGTACTATAAACTACTCCTACATGTTGTAACTGTTAACAAAATAGTAATAATAATAGGCGGATTCATTGTTTTCTTACAGTCCCACTCTCAATTTAATGTTTCGGTATCCATTTTCCTATTCTTTCCTATCCCTACTCCCTAGCCAATATACTGCGTTCACAGGTAAGGGTTTTATCGCATTATATTGGCTAAAGGGGGAGGTGGGTTTAGTCAGGAAGAATCTGACACTACCAAGGGGGAAATTCTTGGTGTCTTTGGAAGATTCCCACCTCCCTTAGGGGAAAAAAAAAAAATAACCTTGGGAAATGTTGCTTAAAATGTCTAAGTTAAAAAAAACAAAAGTAATGTCAGTATAAATTCTAAAAAAAACTTAAATATAAATATTAAAAATATCAAAACATTTTATTAAAAGCAGCTTTCGAAATTTGAAGTAAATTTAAAGTTTTTATTGTAATATTGCAATTATTAATGACATTAAAACAAAAATATCTACTTACTTAAATTTAACTAAAAACAAGACAAAATATAAACCTAAAGCTTTTAAATACGCAAATTTTCCAAAAGACAAAAACAAACAGTTTAGAATATTGGAGGTCAGGATGTTATAATATATTTTCAGGATTTTATATGTAAGAAAAATTTGTCAAATCTCAAGAAACACTTTCTTCAATTTTAAGGACACTCAAGTAAGAAAAGCTGTTATAACTAATAAAAATAAAATGTTGAAGCTTAATTTTTGGGTATTACTTTGAAGTTTATGCATTTTTATAAATATTTATCTAAAAAAAAAACAAATCTTTAATTTTTTTTAAAACAGAGGGTGGCACAAACAATTTTTTTGAGATAACTTATGTTAATTATTCTATCAAAATGTCAAGATTCTAACTAAAATTGTCCTGGAGTTATGAAGCCAGCAAAGTTTTGTTTTCACGTGCACATTGCATTAGGTACTTCTATTTTAACTACGTATATGCGGTTATAAATATGGTAGAACTATATATATATTTTTTTTTATTGATAAATTACAATCTAGGAATACATTCCTTATCCTTTGTACTAAAAGTAGTTGCCTGACTGTATGGGACAAGATATGGATGGAAAAAATGCGGATAAAGAAGAGTTGGGGGGTAAGTTTAGATTCTTGAATTTGTGGAAACTATAAATCAAAAAATCATCAGTTGGGGTTCACTTTTGTCACCATTTTTAGGAATTAGAGAAACGTAAGCAAACTTCTATTGACTGGGATAGAACCAAGACGGCGATTCCATCGCTACCAGTTAGCTTTCTATCATTTAGATTTAGCAACGCAACACCTTTACAACATTAGTCAATTCTTTCAAATCTATAGGAACAATGAGCTTCAACAATGGTTAGTGGTGTTTCAGATGTAGGAGGTTGTGTAGAATTTATCGCAAAAAGTTTTGCAAACGAATTTGTTTTTCCAACTGAATATGAAATAATAAAGACATTATTATCAATCAGCGGAGGGATTGAAATTTAAAAGATTTAATCAATTTAAAGATTTAGATAAGTGTTTAAAATACAAATTAACGATAAAATATATTCAATAAATAAAAGAATTAATAGAGCTGCACACCATAGACACAATGTTAAGTTTGATTAAAAGATTTGCTAAAGATTTAAAGGATCCATATATATTATTAAATCTTTCTTAATTACTTATGTTTTTCGGCCAATTCTACAGTATGAAAGGGAGGTATGATTTCATTAATTATTCTATTAGAATCGCGGTACATAATTTAAAATAATTTTCTGAATTTCACACTTCGAAAAACAGCAGTGGTCAGCTCCTATAATTTTACAATTAGATATATAAAAATGAATTAAAGCTTCTCAACTTAAACTAATTAAAATCTAAAAAAAAGTGTAGTTGGTAGCATATTATTTATTATATATATATATAAGCAATTGCTTTATTGATTCAACATTATTTTGTGATAGATCTAATTAATAATTATATTAGTATAGAAGTTAATGATTCTGTAATTTTTAAGTTCTAAGCTCAAATTTAAAAGTGATTTTTTAGAAGTTGATTATTTAAATTTTTATTTACCGTCAGTTAAAAGATATTAGACAATCTCAAATGTAAAATGTAAAAATGCATATGATCGAAAAAATTTAGTACAAGAAAATTGTATGTACATTAAGAATTCTCTAGCTTTTATCATATTATTAGAATTACAAAATTAACGCGATAATGAAAAGTGTTTTTGATAAATTTTGCATTTTCTTTTGTACTGTAATTTAATATAAAGAAAAATTTAATATACCTAGATATCTAATTATTTTTCATAATAAATTTATCCATTATCATAATTACGTTTTTTTTTAAACTAATTTTTTCTAATTAAAAGAACTTTGATTTTCCTAATTTTAGATAAAAAAAATGAAAATAATTTAATAAAATATAATATAATATAATTTAATATTCAGTAAATGTATAAAATTCATGAAAAGAAAACTTTTTCTGAATTTTAAATACCTACTCAAAAGATTAGTTGGTTTTAATTAAATTTCATTTTAGTAATTATATAATGTTTTTATTCTTGAATATGTGAAAAATAACCCTTTAAATTTCTTAAAATATTATCTAAATTTGTTTTTTTTTCATTCCTATATAAGAATGACAGCGCATACTCTAAGTCATATACTATTCATATTTGACTAAGCTTCAGTTTTTGGAATCATTAGTTTCACTAAGCCATTTTGCGGAGGAATTAACTCGAATTGAGAGAATTAATGCACCTGCACTTGTCTGCCATGGAAAATTCGGAAATATCACGATAGTTTCTTTTTGAGAGATTTTGAACGCAAATAAATATTTTTATTTGTACGCCATCTATTATCTTATACAAGAATTATTTAATTTTTTTTTTTAGTTTATTATATATTGCGATATGATTATAATTTTATATATTTATTTTTTATTTAATTATATTATACTAATTATATGTTATAAGAAAAATTTATATTATTTTTCATTAATCTATATGACAAGTCTAAAAAAAAAAAAACTGACCTAGAATTCAATTTATAACATTGATTTTTAAACTTTGTTTTAGATCAGATATTTAGTTTTTCTCAGAAGTTTAATAACATTCCATAAAACATACAGAAATTTTAAATTATCAGGAACATTTTTAAATTAGCTATTACCAGGAAAATCAAAATCCACATTCCTTCATTAATATGCGAAATAAATGAAAATAAATTCATTATCAATTTTGTACCTATGTATATACAATTTGAGCATTTAATACATTTTCTTTAAGGTACAGTTATGATACATTTGGAGCTATTATAAATTTTACAGTTAACGAGGGTGGGTCGCAATGTTGAAAAACAAAATGTCGAATTAAAAATGTTGTCGTTGAATTAAAAATGTCGCTAAACGCTCATTTACAAAATTATGGTTTTATCACACAAGTCACTAAAAATATGCTCTTATGAGCCATTCAAATGAGTCATTCAAATTAGTCATAAAGCTATATCATTGGAAATATATATATTAACTGGGATTGGCTTTATGACAGGACAGTTCATCCAAAATATACAACTTTAAAAAAAAATGTTATTTTTTAACATTGTTTTTCGAAATGTTTATTTTCAACATTTATTTTTTTTTCGGCAAAAAGAACTGGCTCCCAAACTTAGCATAGCCATTTAGGTTTAATGTTTTTTATGAGAACGCTTAAATAAGTGTCATAAGTAAAGAAAATCTTGTAAAGCAAAAAAATAATTTAATTTTTTTTTTTTTTTGAATTTAAAAAATAATTTAAGTAACGGTGTATTTTTATTTCTTTAGTTTTTTACTTCTTTAAAATCTTACTATAAAATGGGGTCAATGCTTCCTTCTTATGTTATGATTTCAAAGTCATGACCAATGATCTATTGTTAAAAATCAATGACAGGTATAAATAAGAAAAGTAAATCACGAGTTTCGCCGTATTTATAAAAAATACTTAAATACTTATAAAAAATACTTAATACGTAAAAATATTTAAGTCAAATTAATAAAATATACATAGGTATATTCCTTTTTTCTCAAATAATTAAAATAAGTTTTCTTTGTGTGAATTAAAGATCGGGCTCGGGTATATGTAATAGATAAAATTATAGGTTAAAAAAATTCGGCTATTTCTAATCAGATCAATGCTTAGAGCAAATGCCAAGCGCTCAGAGCAAACTTTTATCCGAACTCTAACGTTCTGAATTAAAAAAGAAACGCTCATGGCTGAAATAGCCAATTATCTTATGGTCCTTTATTCAAATTATTTTCTAAAGTTTATTTTTTGATTGCGTCAAAATTTAAAATTGCAATTAAGCACGTAATTGAATTATTTTGTAATTATTTGATTTTTATTTTGAAAAAAAAATATACATATATTAAATTGTTTCTTTCAAATTGTTTTTTGATAAATTTTTAAAATAAGTTTTTATAAAATTTGCTACAACTTAAAAATTTAAAGAAAATAATGGAGAAAATGGCTCTCATAAAACAAGGACTCAACCTTTTTTTTTTGATGAATCATCAGAAGATCAACTAGAAAGAAAAGTTAGAAAAATTCCAAGAAATAAAAATTATGTAGAAGTTATAGTGCCAACCATTTTCGCTTGAATATTTAAATCTCATTTTTGACTGAATTATTTTTAAAATTTAAAATTTTTTTTTTTTTAATGCATTTCTTTGCCACATAAATGTGCACAGGAAATTACACAGCCTTTCCTTTTCAGGCGTGGCTGTAAATGTCGTAAGGAGGAATAACCTTACGATGTGTGTGGGATTCGAATCCACACTCCCTCGGTGTTGACACCCACTAGGCTCCGAGGGCCCTAATTTTAACCTATGATTTACACTCTGTCACCATTGGAACATTGGTATGAGAGAGATTAATTTATTTTAAAATATTTATAAAATAAAATTGTACTTATTTAAAAAAAAAAAACTCAACAAAAAAATGTTTATCAAACGCATGATGTATTTTATTAAATTTGACGTTTTATATTTTGACAACTTTGTGAGATTTGAGAAATTTTTACCGAACTCACAGATTGCGCTCTGAGCACATTTCGAAACAAAAGAGAAACAAAAAATGCTCTGTTTCTGCTCTGATTAGAAAAAGACAAACACCTTATATTGGCTATATAGATAGATAAGATATAATAGGTACATATAGAAACAATTGTCAGAAATTTAATATTGATGAAAATTGATAAATTGAATGTGGCAGCACTATTAATACCGTTACTGACAAAACTGACTAAAGTCGGATATATTACAGATATATTACAAAAATTGTTTAGGTAAAATGTAAAAGACTGAAGAATTTTAAAAATAAATAAATATTTTAAATTTTTTTTATAAAATTGCAGTATTATTTTTTATTATTATACTATTAATTTTTATTAGTTTTTAAAAGAGAAATTGAGTTATATGTATGTAAAAAATTTTGTTTCGTTTTATTTTAAATTACTTTTTGTTTTATTTTGACGTGAAATAGTTTAATACAACTAATTAAAAAATTTTTTTATGAATTTTCATAATTTATTTATTGAATGCCAGTATAAAACGAAGAAGAATACAGTTGCCTTTGTCAACTCTTAGATACCGGTACGAACTGTTAGTAAGTTTATAGCCTGTCACTCTGTCACACTTCTGGGCTACAGAAAAATGTTGTTAATAATAAAAGTAATATTTTTATGATATCTATCAGAAGTTAAAATTTTATGGCTCTATTTTTAAAAAAAATGTGGAGATCTAAGGGTTAGTTCTTCGAGAGCTACCCGAAGTTTTGGTTGGATCTCAACCAAAAAAAAAATAGGGAACCTACAAATTGATGTAAGAATATTTTGCGTTAATTTCAAGACTCTAGCTTTCTTAGTTTTTGAGCTATCTTGTTGACGGACGGACGGATGGACGGACAAAGCTTAATCGACTTAGAGTTTAATTCTGATCCGATCCATACCTTTGAAGGTATATTTAGCTAGCTTATTTCGAGGTGTTACAAACGGAGTAGCAATTTTAGTATACCCTTATTGTACTAGAAAAATAAAAATTGTATAATGTGCTTAATTAAAGTGGAAAATAATTGTAAGTTTATTATTCCATCAAATTGAATTTGTTAATTATTAAAATGAAAAATAAAATAAAAAACAACAACAACCAAAAGAAGAATGCATGAAAATTAATTTTTAATTTTAATATTGAACAGATAACAGATATAGCGTAAATTTTTCGTATTCATTTTTTAAAAGACTTATATAGGTGTGAGTTAATTTAACAATAGAAATTTCCATGTATAAAAATGTGTTGTTTTTTAAATGAATGTATTTTTTTTTTTAATTAAAGGCTTTCTTTTTTAAATACCTATTACATTTGTTTAACAGATATTTAATTTGTGTAAACAGATATTTGATTTTTGAACAAAAAAATTCGTGCCTTTTTTCGAATTTTTTCCGAAATTATTCTAAAACTAAGCGAAAGTTTAATATTGTAGTTAAAAAAAATATATGGCTTTTAAGGTAAGTAATAAGTTTATATAGTAATAAGTTTATAAGTTTATAAGTTTATATAGTAGTAGTAGTATATTTATTTCTTTAATTAAACATTTTTATACAATATAGATTTAACCTATATTTTTATAAGGATCAGGATTATAAGGATACATCTTAACACTGATAATTTACGTATTTATACATAGAAATTATCCTACTTAGCAATAAAACCTTATAACTAAAGGATTTTTCTTTTCTATGCAATAATATATAAGTAAATGTATAACTTCAAAATGTTAAACAGGGAATTCTAATTTACAACTGACAACAGCTAGATAAAAAGGTAGCTTCAATATAATTATAAACTGATTCATATAACTACTACTCGTAACCTTTCAGTAGTATCTGTACCTGGTACGTAATGGAAGAAAAAGAGGAGAGGCATTTTTTTTACTTTACTTTTAAATTTAAGACATACCAGTTTTGCATTGTCAAAAATTATTTTTTCGAATTTTTGACATACGCAGTTATATAAAATTTGTTATATAAGAATATTTATTTTTACAGTTTAAAAACTGATATTTCAATGAATAAATATATATATCAGATAAATGGTTATTTTAAATAAATTGGATAGTAGATCATGGCAAAGATTAACTTGCAAATAAAATATTGTAATTATTATGGTCACAATAGTTTATAATTAATATTTGAACAAACTTTTTTTTTGAGTACCTATATTCTTTTTTAGTACTCTTGTATACAGAAAATGTCGAATTACACTTCTAAAAATAATCAAAATATAAATTTTATGTGATATTTAATACTCTTACAAAGTGATAATCGACACTCATATTATATTTCGAATTTAATATTCTTACTAAAGTATGTTACATAGGATTTGAATTTTAGAACTACTTTTTAGGTAAAAAGTTATTCATTTTAAATGACGATTTGCTTATAATATAATGTACAAGTAATGTTCGATTAACAAGAAAAATATTGAGAGTAAAAAAGTTGTCAATATGATAATCATAAATCATAATTGAACCCCGTCATTATTTAAAAATATTATGTGGAGAAAATAAAAATTCAAATCATTTCTTGAAATTATTTATATATTATCATATTTTTTTTATTTAATTTTTTAATAACAAAATGAAAATAAAGAACTATGAATACCATAAAAGTAATAAAATTAATAATTATATTAAACGAACTGCTACAGTGATAGTGGGGTTACCTTCATTTATTTCTTGATGCAGGAAAGTGTTATTATATACTACTGTATGTTGTAACTGTTGATGGCTATCATCAGTCATTGTAAAATAATAATAAAAATAGGCGGATTATTCAATGTTTCCAGATTCTTGTCCTATTTTCTCCAATCCCTACTCCCTAGCTAATTTAACTGCGTTAGCAGTTAGAGGTTTTATCTCATTATATTGTCTAAAGAAGCAGGTGGGTAACCAAACGGGGTATTTATACAAAGATGGTATTCTTGGTGTGTTTGGAAAATTTCCACTTCCCTTACAAAAAAAAAGTAGGGTTCAAAGTTTAATTTTATTTATAATCTACATTTAAAATTTCTATTTATTTTTATATTGTGGTGTTTCTAAATTAATAAGTTTTTATTTCATTTTAATTTATTTAAAAAAAAAAAATTAAAAGTTAGTTTAAAAAATTTTGGAATTAATTTGTTAGAATGAAATTATCACGACTATGTTAACTATACGAGTATGCAATTTAAAATATTACAAAAATAAAAATAAAAAATTAATTTCCAAAGTAATCGAGTAAAAAGTACTGTATAAAATGAAATAAAACTAGCATGAGAAATTATTTAATTAAAGTTATACCATATTTCATTTAGCAGAGTTTTATTAATTATTTTCTTTTATCAATTTTTTTTTTCTAATTATCAATCGTTATAAATTTTTATTTTAATAAATTATTTTAAATAATTTAATTTATTAAATATATTAATTTGATAAATTGTTTTTATAATATTAAAAATATTATATAAAAAATAATATAATAAGTTAAAAAACCAAAAGATTTAAATTTCCAATAACTTTAAAATTTAAAAGAAGAAAAAAGAAATACTAATAATTCAAATAAAAGAAATAATTTTAATATATATAATATATATTACTTATATACATATAATATATAAATAACAATTTTATTTTTAATGTTTTTTTTTTCATATTTGCAATTCCGATTTACAATTTGTTAAAAAGGGAGTTGTTTTTTTTAAATATTATTTTCTTTCATGCATTCTCTCTCTCTCTCTTTCACACATAAAACATGAAATTTTCTTAAAAAATTCCTTGAAAATTTTATATAAACATTTTTTTTTTTATATAAACTTATATAAAAATGAATTAAAATGTACATTATATATACGTATATATATATGAATATAATATAATATAATATTTAAAAAACACAAGAAATATAATATGTATGTATAAAAATATGTGTACATTATCAAGGACTCTGTTTGTTCAACTTTTAAAGATTTAAGAAAAAATATGAAAAAACTAGAAGAGCAAAAAAAAAAAAAACATTCAATTTTTCTCTATAAGAATTTTTATTTCACTTTCTTTTTGTTGTTGTTATTGTTGTAGTTTTTTTTTCTTTTTTATGAATTGACAGTTAACTTTCTCATCGCAAATATATTCCCAGTACATTGTTATATATATATATATATATATATATATACATAATGTTATTTTTTATGTAACAGAATAATATCACCCACACAGTAAGCTTTTTTTTTCTACTTCTCCATGTCTCGTTTTGTCTTCCTTTCTCTGTTTTTTTTTTTTTTGTTTTGCCTTCTTTAATAATTTTTTATTTTTTCTATACTCCTTTCGAAAGGATTATTGCATTCAATATTCCTGACGAATATTTAATAAAAAAGAATATAACAAAGTAATAAACGGCTGGAAAGGATCTTTTTCTTTATTTTTTTTTGTTATATTTTTTTTTTTTTTGCATTACTGTTCTCTTTCTATTATTTTTTTATTGGCATATATTTACTGGATGAAAGAAATATTTTTCTTAAGTAATATATTTAAGTAATTTACAATTAAGGAAAAAAAAAAACATTTTGGAACTTTCCATCGTTATATTTTTCAAGTTTCTTTAATAACAAAAAAAAAAAACAAACAAAAACAAAAACATAAAAGAAAAAGAAACAGAACATTCCAATAAAAGTTAAAACCTTAAGAAAATAAAAAGACCCGAAAAAATTTATTCCAAGTTGTTCGTTCAAATGAAAACTGTTATTTATTTGTTTCATTTTTTCGTTAAGAGTCAAGTTATTTTTTTACAACTTTTCGTTTTTTTTTTTTTGTTGTTTTCTGTTTCGGTTGTAGACATGCGGATTGCAAAAATTGAATAAAAGATGTAAAAAATAACAAAATAAAAATACAAGTGTTGTAAAAATTTTTTCCGGAGTTTTTCTTTCGTTGTTTCGTTTCTAAACTAACAAGGAGAAAAAAACAGTTATTTTTTATTTTGCAATATTACAGTTAACTATTTCTAAGTTGTCTTGTTCACACGAAAATTACAAAAAAAAAAACAACAATAACAATATTACTATACAAAATAATATAACGAAAAAAATATTCGTATTTATAAAAAAAAAAAAATTAAAATAAAAAAAAAAATGAGTTTCGTTAATTCCACTCGTTATTTTGAATGAAAACCATGTGAAAAACAACAACAATAAAACGATTTTAAACTGTCAAATAAAAAAACAACAAAAAACCAACAACAAATTTCGTTAATGGTATATTTGAAATGTTTAAATATTTTTTTTTAACTCAGCAGAGACTGGCTGTAATCTGACTGATTGAATAGAAAGAGAAAGATATAATATTACAAAAAAAAAAAAATGTTTTTGACAGATTAAATTAATTTTTTTGTTCTCTCACAGACTTTCTATAGTTAACTGTAACATATTTAATAATGTACACTGTTATACAATATTATATTAAACTGTTATAATATACTTATTTTTTTGTTTTATTCAAATATGTAAAAATTAATAATTTTTGTATGATATTAAGACATTTTTAATGTCCTGTATTTTTGTTGTTTGTATGTTATTTTTCTTGTGACCGACATGGTTCTGAATATAGCTTATACTGTACCTTAAATACATATGTATGTTATAATGTTATTATTAATTTGAAAGAGAAAGGATTTTATAGAAAATAAAATTATTATACTTATAAATTAGATATATGTTAATATTTTGTTTTGTTTTGGTATAATACATAAATAAAAGGTATTCTATATCTCTGTCATATATTTTGGATGAAATATGAATCAATAAAAATAATCGAGAACAAAAAAAGTCATCACGCAACCTGAAACGCATTATAATTTTTTATGTTTTTTTTTTCTCAAAAATTATTTTTATTGTTTAAATGTTTTTTTAGACAATATTTAACGTGTTTTTTTTTTTTTTTTTTTTTTTTAGAAATGAATATCTTTTTATTTTTAACTTTACTTTTCTACGTAAATGACGTTTTACTACTATATTACATAGTAAACGTTTCTTCTTTAGCACTGTGCGCTGCGATTATTACATATTATTTTTTCTTGCGTAAGGAAAACTGTTATGATTTTCTTGTATTATTTAATGTATAAATTGAAATCCTACTAGAATTTACTTGTTTTTAAACTGTTTTTTTTTTTTTTTTCAAAAATAGGGAAAAACTTTCTTTAGAAAAATAAAATATATATTATGTATAATTTATATATATAAAATTGAATAATACCTGTCAAGAAAATATTTTATATAATATCAATATTGTACCAAAATAAAAATATTTATGTGGAATACAAGAAAAGAGTATTTTAAATTGTTGTCCTTCAACCTTTCTCTTTTATAATTTTTTCTTATTAATAATATTATGTGTGGGTTACACAATGTTGTTTTTTTCCTATTCACCATTTTTTTTTATTTATTTCATAAATTTCCTTTTATCTTTTATAAATTTTTATTTTTTTTTGTTATTTAGTTATATTAATTGCTGCATATATAATTGTTAGTTGTAATGCCAAAACAAATAATAATCTACTAACCAAAGTTTTAATCGCTTGAAGTTGGCAAGAAATGTTTTTTGAAAATTTGATTTTTGGCAAGCTATAACCATAATATTTCAAAATAAAGACAAAATTAACTAAAAAAATAATTTTGTCTGTTTAAAATTAAAAATTTACAATTTTCTGAAGCAGTTAAAAAAATATTCCAAAGATGTTAGGAAACAGAAAGGAATTAATATATATATAGTAGTATTCGAAACTGCATGAAAACCTTTAAGAGTATTTTAGGATGATTGAAGTTATATGTGGGTTATTCGTTGAATAAACTGTTCCCAGAAAAAAATGATTTTGTTATGGAAAATCAAAAGAAAAATATATTAACTGAAAGTTATGATGTAAAATAATAAAATTTAATTAAGGAAGTATACAATTTCGAAAGGTCTTCAAATTTTAATATGACTAAAACTGAGAAAAAGCAGTAAAACTTAATTTTTTGGCAGTTTTGAAATAAGAAAATCTTAACAAATACAATCCAGTTACAAAATTTAAAAACACATTCATTACTTTTCAAAATATTTTATTTTATTATAAAATATAAATTTTCTCACGACCCAAATTTTTATGAAAAAAATTAAAAAAAAAACCGTTTTCTTTTTGATGTTTTAATTTACTAATCTGCTACTTCTCTTATTTGAAGAGTTTGATTATCAATATTAAGATTTGTGATAATATCTAATTAATACTCATAATTAGAATAGGTTGTATTTAATTTAACAACCACTTTATTTCCTAATTGGTCCTAAATATTTTACTTTGAGATCAATTTCAAATTAAAAAAATTTTATTTAAAAATAGATTTATATTTTATAATCCATAAAAGCGATGAAAATATAATAAAGCATATAATCAACGCTCTTATTGTTCATCAACGCGTTGCTCCATTATAAAAGCTACAATAGAAAATATATATATTTTTTACTTTTATGATTTCCTAGGATTGTTGTTCCTATCTATTATCGCAACTCCAATATAAATTCACCCTTACGGATTTCTTTAAGATTTTTACTGATTATACAATTTATTGCAAATTGCATACATTAAGGCGAATATATATTGGGATTTAACTAAAAGTAATATTTTAACTTGTAGTCTATCAGAATGTCTACTCGTTATCGAAATTCATTCGAGTAATCTTTTAAAATTAAAAATACAAATTTTATGAAATTAGAAAATTACATGGCTTTGTAAGTTGCACCTTCAGTACCTTTAGTAACATTTTCCACCTTTATTGTCAATAAATTGCACTTAAAAACCTATTTCTTAAACAAAATCTGTGACATTTAAATAATTACAAAATTGTTTGAAAAGTATTTAAGTGCATTTCATGAATGACATCTATATATTATATTTAGAATCGGCGTTTTTGATATTTATCCTTCTATATTAAAGATTTATGATTTTCTTATTGCTATTTTTTCAATATACACCTATTTAATTTTTTTTATTTGTTTTTTTTTTTGAACAAAGTTGCTTTCATTTAAGGGAAAAAAATGACAAAATGAAAATTTGAATATCTTTCTTTTTTCTTTTTTAGTTTAGTTTTGAGTAATTTTCTTTTTATTATATTTATATAAAAAAATCGCTTTTATAAGTTCTTGTGTTTCTACATTAAATAATAACAAAAAAAAATATATAAATATATTATATATGTATGTTAATAAGGGTTTTATCATAAAGGTAAATGTATATCTAGAATAAGAGAGTATTAAAAAAAACAGAAAAACAGAAATAGGAAGAAAAACATAGAAAAAAATATATTTTAAAGGGTTTGAGTTTAGGATGTTCAACAAAAAATTTTGGGGTTCAATAATTTAAATAATTTACCTATATTTTTATTAATAATTATTTAAAAATTGTAATTTTTTTAATAAAATTAATTATTTAGAAAATAGTTTTGTAAAAATTGTGGAAAAAGTTATAAACACCGTTTTTGAAGGCAAACTTCGGTTAGACTCAGAAAATATTTTTATAAAATTTCTGGATATAGCGAGAAAATTCGCTTTTTCAGTCAAACTCCATTTATGTTTATCAAATAGATAAATATGTTATAAATTTTCACTACCAAAATGTGGAAAAATTGAAATATATAGATATCGACTAAGAAAATGTCGTCTGATAATATTCATGCAATTGGAAAAAATTAAATACAATTATGTTTACCTATAGATAGTTTACTTTCTACCCATAAATATGAATAGACTAAGAGATGTTTTAAGTGGTTTAAGTGTACAAATTGCAGTACAGCCAGAACCATGTGGTTATATTTGACTTAACAAAGATCCAATATACTCCCTCTTGATCTGAAATAAGATAATTGATTAGTTTATTACAGGCCATAAAGTCTCATCCAGTCTTTCAAGAAAAATATGGAAATATCTCTTATGTTTCTTTTTTTTTCAAGATTTAAAGTCAGATTGTTATCATCGTGACCGTACCAATTAACACGAACTCTTGTCGAATAGGTTCCTTTACCATTAGATACATACTTCTCCCTCCTAACGTGCATTAAGAATCTAGATTCTAGGGATTATTGACGCATTAGCTTAGTCTCCATTAATAGAACAGAAAAAGAAAAATATGTTTGCCAAATATTATGTATATATATGTAAACATATAATAATGTCTCACTAATTGATGGTATTGTATCTCAACACTGGTGAAATTTCCCATTTAGTTAAAAAGAAATAATAATCTAAACAAAGATTTTAAAATTCGAGCTAAATTATAATTGATAGAATTGCTATTGAATATTGAAATCATTTTTATTTGGTTGATTCTGGCACGTTAGTTATATAATGTATATGTAAGTATGTTCAGTGATCTATTATGCATTAGAACCATAATATTAAGTAATAAATTTTGTTTTTTTCTGTTTTTTTTGCAAAATATGAATGTAACAATTTTTTTTTTTTTATGTATTTCTGTATCAAAGTACATGCAAAGGAAAATCAAAAAAAAAAAATTAAAACAAAAATAAGGCGGAATCAGTAGTAAAAAATGACAAAATAAAAAAAAATAAAGTTTGAGAGCATCTCATATAAAATATTTTGTGAGACTTGAGATAGGACAGGGCAAATTAATTGAAATTCACAAAAAAAAATATAAAAATAAGGAATAAAAGAAATATTTTTATTTGCCATGTATACTTTTTTAATCTTTTGGAAGGATGAAAATTTTCTTTCCTTCTTTTTTCTTTCAATTTTTTTTTGCTTATTCAATCCTTACATTTAAAGAAAAATGAGAACAAGAGATGATTTTTATTTTCATTCATTTTCTTATTTTTATTTACTTAAATATTTATAGTTTTGTTATATATTTAATATGAAAGTTTGTTTGTTTGTTTGAATATACATATACGAGTACAAAAAATATTATTATTGTTTTTTTCTTTTAAATTATTTATATTTTTATTTATTTTGTAATTATTTAATAAAAAAATCATAAATAAACAATAATTGAAATTAAGAATTAAAATAAAAAAAAAAAAAAAAAAAAAATTAAATGAAAACGAAACTTATAATATAATATTATATTTTATATTATTGTATTAGTACGAGTATATTATATATATATAGTTTATTATTTATTTGTTGTTTTTGTTTCTTATACAATAATTTCAAAAGTATTGATTTTAAAAATGTTTCCCCATTTTTTTTTTTTTTTTTATGATAATGAAAAAGAATATTGAAAATTTTAAAAGTTTTTAAAATATCTTTTATGTAAAATATTAGAAAAAAAAAAATTGTGCAACAAAATTTTTAAATGTAATATTGATAAATGTTTTTAAAGATTCTAAATTGACTTCAAGAAGCCGTATAAAATATCCTTTAATTATTATTAACAAATTATATAATGTAATTTTTTATTGTAAATTATTTAGTTCTTGCTCAATATTTAACTCACAAAAAGATAAGATATAGTACCAGATTTCTTTTTTTAGTTTATGTTAATCTTTATTTAATCTGTATTTATTAATCAGTATTTAGAATTTTTTTTTCGAAAATTTTCATATGATGATGTCCATTTAATTTAAATTTAAATGATTGATACTTACTCTTTAGTTAGAGTATGCATTTTTAAAGATTTTTTTATTGAAAACTCTTGATGATTATTAAGAAAAAAATTTCTTTTCCAAAATGATTTCAAACAGACCATAGAAAATATTATTTTGTTAATATAAAAAATAAATATATACATATATTACTATTAATATAAAAAAAAAAAAAACAAAAAAACGTGAAAATATTATTATTTCAGTTCACCGAGTTTGATTTCTGTATTTGATTTTATATCATTTGTTATTTTTACTTTATTAAATTTTTTTGATAATCGATTAAAATTTTGTTGAACTTTGTTGTTTTTTTTTTTTTTTTTTTTGGTGAAATATTCAAAATTGTATTTGACAATCGTATATTTAAATATGAATTTATATATATATTTAAATAATTATATTCTTCGTTATTTTGATTATATTTTATGTTTTTTCTATTTTTAAATTATTAAATGTATAATCTTTTTTTTTGGTTATTATCATTTAATACAACAGATTAAATTAATATTTAAATTTTTAAATTATAATTAAAAATTAAAAAAATTTAAATTAATATTTTGTCTAATGTTAATGTCTATTATGTACTTAAATGAATTTGTATCCTAAAAATATGCAATATTTATGTACATCGTATTAATATTGGAAATAATGTATCTTATAAATAATATTAGTATATAATTTAATAATAGTATAAAAACCTATAATGGCCTTAGTAGCCGATGGTTCAATAATATTGCATTACATTTATGTATGTAATATTAATATAAATAAATAAATAAATATCTTTGTTCTGGAACTCAAAGCCTGGGGCTTTTAACTCAAACTTCTGATTATCATGTAAATTTTTTTTGATATTTTTATTTCTAAATAAGTTTTCTTGTAAAAACAGATATAAAATATTTTTATAAAAGTTAATGTAGAAATGCAAATACGGCAATTAAAACAACATAAAACATTTTATATACTCTATGATTTAATTTGTAATCCGATACTACATTGTCAAAATAAAAACAAATAAGAAAAAAAAAAAGATTTAAAATCCAAAATATATTATAATAACATAGTAAAATCATCAACGTATTATATTAATTATAAATAAATAAAAGAACGAAAAAGAATAAAATAATTGCAAAATCAAAAATAATATATCAAGAAAAATTAAATATATCAAAACAGTTGAAATAAATGCACATCACTTACATAACATCAAACGGCAATATATTAGAAAACATTTATTTCTATATATTTAAATATACAGAAAAATAATAAAAAATAAGAGGATCCTTTTTTTTATTTCTGTTTTCTTTTTTTTCGTTATCCTTGTACAGCTATAATTTTTGTCTAATTCATGTCGAGTTAATTTTTGTTGTTTTCAATACATTTACACATCCGTATTTATATATATATATATATTTTTATTTATATATTATAAAAATAAGAAAATTGGTATTCTTTCTAATGTATGTAAATGTGCAAGTCCATATTTTTATGTATAGAAAAAAAAAAAAAAAAGAGAATAAAAACAAAAATTTTTTTTTTTGTACATTCTATTGATCGAAAAATGTTGCCTATTTCTTATTCTATTTATCTTGCTTGCACAATAATGTGCTGTAATATTATACAATACATAAAAAATATTATGAAATAAATTTATATCAACATTATATATATATATATATTTATATATAAATATTTATAAATATGAATATTGTAGATAACATAAAATACCAGCCAAATATATACAGATGTGTACAAAAAGATAGTGATACTTTAAAATTTTTCTTCAATTTTTTGTTTAACCTGATTGAGTTGTTCAATTGCATATTTTAACATATTATGGTGTCCGACCGTATTTAAGAAAGTGTTGTTATTTATTATTATTATTATTATAAAAAGGATATCTTGAGTACCTTAGGTACAAGCTCCTTTCGAACAATGTTTCAATCACATTAAACTTTTTTATATAGAGTTTTTGCATTTAAATAATTAATTGATTGAAACGAAATGCTGTAAAAGGCTCCATAATAAGTTTATTTTTAAATCACAAGAAGTATAAAATAACACTATTAATTTGTTTACTACTGTATATTTTGTATACAATATGTACAAGTCATATTTTTAGATTTTAAGGTACTTTTTATTATTATAAATATATATATATATATATATATACGAACATCATTATCCCTTAGTTAGAATATCTTTAATCCTTAAAATATATTTCATTTTTTTCTTTGTTTTCGGCTTTTCTTTTTTCTGTATTTGATATTTTTTTTTGTGTATATGTTTATATGCACAAATGTATATAAACAAAAACGAAATAGCAACAATACAAACAAATGTTGACAACTGTATGAAGCAAGGATCAAAAGCCAAAAGATGTTGATGATAATGATAATCGGTATGAGAATGATAATGATATAAGCTGATGATGATGATGGGGCCATATAAGCATGATTGGTATCCATTGTTATTTATATATATATACGTTTTTATTAATATATATACAATATATATGTATATATATATTTATTGTTATTGTTGTTGTTTAAATGAAATATTGTAGAGTTCGATGAAATAATTTTTATCAATACAATATTATACATTGTAAGTGTATGTATATTATATATGTAAATACATAAATATATAAGTATGTATATACATATATATTATAAAAAAAAAATTATTTCAATGAAACATGAATTTTTTTTTTCCATATATGGTTTATTAGGAATGTTATATGTTGTACAATTTTGTATAATGTATGTTGTTGATTGGTTTTGGATGAGATATAATGTAAAGTTCATATATATAATTATATATGTATCTATTCAGCTACATAAAATTTATTAAGGTTAAGAGGGTTTAAGAAGATTTTTAATTGATTATTTGTGGTTTAACATTATTATGATGAATAGGAAAAACAAGAAAATATTCAGTTATTTTTGCTTCTTATAATTTTTTTTTTTTTGTTATTTCTTTTATATTTTTTATTATGTTTTTTTTTTTTTGTTTTTAATATTTATTTGTTAATGATGAATTAATTTCTTTATAAGAATATAATAATTTTACTTCATCTTCATCAATTTATTATAAACATTATTATGTCATAACTAGTATTTACATTTAGTTTAGTGTAAATAGTGGTATGAAAAAAAATCCTTTTAAAAATTTAAATATTAACATTTTAAATATTGAAATATCTTTCATATCGTATTGAGATATGTAGTTTGAGCTGACATCAATATTCATTTAGATCTTAAATAGAGAAATAAATTTGTGAGTTTTATATTATTATATTAAAGCATCGATTTTAAATTCACTGTAGACAATTACCGTAGTGAACAATTTTTTTGTGGACAATTCATTATGAAAATTTCATTGTGTTTAGTGGGTTCGAAAATTTACTGTGAAAAGAAACTTTACTGAAGGGACCCATTTATTTGTTTAGCGGGGGATTTCACAGCAATGTAGTATTTTAAATGTAAAAATGTTATGTTTGCAAGTAGCCAATAACAACAGACGATACCAATTACGTTAGACTAATATTAAAGTAATTAGGATAAAACTATTTTAGTAAAGGTATTCAGAATAAATAATTTGCTTGACATAAAAAGACACATGTAATAATTCTAACACCACCTACCGTTTTGATCAATTAATAGATTATGGAACCTTTAATACTATTGTACTGTTTGGGCAAAGGAAGATTCTACTATGAAGTAAAAATAGCTTCAAAATTTGGAATAATGTGATGAACAAAGGTGTTAATGTTCTTTTTAAACCTACATATGTAAATTGAAAATATAATCATCACTACTTTTGATGGAACACACGAAGTGGAAAATGGTTTGAAATTCGCGCTATTCGAGTCACAAATGAATTGTTATATACTGAATTATGCTATCTAAAAATTTGAACTACATAAGAGTGGGAAACGGATGCTCTCCTCATTTCTCTATGGAAAATTTTCAATGAAGACATCAGACTAAACCTAAAGTTGATTATGAAATGTTGTAGACAATTTTTAAATTATTTTTGTTGTATAGTTTTTTTTTTTAATATACTGTTAGTATCCGAAACATACCTCTAATTACAATTTTTTTTGATTTCACTTAAATTGTGAAACGAAAATTTAATCATTTTTATATAAAACTTTATCTCTTATATAGAATTTATATTATAATATTAAATTTCCAATGTACAAATTTCATATAAACCAAAAAATAAAATCATATAAATGTACTTGTACATGTACTGTATGTACTGTACATAATATGTACTTAGTTATATAAGAATATATATATATATATATCTATACATATTAATTTTATATACAATTTTATATTTTGTATTCTAACAAATTCTTATATATATATAATATATACAATTTTATTTTGTTTTTTGTTTTTTTTTTTATTATTTATTTATGCTTCTTGATCTTTAACTTGAAAATATATTCTGGTTACCTTAACAAAATACCCTTACTACATCCATCCTTACATACATACATGTATAATACATAATATGATATTATGTATATATGCTATTAATATTATAAAACTGTTGGATGTTGAATATTATTGATGTTGAATTTTTCCTTGGAACCCAACCATAAACGACTATAAATTTTATTTGTATTTAATGATCTCCGGTTTGAAAGTGCAAATTTCAATTATTATTAATATTATTATATATTGTTGTTATTACTTTTTCAATATATAGATATATATATATATAGATATATATATATATATTTATTATATTTATTGATTTAAAATTAAAGTATTGATGAATGAATTCATTATAACAAAAAAAGGAAAAAAAAAAAAAACCAAAAAAACAAGTTCTTAAAAAAAATATTACAAAAAAAATGTAATAAAATTGATTGATTTTTCAAAAAAAAACAAAAAAAAAAAAAAAAATGAAACATTTTTTATTTTAAAGTTAAAATAATTAAAAAAAATGTTTGTATCCATTTTTTGGACAGTAAATTCTTTAATTGAAATAACTGTAAATATTGAATCTTTTAAAAGTAAAGTTTTTAAATTGAGTTTTTTTTTTTTCTTAAGATACGTATATGTATCTACTTTATTTATTACAAGTGGCATTTTTTTAATTTCATAAATGATATATATATATATATATCCATATATATTTTTATATATATAAATAGATAAATAATTAAAGATGTTTGATAAAAAAATTTATAAAATAATAAATTTAAATTAATAAAATATGAAAAATTAAAACCAAAAAAAAAAAAATTAAATTATTAAACTATTAAAACAGATTATACAAATAAAATGAATACATACATACATAATATATTATATATGTATATTAGTATGTATGACGAAAATTGTTATTTAAGAAATTATAAAACAAAAAAAAAAAATAAAGAAAATTCTTAAGAAATTTTTCTTTTATTTAATGATTGTTTTTTTTTTTTTTTTGCATTTTTACGTAATGTAACTTTTAATTTTTCTTAACATTTTCAATTTATTTTTATTTTTATTTTTTTTTTTTTTCTTAAAGATTATTTTTTAATTGTAAAATGTTTAGCCTTTTTTTTTATTTTCATAAAAAAATGCACTTTATTAAAACTTTTGGAAAATTTTTCTTTTAAAATCAAAAAAAAAACATTATTAAATAGTCCATCATCGTTTTTTATACTTGATTTTTTATTTCCCCCCCCCTCCCCTTCTTTTTTGTTAAGTAATTGTTGATGCTAAATCATAAACAGAACAAAACTTGACTATAACTTTAAGAGTTAAATTATACGTCAACGTCAAACTCTTATTATTAAGTTTGCATTTTTTTTTGTTTTTTGTTTTTTTTTTATTATTTTGTAAGTAATGATTAAGTAAAAACAAGAAAAAAAAAATAAAAAGAAAACTATTATATAATAAGTGTTATATGAACTTTTTAATAAATAAAGAAACAAAAAAAAGAAGTAAAATAATAAAGAAAACAAACAATTTTTTATAGTAGATATGCTTTTTTGTTTTTTTGTTGTTTTCTTTGAATTTTGTTCAATAATGCAGTTTTCCATTCAGTTGTCTTTCAAAAAAAAAAAAAACAAAAAATAAAACAAAAAATAAAAAAAAAACAAGAAAAAGAAAAAAATAACATAACAAACGCGTCACGATTTTCTAAACTTAAATAAAATTTCTTTGAATTGATTTGAGATTAAATTATATTAAATATGTAACATTCATTTTATATAATATTATATATTGTTAACTATATACCTAATTGGTATTTATATATACTATTTTTTAATAAAATTATTTTCAATTTAAAGTTTATTTATTTATGTATTTAGAAATTAACCTATTTGTCACAATTACACCATTGGTCAATTTTTATTTTATGTAAATATCAAATATAGAATACATATATGTATATTATATATGTATATGCGAGATACTGAGTTAGAAGGAAATTTATAGTTGAATTCTGAAAAAAAGCGTGTAACAATCAATTATAAATTCTTTCCATCATCATCAAAAAACATTTATCATCAACATCAAAGAACATTTATTTCAACATTAAAGAATAAGAACCTCTGCTAAAAAAATAATTAAAACCCTAATTTTGTAACCCTGCTGTTGTTTACATATATATATATTTCAATATCAAAGAATTTAAAATTGCTTGCTGTATGTAAAAAATAAGTAGAAAATATTTAAAGTTGGTTTTAAAATCAGGGTTATACGCTTTTGCCAGAATCCAACTTTAAAACTCCTCATAATTGAAAAATTGGATATATGTGTATATAAATATTTTGGAAAAAGAAAATATACTGATTTTGACACCAGCTTAAAAATTCAGAATTTCGCATATACGAATATATAAATACGAAAATAAGAGTATACCCTGATTTTGTAAGAAACTCTAAAATCCCTCCAAATTCAATATCTTGAATTAGACAAATCTTTTAATTGAAAATAAAGCATTAATACCTTATTTCACTTTCAGATGAAAAATAAGACCTTTTCGGAAATATTACCTTATTTCACATGAATGTGAAATAAAACGTTAATGGCTTAACATTTCATAACGGTTTTAATTTAATTTAAAAATATTTTTTAAATTTTGTTATAAAGCAATTTATGATTAAGCAATCCTAATAAACAATTTTTGACAAAAAAGAAGTAGCCTCGAATAAACTATTAATTTATAACTCAGCATACCTATGGTACAGCTAGGTGGAATGGAAATAAATTATAATATTATGTTTCCGAAATAATGGCAATCAATTATAATAAAATTTAATAAATGTTTTTTTAAATTCAATTATGAAAACCATCACTGAAATAATTTATATAAAATAATCACGACATGTTAAATTAAATCAAATCAATTTCACAACTTTATTAATTGAAGTTAAACTTCTTTTTTAAAAAAAAATCATTTTGATTTTACTCTTGTAAATAATTCGTTATCTATAATATAGTAAAGCATAAATAAATGATTGAAAAAACATTTTGTTTTTTTTTTTTTTTGAATATTGGTTCCTTATTCAATACAATAAGGAAATAAATCCTCCTTTCCTTTCCCGTGTGGTAACAGTACAAGTTGATCTGACTCATGGCGTAGTGGTTAAGTCGTCAGCCTTTCAATCAGAGGGTTTTAGCTTCAAACCCCGGCCAGGTCATATAAGTAATTTTATACAGTAATAATGTATATCGTTTAATTTATAATAATAACAATAGTAATAATAATACTAATAATAATAGTAATAATAATAATAACTGATACAGTGAAGCTATTTTTGGTTATATCATGCAGGAAGGTATTATATAATACTACATATTTTAACTGTTGTAACGGCTACTGTCAGTGATAGAAAAATAGTAATAATAATAGGGGGATTTATTGTTTCACTCCCAATTCAAAGTTTTCGCATCCTATATTGTCATCCTATATCCTTTCATATTCGTTTTATCTAGCCATATACTGCGTTAACAGGTAGGAGTTTCATCCCATTATATTGGCTAAAGGTGGAAGTGGGTTTATTCAGTAAGAATCTAACACTACCAAGGAAAAATTTTTGAAGTCTTTGGAAGATTACCATCTTCCTTAGGAAAAAACAAAAACTATGTTATATTTATTTTGTTTGCTGTTATATTTATTTTGTTATTTTGTTTTGCAAAAATTTATTCTTAAAACAATAGATAACCATATAGATAGAATAGATAGTATTCATCAGAAATCTTAAGTGTTTATCAACCCTTATTCAGTAAATTGTAGAAAATAAAATTTTAAGAAGCAGGATATTATTGTATTAAGAAACAAATAAAAATTTTTTAATATGTTTTTGTAATCTTAAATTACTACAACAAAAAAAAACAAAAATTAAGTCAATATCTTTTAATTTGAGATGAACCCAATCAATTTTAGGTCATACATATAAAAGTTTCTAATTGTTGTTAAAATAGTATAAGGAACATAAACCTTATGTGAAATAATGAAATTTTTAAAAACTATTTATTTTAAGATGTTATTTAATTGTTTTATACAATTCAATTAGCTGTTAACCTAAAAGTCACGGAACATAAAAACTTTTAAAAATTGTTTTTGGCAAAACATTCAAAAATAATAAACATAAACTTTAACGAACCCAAAAAACCAACTTTTTAACCCAAAAAGTCTTTTTTTTTTTCAAAATAAAGGAAATCATTTTTAAAATTTCAGTTATTAGAATTTTGTAATTTAATAACAATTTTGGACATAATTAAAATAAATTATTTTGGATTTAAGAGTAATATCTAGTACAATTAAAACGAATTGCATTGATTGACACAAAAAAAGTTTAATTTTTGTTTTTTTTTAATAAATGCTACTTTTTAGTACTTTAATTATTTATTTTTTTTATACCCTACACCTAAAGTATAGGGTATATTAACTTTGGTATGGTGTTTGTAACCACGAAAAAGAAGCAAGTTAGATATGGAAATGTATACATATTCTAAATCAGGATAACCTGCAAGGTCGATTTAGCGATGTCCGTCCGTCTGTCCGTACGCAAGATAACCCAAAAAATAATGATGATATCTTCATAAAATTTATACCGTAGATTAACAATGACTAAAGTAAGGCGAGCATTACAAATAGGCGAAATCGGACCATGGGTTCGGGTACCTCCCATACAACTCCCAAAACCGTACAAGCATATCTTCGAAATTAATAAATATAAAAACTTGAAATATGATACAAGATTGTTCTACGCTGTTCTGATGATGTCTCTGAATGATGAATGATGTCTGATGAATTTGATATGAATTGGTGTGGTGGACTGCGTGCCTTCATACACTTCCCAAGACCTAATAAGCATATCTTCGAATTTAATAAAGATAGAAACCTGAAATTTTGTACAAAGGTTGTAAAAGCATTCTTTTAGCTTATATTAAATACCTAACTAAAATAACTTATAGATTTTTAATTTAATTTGAATTTTTTAGATGTAGGGTATAAATAAGTCGGTTGCATCGACTTACTGTTACATTACATTACCATAATCATTTTTTATTTTTTTATTTTTGTTGTTATAGTTTCAATGGTTTGAAATACTTTTTTTTGTTATGAAAATTTTAAAAAAATTAAAAAAATTCCTTTTTTTGTTTTGTGGTTTTTTAAGCGAAAAACAAGAGTTTTATGCGCAAAAAATTAAAATATCAAATGAAAATATTAAAATAGTATGTAATAAAACGGAATAAATATAAATAAAAATATAAATATAATAAATATAATAAAAATATAACTTACTATATAAAATAATAAATGTTTTTAAAAAAAATATTTAGAAGTATTGCTAAAAAAATATTATTTAAGGTACATATACTCGTACAGCATTTAAGTTAGGTTCAATAAATAATCAAAGCAGGGGCCTAGGTGGGTAAGAGCGTATAAAATACACTGTAAACATCGAGGAAGTATGGTTTCGAATCTCCCACAAGTCTTAAGAGTTATCCCTCTTACGACATTTACAGCCACGCCTGAACAGGAAAGGCTGTGTAATTTCCTGTCCATATTTATGTGGCACAGAAATGCAATTAAAAAAAAAAATTATCAAAGGAGGTTCAATATTTAATTATAAATTGAATAATATTTAATTATAATTATACTCTATTATCAATGAACAAAATATTTTTTTTTATTCAGTATTCAATATATAGAATTGCTTCAAATTGTGTTTTTTTTGTTGTAAATATAACATTCTAAACTAATAATGTGTAATGGAGTAAAACTTGCCTATAATGATCTTATTCATTATAGTCTATATAATTCCAATTTATAATAGAATTAAATTTTTTAAATAGAATCATTATCTCATTATAATTTATGGCACATAACTTAAACAATATGGTAATAGCACATAACTTAAAGAATATGGTAATATTGTAAATCTTTAAAAAAAAAAACAAGGGTTTTTTAACAAGTTTTTTTTTTAATTACCTATTTTTGAAATTGTAAAACAAGGTCAAAATACCAGGACACAATTTTTATAAATGTTTTTAACGTAATTTAATTTTTTTTTTTAATTTTTAATTTTTATTTTTAAAGTTGTTTTTACCCATAAACACATACATAATCAAATTATGGTAAAAAAAAAAACATAAAATAAAACCATATTGTGGTTCTATTATTTTGTTAGGTTTTATGTATTCTTAATAGGTCATTAAATAAAAAATATGTACTACAAGTTAATAAATGCATTTTTTTTTTTTTTTAAATTTAATGTGAATCAATTTTTTAATATTTTTATTTAATATTTTAAATGTTACGTAGAACGTAGAAATCTTATGTATTATAAACAATTGTAATATAAAATATTTATATTTAACTTGTTTTTTATTATTTAAAAGTATATAATTTTTTTTTAATTTTATTTAAAATATTCTTCCATTCAAATTAAAAATCAGTTCACTTTAAATATGATTAAATAGATGACAAAATTAATATTCGCCTAAAAATAGGCAATTTTAAGTTAATTGAAAAGAAAATATAAAAATTATAGATTTTTTTTTTTTATAAAATTTGAATAAAATTATTATATTTGAATTTATTAAAAATAAATATATAAAAGAAATAAGAAAACTTACCTTGCAATCTTCACAATGATGTATTAATGAAAATACTTGTCGGCAATCATAACGTTGTAATATTTCAGTAAATTCACATGTAATACGTGATGCTAAATTATCCAAATCAGATAGTGCTGTTAAAATATCAATACAATCTATACGACTCGATAATGTTTTATTTAATGAATTTGTATGCAATGCACTAAATAAATTACGTTCACAACATGTTCTTAAACGTAATGAACGTAATAAATGAATTAATTCTGTATGCGATTTCTCGCATATTGTTTCAGGCTTATATTCTTCGCCATCGCCCAAATAATCAAGGCACTGTGAATGTTGTTGCTGTTGTTGCTGATTATAATTATTTTGTGTATTATAATTATTTTGATAATTTTCTTGTTCATGTATTTGATCATATTCTAATCGACGATGCAGTTGTTCTTCAATTTCTTCTTTATTATAATAATATTGATCTTCCATATCATCATAATACATATTATTATCATCATTTTCTAATTCATTTAATGATTCATAAATTTCGTGTTGTTGATGTTCTTCTTCATTTTTTGATCTTTTATACCTAATTTTTTGTTGTTGTCCATTTTCATCATATTGTTTTTCACTATACTGCTGCTGCTGTTGTTGTTGTTGTTGATGTTCTTGGTGTTCATTACCCATCATTTTATTATTATTATAATAATTATTTTTATTATTATTTATATTATTATTATTATTATTGTTTTTACTATCTGTATTACTAATTTTGTAATTTTGGTTAATATAATTTAAATTATTTAATTTCATATGACTATTTATGACAACGTTATTATTATTATTAGTTTTTGTATTTTTATTGTTACTTAAATTAATATTATTATTATTTATATTATTAATAGATATACTACTGCACGATTGGGGACACTTTGGTGGACCAGGACCTTCTTGCACCCTATTTACAATAGACGCTGTGCATTCACCCTATAAAGTAAAATAAAAAAATATATAAATTAATATAAATAAAAGAATTGTTTTATATTAAATTGAATTTAATATTTTTTAGGTTATTTATGATTTATTTAATTTCAAAAGTTAGTCTTAAATTTTTATAATATCATTCACATTTTTATTTTAAGTCATATAGTTAAATATTATCTTTTACTTTTTAAATAAAAATTTTCAACATTCATTCACAAATCTGATCAAATAAGTAAAGTACGAATCTTAGTTATTAACAATACATTTACACTCTAGAGATGATAATGTAGTTCGTGCTTTTTAATCGATAAGAAACAAACATGATACAAACCAAATTTATGATTCTTATATTATTAATTATTAAAAACAAATTAAATTAAAACATTAATTATAAGAGTACAATTATATTCAGTACAGAGGGTATAAAGCTATTAATGACTTTTTCAAAAAAGTTATTAAAAAAATTGGCAATACTAAAAAACATAAAATGAAAACAATTCAAGTAAAAAAATATTTTTTTTTTAAACATAACTAATTATTTTAAATTTTTTATGTACAGTATTTTAAACTTTTCAAAAATACCTATTTTAAAATAAAGATAATAAAACTTAGTAGTATATAGGGCGGTATGTCATAAAGCTATGTAAGCTATATATGTCTCATTCAATTAAAACTACTTTAAAAGAAAGTCTATTAAACTTAATTAACTAACTCTAAAATTCTACCTATTTATTTTTTGATAGATATTATAACAACAAAGAATTTAATATTGTAGAAACTATTACCCCCACCTATACATATTACCTATTATTACAACGCTTACTCAACTATTTATTGCAACCCTATTATTTTGTAACTAAATCCTAAGTTCTCCCGAATTTAAGTAATGCTCAAACCCTGATTTTCTAACTAACTACAAAATCCTTCTTAAATAAAAATGTTATCTATAAAACATTAAAAAAAAACTGCGCCAAACCAACAAAACAAAATTGAAAGCCTGATCTTGTAACCAACTCTAAAATCATTCCCAATTATTTTTTACAACAAGTCCCCACGGCGGTAGTTTTAAAAATTTATTATTGCACAAAATATTTTTATAAAAATATGGTTTTATGACCCGACACTAGTATAATATATAATAGCTAAGATAACAAATTTATTTGAATACAAAATGGTATACTATCGCATATTAGTAGGGAAAAGAGTTGGTTGCCTTGTTAAAAAATATTTTTATAATTTAATAAAGAATAAATCAATCAATCAATCATAGGAACATAGAATAATCATATTCAATCATTTAACCACTTAAAATAAAATATACCTATATATCTAATTAACATCTTATATAAAATATTTTAAAAAAGTTTGAATATTAAAATTAATATAAATCTAAAGGTTAATGTAGCCCTTTTTGTTTTTTTTCTTCAGTTAAATCCAAAATTAATTTCACTTTAAATCAATACAAATATAATCATATATTATGCAAATGTAAAATTATTTTTTTTATCCTTAACTTTACTTAATAATATATAAATAACTATTTTAGTAATATAACGGTAATAATTTTCTTTTATAGTTGTTATATCATAAGCAAAAAAAAAACACTTAAAATAACTAAAAATTCTCATAAAAAAAAAACTACTTAAAAAGTGGCATACATTTTAAAGGAAACGCATATATACATAATATACAAAAATTAATATTCACGCATCCTTGATTCATGTGAAACTAACTTACTTATACATTACCCATATATATGCATATATATATACCAAAATCATTACTGGTATCTATAAGATACCTGAACATAACAATTAAAGATACTTGGGAAAATTCCCATTAGAATAAAAAAAAAAAAAGTCTTATCCCCATAATAACCCCAAAGCTTTTATTTTTATTTTTTAAGTTTACAAATATATTTCATACCTACAAACATGATATATGAAGAAATAAATGTATACATAATAATATATGCAGATAAAATTTTAGTACTTAAGATATTTTTGCAATGTTTACATACTATTTTTGCATGTTTATAAGTTTATTCATTTTTGTATGCATATATACATGTGTGTATATTATGATTTTATGATTGTTTGTAAGGATGTAACACTAAAATGTAAATTAGTATCTTTAAGATATGTATGAGAAAAAGTGAGATGAAAATAAAAAAGTTTTTTTTTTTGGTACCAAGGTAAAGGTAATCGAAAAATTACCTTATTTTTATTTAATATTTTTATCTTGTTTTTTTTCTTTCCCTTGGATTTTTCATTTTTTTTTTGCTTTTTTTTTTTGTACTTTTAAGTTAATATGGTTAAATTTTCTTTTTGTATTATTCATAGAAACCTTATAGATATTATATAAATATACATTTACATATATTATACATATAATATGTATTAGATTCCTATATTCGGGAATGTAGAAACACTGTAAACATTATATAAGAATCTTAAAAATAGTTACCTACTTGAATTTTTTTTTTTAAATATATATATGCATGTCAAATTTCTTGAAACTTTATGGTTTATGAGCATAATGTCGTCCTTTTCTACAAATTAATTGAATTTTTAAAAAAATTCTTTCAAAATTTTTAAAAAAAGGAGGAAGAATACAGTTGCATACAATTATAGTATAATTTTTTGAACTTTTCATTATTGTTAAATAAATATAAAAATTGTGCATAGCTGCTGTATCTACATCAAGCCTTGGTCCAATAAATGCAATATACACCAATAAAGGGGTCTCGGTGGCCTAGTTGGTAAGAGCTTATAAAATATGCTGTAAACACCGAGGGAGTGTAGGTTTGAGTGCCACACATGTCGTATGAGTTATTCCCACTTACGACATTTACAGCCACGCCTGAAAAGAAAAGGCTGTGTAATTTCCTGTTCACATTTATGTGGCAGAGAAATGCACTAAAAAAACAAAAAATATACACCAATATCATATAAATAAGTTTTGTACGCAACCTTATATTTTTTCTATACTTAAATTTTTTTCTATTACTCATCAAATCATCCTCAACAAATTATTTTATTGATAGATTACAAAAGCACAAAAGAAAAAACAAAACAAAAAAAGCAAAAAACTCATATAAATTCTCGTTATTCAGAAATTCTGTATGAAAAACGAGGAAGAATACAGTTACCTTTGTCAACTCTTAGATGCCCCTACGAACAGTTAGTATGTTCACATCCTGTCACTCTGTTTACAATATTATTTTTTTAATATTTTAGTATTTTAAACATGATATATTAGTTAAGTAGGTATGTAATACCAATATCATATAAATATTAATTCCTCAAGCAACCGTTATGTTGTTTATTTATTTAAATTTTTTTGTACTACGCATCATCGTCAACAATTTTAAATTATCGAGTAAAATAAAATTCAAAAAAATTGTTAAACAAATTTGTTAGAAAAATTAAAAATATCGAGTCACAGTTTCATAAATTTTAAGGTAATCTTGTATTATTAAGAGAGGTCACTAACAGAAATAATAAAAGTATAATGTTGGAGCTTCAATTTGTTTGTATAACTTCAACAAAATTTGAAAAAGTGTTCAAGTTATAGTTGTTTAAAAATAAAAAAATGACAAATGAGTTTGTGACCCCATACAGCTTCTAAACGGGAGGCGACAAAAAAAGATTTTCTGAAATGACTCATACTTATTTTCAAAGCTCTAACTTCTGTCAAAATTTAAAGTTTCTAACTTAAACGGCTTAGAAGATGGAACGGTTACAGGATTATGCAATAATTCAGTTATGCATAACGGTAAATTAAGACACCGTATGGCACAAATATATTTTTATTATATTCATATTTGTAAAGCTGATAACTGGAGCTATCGTTTCGCATTTTCAGGTTGAAGATATATCTTATAGAACTTGTGTTATAACAATTTAAATATAGAGCTTTTTTGAACTTTGCCGGGATGTAGCTCCGGAACGGGTGGGGGTACAAAAAAAAGTTCTTCCATAATACTATTTTTTTAGGATATCAATCGGTAATTAAAATTGAATGGCTTTACTTCAAACGATGTAGAACTTTCGAAAAATTTGTTTGAAAAATGTGGGGATCAAAAAGTTAGTTGTTCGAGAACTAACCTAAGTTTTCGTGGGATCTCAACCAAAAAAAATAGGGAACCTAAAAATTGGTCCAAATATATTTTGTATCAATTTCAATACTCTTGCTTTGTTAGTTTTTGAGTTAGGACGGACGGACAAAGCTTTTTCGACCCAAAATTTGATTCTGATCCTATCCATACCTTTGAAGGTACATCTAGCTAGCTTATTTCGAAATGTTACAAACGGAGAAGCAATTTTAATATACCCGATACTTATTGTACGGGTATAAATATATAAATGACAATCAGAGACAAAATAAACAATAATAAAACTACATATGTTAAAGTAGCGTCTCATGTATGACAGCGTTAACATAAGAGAAATCCCGAAATAAAATTTAAAATTTAATTGATAGCAACAGGATTCGTTTTCCCAGTTTTTCAAAAAATAAAAGGAATTGGATCTAATCTTTAAAATTTAATTAAATATTTTTTGGTGCCTATACATAGTTTTCATTAATTTGTAATAGATGTATATAACATGGTTCTATTTGTGGGACCTTCTACAATCTACATGATTTTCAATGTTTTTCAATGTGCATATTTGTGCATATATTTATATTATTTCTAACACAAATATATATTTTTTTAAAAAAGCTCTTACACTCAAATGATTTCACAAATCTCAAGAAAAGTTTGGGAGTACTTTGTTTATATCGGCATGCTGAAATGAGTGGGTTGTGAACTAAATGATCAAAGGGCAACATATGTACAAAATTTAAGGTAAATTGTAAAAGTTGTGCGAAACGGATTAAAGAACTGATAAATTGTGCTGACTCAGAAGAGAGTGCTGTAAAGTTTAGTTCCAATAGAAACTAATAAAACACTCCGTGCAGCATCAGGAATTCCTGTTAGTATTATAGTTAGTAAAAAGTAAAATATTTGAAATAAGTAGGTATATTATAATATATCTTATACTTAATATCATACAAAGAAGATTTACACGTCTTACAGTTTTGTACAAGACGCGTAATCAACGCGTAACTACAGCCGCGTAATCAACGCCTTAGTGAAATTAATGATTCGGGAAACAAAATCTTAGTCAGATATGAATGACAAATTATTTAGTGGATTCACTATATTGCTTATAGTATTGGGAAGGAAAAAATTATTTTTTTGAAATAGTAGGGATGGCAGCGAAATTTCTTTATTTAATTTTTTCGCATATGTAATATAAAACAAAAACAGTAAAGCATTAAAAATAGTTAAAAATTTAAACAGTGGGACTTTTAGAGTTGGTTGTAAAAACAAGGTTTCAAAAATTTGACTGAATTTTGAAAAAGCCCTATTTTTAAATGAGTATATGTCATGTTCTACTTAACATTTTTTGAATCTGAAAACGCCATTCGAAAGGATTTTTTTTTTCCTTTGTAAATCAATATAAATTATATATCTTTTTAAAATTTAGTATTTAAATTTACCGTTGTATGAAAACCAAATTTCGCGTAATATTTAATTTTTTTTTATAGTTATATGGAGTTCCGCACTTAGAGTCTCTCAAAATTTCAAAAAAGTCAAATTTTCACATTTTTAGCACATTTGTTAAAAAAATGTGAAAAATATGTGTATTAGTTTCACTCTGTCCGTCCGTCCGTCCATCCGTCTGGCCGTCTATTTACAAAACTTCTACACCGTTAAAGATAGACAAAAAACATTTTAAACATGGGTTGATCTCATAAAAAAATTAATTTTGTAGAACAACTAATTCATGTAGCCCCATCCATTACGAAGCTAAAGCTCCTCAAATTTTAAAAAGCCATATTTTTAAATGCGTATATCTCATCATTCCACAGGAATTTAAATTTGCCGTTATGTGAAAACCTTTTGCATAATTTTTCTACCCTCATAACTCCGGAACGCTTTTAACCTAAGCACCTGTTAAAAATTTTTTTCAGGAAGGTATAAAAATTAAAGCTGCAGTAACATATTTTTACGTGTGTTAACGGTTTTTCATAGTTATGTAGGGTTCCGGACTTGCAGCCCCCTAAAGTTTGAAAAATCCTATATCCTGAATATTATGAATCCTATTTTCAAATTTTTTGTTATATAAAATTTTAAAATTTTGGTGCAAGTCACAGTTCTAAACAGTTTGGATTGTCTTTTGGAAATGTACGTCATAATTTTCAAATATTTTTAAATATTTTTTTCATAATTTTAAAAATTGTTTTTTCGCAACCTCATAAATACTACAATTTAAAAACTAGAGAAATTTAGAAGTTAATCTTAAATAAAATTATAGAAAAAAATTAACTTAAACTAGTTTTGATGTACATGCCGTTTTCAAAGTCAGTATTATTTACACTACCCCAAAGCAACACTTATGTAATTATTTTTTGGCCAACTTTACAACATAAATATTTTTGCGTAACTGACACATTCACTCTTTATTATAGCATATTATTACTTACTAGTAAAAAAGCCCGGGTATAAGTAAAAAAATATAGCTTTTGTGAAAGTTTCCTCACTTTTATGAACAATTTAATTTTAGTAAATTTATTCAAATACATATTATATGTAAAAAAAATGTACCTACTTACTTTTTATTCGTTTTTATTTATCTTTTACTTTTTATGTTTTCTGTTAGGTACGGGTCTCATCGGAAATGTCAAAAAAATATATTTGATTTCGTCAAAATCGAAAAAATTAAATTGTCAATTTAAATTGTCGATGCAACAGTAACACAATGTCTTATTTGTTACAATGCAACAGTAACACAATGTCTTATTTGACGTTTTTGATCATAAATTATGCGATACCCGCCATTTGTATAATTGAAAATAAAGTTCAAGTTTATAACAAATTAAAAATAAATAATAAATTTTGCATTTCCGATGAAGGGGGTACTTTTTTAAGTCAATTTGATTTCTTTGTTTTTACGTTAATTTGATCTTTGAATATCTGTCAGTAGTAGTGAGCTCTTATGAAAGAACTGCTTAAAAAAAAGGAGAAAACAAAAGAAAAAATGCCAAAGTAGGTACTACTTTTATTTTTTTTAATTTTAAATTTTTACAGCACGTCCACAGTCTATAATTATATTATTACTTATAATATAGAACATTCTGAATTCTGAACATTATTTTTGTTCGTTTATGTTCACCATCCATTCATATAAATATAATTGCTGCTATTAAAAAATAATAAATCTATAACTACATACATAGTATACTCATATACTCATATATTCATTTATATATTTATGTTATGGGTTGAACTTGTGATTGTTGCATTGTATTATATTATATTTATTGTATTTATTATATATATTATATTATTATGTTCTTTATTTCTTCTTAAAAATGCGACCCTTTAAAAACTTCGATTTATACACTGCCTTGTTTTTTATTTCTTTTCATAGCATAACATTTTAATAGTTCTTTTTTTCTATCTGTTATGTATAGGTAAATATCAGATGTACGTATATATAAGAAATAGACTTTAAAAATATTTAAAAACAATCAAAGTAACATTTTTTGTTCTTTTTTTCCTATTCGTTTTTATTTTTCTTCGCAGTATTACATTTTACTTTTTTTTTGTTTTCTGTTATTTAGGTACGCTAAATATTTCATTTATTTTTTTTTAATATTAAATTTATACATACAGTCTGTTATAAAAATAGAAATTATTACCTATAGAACATTCTGAATTTTTTTTTTCGTTTATGTTTACCGTCCAATCATATGCATCCATAAACATTATATTGTTGCCATTAATTGATATTGTGTTACTTTAAAATAAACGAGGAAGAATACAGTTGACTTTGTCAACTCTTAGATACCCGTACGAACCGTTAGTATGTTCACAGTCACTCTGCCTACAATATTATTTTTTTAATATTTTAGTATTTTAAAATAATTTGGGTGAATTTTATAATTTCTAGAACTTATGGGTTGTACATGTATTCAAACTATATGTTTATATGTACATTCTTCTAAAGCAGATTCTAACCTTCCACATAACGATTATCAATCCAAAACTTTTTCAAATATTCTATAGTAACATTTAATACTAAGCGGTAAATGTATATTAAATTTACTTAGTACAAAATAGTAAATATAATTTTAAATATTATATTATATTATATTTAAATATTCCATTGACAGAATAATTTCTTATAAGTACAATAAAATACATATATGTATGTAAATACGGCGCTATATAATATACATATATACTCTTATCATTCATTCACTAGTGACATATACGATATGTAAATAAACATGATATTATATAAGTATGTATATATATCAATATCATATAAATAATAATAAAAATTCTTCAAGCAACCGTTATGTTGTTTATTTATTTACATTTTTATGTACTACGCATTATATCCTCAACAATTTCAAATTATCGAGTAAAACAAAATGGAAAAAATTCGTTTTAAAGAAATTTGTTCGAAAATTTGAAAAAATCAACTAACACTTTCGTCAATTATAAAGTAACCCTATATTATTAAAAAAAGTTGTTAACAGAAATAAGAGTATAATGTTGAAGCTTCAATTTTTGTGTATTACTTCAAAAAAATTTTAACAGGTGTTCAAGTTACAGGTGTTTAAAAATAGAAAATTTTCAGTTTTTGACGCCTTACAGCTCCTAAACGGGGGGTGATACAAAAAAAATTTCCGAAATGACTCATACTTATTTTCAAAGATCTAACTTCTGTCAAAATTTCAAGTTTCCAACTTAAACCGTTTAGAAGATGGAAGGGTTAAAGAATTTTGCAAAATTTGAGTTTCGCATAACGGTAAATTAAGACACCGTATACCAAAAATATATATTTATTGTATATATACTTTTAAAGCTAATAAAAGTAGTAATCGTTTGGCTTTTTCAAAATGAAGATATACCTTATACAACTTGTGCTATAACAATTTAAACATAGAGCTTTTTTGAACCTTTGGGGAGCTGTAGCTCCGTAACGGGTGGGGCTACAAAAAAAAGTTATTAAAAATAAAATTAATATTTTTGTGAGATCTATCAGTAGTTAAAATTTCATAGCTCTATTGCAAAAAAAATGTGGGGATCTAAAAGTTAGGTGTTCGAGAGCTACCCTAAGGCTTGGTCCAAACTCAACCAAAAAAAATAGGGAACCTACAAATTACTCCCAAAATATTTTGTGTAAATTTCAAGATTCTAGCTTTCTTAGTTTTTGAGTTAGCGTGCTGACGGACGGACGGACGGACGGACGGACGGACATGGCTCAAAAGTCTTAGAATTTTTTTCTGATCCGATCCATACCTTTGAAGGTATATCTAGCTCGCTTATTTCGAGGTGTTACAAACGGAGGAGTAATTTTATTATACCCGATCCTATCGTACGGGTATAAAAATATATAAATATACCCATAAACTCATGCATATATCGATATTATTGACTGGAAAGGTAAAAAGATAGCATAAAATTAAGAAAATGTTATAAAGCAAAAATTCAAAATTTAATTGAAAATGTTACGATTTTATATTTTAAATTGTGCTCCTTTAAAAGCTTTGGTTTTACACACTGCTTTATTTTTTTATTACTCTTCGCAATATTGCATTTGAATTTTTTCTGTATTTCTGTTATCAACCTTAAGGACTCTTTTAACAATTTTTATAAAAATTTGATGAATGAATGACTTTTACGCTTTCTTAATAAAAAAATATTTAAAAACAATCAGAGTAGCATAACAATAACAATGTTAAATTAACATTTAAGATAACAGTAGGGCATGCTAATCAGCAGCAGTAGCAGCTTATTATACCCGTATGAACTATGTTCAAGGGTATAATAAATTTGCCATTACGTTTGTGACACCTTAAAGGAGTCGAGCTAGATATAGTGTCAAAGGTATGGATCGGCTCAGAATCGAATTCTGAGTCGATTAAGCCATGTACGTCCGTCCGTCCGTCCGTCCGTCCGTCCGCACGATAACTCAAAAAATAAAGGAGCTAGGGGGCTGAAATTTTTTTTACGTCACTTTTGCAAAATTGTTAGTTTTGCTATTTAAATCCAACATTTTCGGTCGGCGGGTTCGAGTAGCTGCCATACAACTTCTATCTTTATATAGAAATAACTCAGTATCTATTCAAGCTAGGTTTCTGAAATTTTGCAAATGATGATCAAGTTTTATGGCAACAACTTCTGTAAAATTTGGTTGTGCTGGTGCAGCGGGTTCGGGTAGCTGCCATACAACTTCTCCGTTTAAATGAGAATAACTCAGTGTTTATTGAAGCTAGGAATCTGAAATTTAGTAAAGAGGTGTCGAGTTACATGCCAACAACTTTTGTAAAATTTGTTTGGTCTAGAGCAGCCGGTTCAGACTTCTTGCACCTCTTGGAACCTAATGAAGCTAGGCGTCTGAAATTTTGCAAATGATGATCAAGTTTTATGGCAACAACTTCTACAAAATTTGGTTGTGCTGGTGCGACGGGTTCGGGTAGCTGCCATACAAAATCTCTTTTTAAATAAAAAGAACTCAGTGTCCGTCCGCACGATAACTCAAAAAATAGAGGAGCTAGGAGGCTGAACATTTTTTTACGTCACTTTTGTAAAATTGTTAGTTTTGCTATTTAATTCCAGCATTTTCTGTCCCCGGGTTCGGGTAGCTGCCATACAACTTCTCCGTTTAAATGAGAATAACTCAGTGTTTATTGAAGCTAGGAATCTGAAATTTAGTAAAGAGGTGTCGAGTTACATGCCAACAACTTTTGTAAAATTTGTTTGGTCTAGAGCAGCCGGTTCAGACTTCTTGCACCTCTTGGAACCTAATGAAGCTAGGCGTCTGAAATTTTGCAAATGATGATCAAGTTTTATGGCAACAACTTCTACAAAATTTGGTTGTGCTGGTGCGACGGGTTCGGGTAGCTGCCATACAAAATCTCTTTTTAAATAAAAAGAACTCAGTGTCCGTCCGCACGATAACTCAAAAAATAGAGGAGCTAGGAGGCTGAACATTTTTTTACGTCACTTTTGTAAAATTGTTAGTTTTGCTATTTAATTCCAGCATTTTCTGTCCCCGGGTTCGGGTAGCTGCCATACAACTTCTTTCTTTAAATAGAAATAACCCAGTGTCTGTTCAATCTAGGTATCTGAAATTTTGCGAATGATGATCAAGTTTTATGGCAACAACTTCTACAAAATTTGGTTGTGGTGGTGCGACGGGTTCGGGTAGCTGCCATACAAAATCTCTTTTTAAATGAAAAGAACTCAGTGTCCGTCCGCACGATAACTCAAAAAATAAAGGAGCTAGGAGGCTGAAATTTTTTTTACGTCACTCTTGCAAAATTGTTAGTTTTGCTATTTAACTCCAGCATTTTCGGCCGCCGGGTTCGAGTAGCTGCCATACAACTTCTTTCTTTAAATAGAAATAACCCAGTGTCTGTTCAATCTAGGTATCTGAAATTTTGCAAATGATGATCAAGTTTTATGGCAACAACTTCTACAAAATTTGGTTGTGCTGGTGCGACGGGTTCGGGTAGCTGCCATACAAAATCTCTTTTTAAATGAAAAGAACTCAGTGTCCGTCCGCACGATAACTCAAAAAATAAAGGAGCTAGGAGGCTGAAATTTTTTTTACGTCACTCTTGCAAAATTGTTAGTTTTGCTATTTAACTCCAGCATTTTCGGCCGCCGGGTTCGAGTAGCTGCCATACAACTTCTTTCTTTAAATAGAAATAACCCAGTGTCTGTTCAATCTAGGTATCTGAAATTTTGCGAATGATGATCAAGTTTTATGGCAACAACTTCTGCAAAATTTGGTTGTGGTGGTGTGACGGGTTCGGGTAGCTGCCATACAAAATCTCTTTTTAAATGAAAGAACTCAGTGTCCGTCCGCACGATAACTCAAAAAATAAAGGAGTTAGGAGGCTGCAATTTTTTTTACATCACTTTTACAAAATTGTTAGTTTTGCTATTTAACTCCAGCATTTTCGGCCGCCGGGTTCGAGTAGCTGCCATACAACTTCTTTCTTTAAATAGAAATAACCCAGTGTCTGTTCAATCTAGGTATCTGAAATTTTGCAAATGATGATCAAGTTTTATGGCAACAACTTCTACAAAATTTGGTTGTGCTGGTGCGACGGGTTCGGGTAGCTGCCATACAAAATCTCTTTTTAAATAAATGAAAAGAACTCAGTGTCCGTCCGCACGATAACTCAAAAAATAAAGGAGCTAGGAGGCTGAAATTTTTTTTACGTCACTCTTGCAAAATTGTTAGTTTTGCTATTTAACTCCAGCATTTTCGGCCGCCGGGTTCGAGTAGCTGCCATACAACTTCTTTCTTTAAATGGAAATAACCCAGTGTCTATTCAATCTAGGTATCTGAAATTTTGCAAATGATGATCGAGTTTTAATGCAACAACTTCTGTAAAATTTTGTTGTGATGATATGACAGGTTCGGATAGTTGCCATACAACTTCTCTTTTTAAATGAAAATAACTCAGTGTCTATTGAAGCTAGGTATCTGAAATTTAGTGAAAAAGTGTCGAGTTGCATGCCAAAAACTTTTGTAAAATTTGAATGGTCTAAAGCAGCCGGTTCAGGCTTTTTGCATTTCTGGGAACTTAATGAAGCTAGGCGCAATAGATTCGGTTAGCTATCATACAACTCCACAATTTACATAAATATATCTCTGTAGTTCGGTACTAAAACTCTGAATGTTTTTAAAAGATGATCAAGTTTTATAGAAACAGGATATATTACGTTCATACGGGTATCCCAGAGTTGACACAGTCTACTCTACTGCACTCTTCCTCGTTATATTTAGATATTTATATACGAACATAAATTTATACGTACTAATAATTATACCGAATTTTAAGCAAATGTAATTGTAATTATGGAAAAAAAATCACTTTGAATTTACAAAAAAAAAATTTTAAGTGATCATAAATATAGAAAAATAATAATAAAACCCTAATAAACATTTTACAAATTAATAATAAAATTATGTAAAATGGGCAAGAGTGTAGAGTTGATTGTACTAATTCTAAGATATCCGCATGAAGATAATAAATGCTGATGCGTTAGAATAACGAAATTTTTCAAAGACTGTTGTAATTAAATCTGGCTTCGTCAATCGCTTAATGAGATATTGAAATATGCTCATAAAATTATATAGCAGCTACTCAATACCGCTGGTAAAACTTCTTCAATTTTGAATCTTTATTATGTTCAATACCGAAACTGTCATTTATATACAAACAAAATGATAGAAATTTCAGAATTCTAGCTCCATTATTTAATAAGTTATCGTTCGGAGGGATGAATGGACCGATACGCTTAGTTAAATCGACTCCAAATGATCAAGATATGTATAATTTTAAGATATGTACAACAGTATGTATAATTTTCCATAAATATCTCGCCAGCACCTTTACAGTGTCACACACGTAATGACAAATTTATTATACCCTTAAATTATGTTGATACGGGTATAAAAGCCAGTATAATTTTTATATTTGAAAAATTGGTTAACAAATGCAAGATAATGATTAATACAAGGTTTGTACAGCAGTTGCTTTTATTAATTTTTTCCCTTTGAACATTTTTTACAGAAAACCTTCAAAACAAAATGTTTTATTTTTTAATTTTTCTTTTCTTTTATAAATAAAAAATTTTATAATTTCCTCTCATTAATAGCGGAAGTAAAAAATCTGGGTGATAGTATATCTGACGGTGTTTGTTTTTCAACCTTTAGCCAAAGGATAATTCAAACAAGGTAGAATGTAAACCAACGGTTTTTAAAAGCGTACATTTCCAAAAGACAATACAAACTGTTTAGAATTGTGACTTGCAAAAAAATTTGAAAATTTCATGTAATAAGAAATAAACGTGAAAATATGACCTTTCTGGAATTTTGAGGGGCTGTAAGTCCAGGAACCTTATATAACTAAGAAAACCGTTAACACACGTAAAAATATATTATTGAACCTTTAATTTTCATGTCTTGCCGAAGAAAAATTTTTACACGTGAAATTTATACTAATTCTAAAAGTTCTTTCTTGTCTCAAAATTTCAAGTTGTTATCTCAAAGCGTGCCGGAGTTATGAAAAAAGAAATAATTTGGTTTGAACATAACGGTAAATTTAAATAGTAAATTACAAAATATTGCATAATTTTGATATTCTTTTATAAAGGTAAGGAAATATTCGGTCTTCTAGTGTTTTTAGATTGTAAAACTACTACGCAGAGCCTGATATATATACATCTGAAAATAGGGCTTTTTTGGAATTTTTGGGGGCTGTAACTTTGGAACCCTATACAATTAAAAGAAACCATTAACAAATATAAAAATATATTACTGGAGTTTTAATTTTTTTGTCTTGCCGAAGAAAAAAGTGTTCTGGTGCTTAAGTTGATTGTGTTTAAAAATAGCAAATTATCAATTTTTGAGCCGTAATAGCTCATAAAGAGGAAGTGGTACGAAAAAATGTTCTGAGCAAACTTATACTAATTCTTAAAGTTCTTTCTTACCTCAACATTTCAAGTCTCTATCTGGTAGTGTGCCGGAGTTGTAATGGTAGAAAAATCATGCAAAATTTAGTTTCCACATAACGGTAAATTTAAAAATTAAATTTAAAAACTATATATAATATTGATTTATAAAGGTAAAAAAAATTCTTGTCGAATGGCGTTTTCACATTGAAAAAATGTTAAGCGGAACATGAAATATACGCGTTTCAAAATATGGCTTTTTCAATGTTTGAGGGGCTGTAGTCCCCTGATGGATGGGGCTACATGAAAAAGTTGTTCCCATGATGTAGAAGTTTTGTAAACAGACGGACAGACGAACGAACGGATGGACAGAGTGAAACTAATAGGCAATTTTTTTCAAATTTTTTTTTGGAAATGTGCTAAAAAAACTAGATGTACAGTGTAATTGTTAAAAATTCCTTTATATGTCAAACTGAATTTCAATTTTTCACTTTTGGTTTAACTTTTGGTTTCCACGGTATTTTTAGATTTATTAATATTTAATTTTTGGTTATATAATATTATAATTTATAAAATTTTTCTCATGAAAAAATGTCTAAATAAAAGGATTTTTTAAATTTAATACTACATTTTTCAGGGTTTTATTTTTCTTTTCGTGGATATCATATAAAAGTAAAAAGATAAAATTATGTTTTGAAAAAGTTTAGTATTGGTAAAAATATTAAACCTCTAGCACCAATCTAAAACCATTTGTGTAGTTTTTATAACGAAGTGGTAGGTTGATTTTTTATATTTTCTGGTTATTTCTTTAATGGTAAGATTATTTGAACTTCTTTTTATTATTTATGCATTAACTGTGATTTTTATATCCGTATGAACGTATGTTCAAGGGTATAATAAATTTGCCATTATGTTTGTGACACATTAAAGGAATCGAGGTAGATATAGACTCAAGCTTATGGATCGATTCGGAATCGAAATCTGAGTCGGTTAAGTCACGTATGTCCATCCGCACGATAACTCAAACAATAAAGGAGCTAGGATTGTGAAATTTTTACTATGTCAGTTTTAAAAAATTGTTAGTTGGCATTTTAAATCAACATTTTCGGAAAAAACGTAGTGCCAATTTAAACTAGGTAGGTATCTGAAATTTTACAAAAAGGTGTCGAGTTTCATGCCAACAACATTTGTAAAATTTGGTTGTGTTAGAGCAGCAAGTTCAGATTGCTTGCACATTTTGGAAGTTAATGAAGCTAGGTATCTGAAACCTTATAAAAGATGATGAAAGTTTTATGGCAATAACTTCTGTAAGATTTTGTTGTGCTGGTGCAACAGGATCTGATAGCTGTCATACAACTCCAAAATTTACATAAATATATCTCTGTGTTAAGTATACATCATCGGACTAAAGCATCTGATATTTTGTAAAAGATGTTCAAGCTTTATTGAAACAGCATATATTACTTTCATACGGGTATATCCCAGAGTTAATACAGTCTACTCTACTGCACTCTTTCTCGTTTTTTTTGCTTTTTAATTAACTTTATTATGATTTTTAAAAATTTCTTCATATAAATGTCTTTTAAATTTCAAATTTGCTTTCATATATCTAATCTACATGTAATCTATTCTCAATATAATATATTTGCATTATTTTTGGTATATATTTTAATAAATCGGCCAAACCTATTACAGTCACCTAAATAAATAATTAATTACATAACCATCTCTCTCATTCCAACACAATACTTTTCATTATCCAATTTACTAAAATAACGTTTTAGTTCATTTTCCCAAAAAAAATTTTGAAAAATTTGCTTATTAGTTTTATTCTGTCGATCGAATTGTCCTTTTACAAAACTTATATACCGTTGTATTTTAGCAATTTGGTATTTAAATTTACTGTTATGTTAAACCATAATTTTTTTTAATTAAAATTCCTTCGAATCTCCTGACTAAAACCAAATTTTTAAAATTTTGAGAGGAGGATGATCATTTAGAATAAAAATGTTTATATACATTCACTCGGTTTAAGAAACATTATGAGTTAAACATTGAATCTGTAAATTTGTCAAATTTTGCATCTGTGCAATTTGTCATAAGTGAGATATAAAAATTAAAACTCAAATATTATATTTTGGCATGTTTTAACCGCTTTTCATTACTATTAAGGGTGTATTTCTAATTAAAGAAAGTGTATTGTAATTTTTTACATATAAAAAATTCTAAAAAACGTTTTAATGTATAATAAAAAGTGCAATCATAATATGTTTTTATTGTGTTTTTAAAAAATATAAAAACCGCCTTTAAAGTCGCTTTATTTTACATACTACCTTGTTGTTATTAATAAGAGAATTCATAAAAGCAAAGTGTTAGCAAATTATTTATGGTGGGGGAAATGATAACTTACAGAATTATTTACTTGGAAAATAATGATTTATATGGAAAAAGATGACTTAATTTTGTAAAATTATTTAAAAATGTTATATGGTCATAAATTGTGGGTGGAATCAACAATAAATAATTTATCAGTATTTTTTGTCACAGTTATTTTTTAAATAAGGAACGTATAAGTTTGTGCTAAATAAAAAGACAAAATTTTTTTGATAAAAAATAATTCTTAATAATATATAAAATAGTTGAAAGGAAACTGCTATTTATTTAACTAAATATAAAGATAGAAATAATTTAATTTTCTTTTCAATGAAAACACAATTACCTCTGAAAGGAAATTATTAATTACAACGTTTAAAGTATTAAAATCATTTACAAATCATTTACAAAAAAAAAAAAAAACAATTAATAATTGATATATAATAAAGAATCTTAAGATTTTTCTAGATGAATAAATTGTAGGTAAATCAAATACAAAAAAAAAAAAATTATAATTTAATTTCAATGAATATTCTATACTAACTCTATTAATTTTTTTTCTTATTTAACTAAAATCTAGAAATTGAAAACCCTTTTCCTTTAAAAAAAGAAATTATAATATTTGACATATCTACAACATACCACATAAGGCAATGGTAAGGTTTGTTTCATTAATTAAATATTAATAATTTAAGTCTTATATGTTTTTTTAAATTTTCAAAACCAACACAACACCTATTAAATTCCATAATAAATTTATACATATAAATTATATATATATATATATATACATATACATATACATATAATATTATTCACATTTAAAAGATGACAGAAAAAAAAAAAAGAATATTTTGGTATTCTGCCAAAAAATGTTTTCAAAAATATTTTTATTATTATTCTTATATAAATTTTTTTTTTTGTATATTGTCAAAAGTAACTACCAATTACAAAATATCAAATAAAAAATTATTTCCGTCCTCTTTTTTTTTTTTTTAGTATAATAAATAAAATATTTTAATATTAAACACAAAAAAAAAAAAAAAAAATTGTTTTTTTGAAGTTTTTAAAAGAATAGTGCTGATATATATAATGTGTGTCCATGGGACTAGACATTTTTTAGCACTCAACTCTGTTATTGTACAAGTATTCTCTAGAATAATAATTGTTTTTAATTTTTTCCATTTTCATTTTAATTTTTTTTTTTTTTTTTTTTGTAGTTTAATTTAAAATATATAAATTTTATATTTTAGTTTCAATTCCAATCTTTGTAATTTATTTAAAGAGAATCAAATAATCAAGTAGTCAGAATGCTCTTTTACAGTTGTTGAGTTAAAACAAGAATACAAAATTGAAAACTAAAAAAAAAAAAAAGAAGAAAAAATATTTTTTTTTTTGAAATTTTGGCATATATCCCAGAAAAATTTACTTTTATTTTATATAAAATTTTTCAATCCAAAACACAATATAAAATATTCTAAGTGTATTCTTTTACAAAGTTTTCTCTTACTGGTATTTAATGATGATTGGTTGGAATATGAAATTTAAGAGTTTTTCTGGCTCAAAAAAAAAAAAACATTGTCTTTTTTTTTTTTTTAAATGATTATTTTACTTGTAGCATAATTTTAGGCATTATATTTCACACTTCAAAACATGTGCTTCTAAATTGTTTAAATTGTTTTTATTTTATTGTTGTAATTTTTGCAACAGTTTAAAAAAAAAAAAAAAAAAGCGTTGAAGTTGAAATTTTAGTGTCACTTCTTAATTGTTTTTTTTTTTTGTTTTTCTGTTGTATTTAATAATAAGTTTGTTTGAAGAAGATACACTTGGGAATAGTAACTATTTAGTATAATAAAATACTGATATTACGTTTGTATTTTTTTTTTTTTTGTTAAAAATGAACAATATTGTTTTTAATTGAATGGAAGCCGAATAGAATATCTTATTTTTTAAATATTATTTTACTTTTTATTTTTTTTTTTGTAGGAACATTAATGTTCGTTTTAGTTTAAAACAAAAAGTTGTAAATTTTAACCTTATGATAATTTTTAAAATTGAACAGAATTTTTAATGTTTTGAATTGACAAGTATCCTATATATAGACTATCTATATTTTTGTAAAAATAAGGAAAAAAAAAAATATATATAAGATAGACAACATTAAACTTTTAGCATTTTAATTTTAGTAATTTTTTTTTATCGGATGACATTACTTGTCAGAAAATGGAAAAAAAAGGACATGTCACACTTTGGTCGTATTTTTTCCTGATTTTTTTGAATTTTTCTCAATTTTTTTTTTTTTAATATTTTCGATTCATTTATTTATATTCATTACAACATTTTGTGTTCCAAACATTTATAATTTATTCATGAAATTTCTTGATGACCGAAATAATTTTTATGTTTTTGTTGTTGTTTTCTTTTTTTTAAATGATTACCTTCTCATGTTTCCGTATTTCTTTTTTTTTTTTTGATTATTACTCGACTGTATAAAATTTTTTTTAGATCCTATCAGGTATCATAGATAACTATGTCATTTCTTGATTACTCCGTGACATTTTACATTGTTGAAAACTTAAAAAATGCTTTGATCATAATATCGTAGAACTTTAAGGTCATATTTAAAAATGTCAATTAAATTTTTTTTTTTTTTTTGGAAATTTTTAATTTGTTGTCATTTTTTAAGTTGAAAATTTCATGAACTTTTGATACTCTTTAGCAAACTATGAAAAATATAACTGTACTTTGATTTGATTTTCTTGTATATTAATAGTTTAGTGTAGATGAGTTAATTATAGTTGGTTTAGTGACATTGGAGAATTGTTTTTATATAGGAAAATAGGAGCATAGGAACTATTTACCTATAGGAATAGTTTTTTTTTGGTTAAAACAAATAAAATTGTTTTATTTTTTAGTTTTAACTAATGTTTTTTGTTTTTGGAAGTATTGTTGTTTGGTTAGGAATAATTTTTTTCTATAAAGTTTTTTTTTATATAAGACGGTATTATTAATATGTTTTGCACTCTGGTGCATATAAAGGTGTATGTATATCATATCATGCATGTATAAATGTATATATATATATGAGATTTATCTCACTCATGGCGTAGTGGTTAAAGTCGTCAACTTTTCAATCGGAGGGTCTTGGCTTTAAACCCCGGTCAAGTCATATAAATAAAAAATATGTAGTGATTTCATTAAATAAAACAATGTATATCGTATAAATAATAATAATATCTGCTACAGTGGAGCTATTCTTTAGTTATATCATGCAGAAAGGTGTTATATTCTACTGCATGTTGTAACTGTTGTAACGGCTATAGGCACTATTAGCAAAATAGTAATAATAATAGCCGGATTCCTTACAATCCCACTCCTAATTCAATGTTCCCGCATCCATTTTCTATACTTTCCTATCCTTACTCTCTAGCCAATATACTGCGTTAAGGGTTTCATCCCATTATATTGACAAAAGGGGAAGATGGGTTTAATCAGTAAAAATCGGACACTACCAAGGAAAATTCTTGGTGTCTTTGGTAGATTCCTACCTCCCTTAGGAAAATATAAGATACAATTTTTCAATTAGTAATTATACATATTGAATAAATAATGTGGAATAATTAAATTCAGATCACATACACATCATATGCATAATTTTTCGAATCAGCCCAAATAAGTACATAATTTGTACAATATAAAAAAGGATACTTTGAAAAACAAGGAGTATAATATTAATCATTATTGTGATCACAATTCTGTAATTTAATCTGATGCCAAATTGTATCTAAAATCAGGTTCAGAAAATATAATTAAAGTAGGAAATCAATGAGCTTAAAGTTCATTTTCACCGTTTTTTTTTTTTTTTTTTTATTTAAATATTATATAACTTTGACATATATTATTTGTTATAAATAAAAAAAAAGTTTCATTATATTTTTTTTGTCAAATTTATTGTCAAAAATCTGTTAACTGATTGACATTTTATACCTATAATAGGTCACCATTTGGTCAAAAAATAAAATATTTACATATAAATATATTTTATTTTTATATTATCTATGTACTTTTTTAGTCCAACTCAAAAAAAAACAAAGAAACAAAAAAAAATATAATAAAATAAAATACATTTAACGAAATATAAAAAATAAAATCCATTATGAAATAAAAAATATGACAATAATGGAATGAAATGTCAAAATTTTTATTTTTTTGTTGCTGTAGACAAAAATGACAGGAAATTGTTACCAACACATTTTAGGTTGGCAACAAAAAAAAAACAAGTAACAGAAGTGCAAAGTTTAAAAAAAAAATATATATATTTTTTGATAGTTAAAAGGAGTGAAAAAAGTTTAAAAAGTTGATTTAGGCAAAAAAAAAAAAAACAAAAATGTATATTTACATATATTTTAAATTAACAAAAGCAATTTTTTTCTTTTTTTTTTTTTATATTACAAAACATTCTTTGTTATCCCGAATGTCACGAGACTGAAATTTTAAATAAAAAAGTATTGCCTTTGTTATAAATAATAATAGGAATACAATTGTTGCATATTACGAGTACATTTTTTTTTTAGTTTTATTTTTTATTTATCCTTTGTTAGTTTAAAAGTATAGTTTTTTTTTTTGAAAGGGAATTGAAGGAAAACTTTATAATTTATATATAAAAAAAATAATTTATATATTCAAATAGTGGAAATGGTTTCATTTATACATTATGATAAAAAATACTAATTAATATTATCAACAGGGGACTTAGTAATTAATTAATGTTTGTTTATTTATTACATATTAATTAATTTTAAAAATTTTAAAACTTTTAAATAACTAGATTGTGTCATGCAGTTGATCCTTAACTAAAAACAAAAAAAAAAATACATGATAAAATATGTTTATTTTTTTTATTTTTAGAGTATATACACAGTATGTTTCCTTTTTTACATTGTGTAGACAAACTGGTGAACATATCTACAGGAGAAAAGCTAATATGTAACGGACATATTTGTTTTTAATTTATGTATCCTTAAAGTCAGTTGTTACGTATCCTTATAGTCAGTAAACAGATATATGCAATAAAACAAGAAAAAAATTTCCGAAGATAATTTTATCTTAGTTAAAATATGCTCTTAAAATGGAATTTTTTTTTTTTTTTTGCACAAAAGTATGATAATTGCAGACATAATTGAAAAAATTTATTTTCATCAAAAAAAAATTAGAGTTTAATGCTAGTGAAATTAATTTTTGGGAAAATTTATTATATATGTAATTATTATTATTAATTATTAGTAAATATCAAATTTTTTTAAATATTTTTTTAATAATATTATTAATGTCCAGGAATTAATTGATTTAAAAAAAGAAAAGAAATTTGGACAACACTGATTTTGAATAACTTAATGTAGTTAATAAATTTCAATTGCATTGTAATAAATCCCTCAATAAGTTTCCAATATTTTCTTTTTTTTTTAATATTAAATAAAAGAGTAATACATTATATTTAAACGTTTCAAAAATAAATAAAAATCAATTTATAGTACTCTTTCATGTATAAAATACAAAATACAAAACATTTAAAAAAAAAAAAAATGTACATATGTGCATAACTTTCCATAAATAAAAAAAAAAAATCAATGTTACTTATTGTACATTATACATATACGTATTCATTTTTCTTTATAAAACCAATCTTTAACAATCCCCAATCCTCTCATCAAATTACTTTTCATGTACATATACATGTATCCATTGTGCAATATTAAATCTTACTATGCTAAAAAAAATTATATTTGGTTTTTTCGATGTCCTTTTTTGGCTGGTTCTTGCATACTTGCTTGCTTACAGTGGTTAACAAAATAATACATGCATAAATAATTTAAGTTAATTTTTATACACATATCGCTTTAAATTTTTTCTAAATGAAGAGAAAAGGACTTTTAAACACAATTAATAAATTGCAAAGTCAATTATTGCCATAAAAGCTATCTCTGGTGTTAAACAAAACTGTTAAAAAGGATTTTTGTTTGAAAGCAAAATGTTCCCATAAGTTAGATTAAAATAAACAGTATAAATTTCATTAAGATAGTATCATTATTTTTTCAGTTACCGTGCGAACAGACGGACGGACGGGCATCACTAAATCGACTCAGGAGGTGATCCTGATTCAGAATATATATGTATGTCTATACCTAACTCGCTTCCTTTTGGTGGTTAGAAACACCATACCAAAGTTGATATACCTTATACTTAAAGTGTAGGGAATAATAATATATTTTTGTTTTTAAAATTTTAGTGAATATTGTACATTGCGTTTCTACAATAAAACACAACTTATATAAATATTTCATTAAAGTGAAAAAACTAATTTGCAATGTAGTTATTTAAAATAAATATTATATAGTATTATGTGATGCAGTAGAAGCTTAAAGGATCAATGTGTATATATAAAATAAAAGACGTTAATACGTAACGAATTTTAATGTCTTTAGCGATCCTTAAGGACATCGTACATGATTAAAACAAAAAAATGAAACTCCCATACAACAATCATTGTAAATTGTTTTTTAAGGTTACACTTGAGAAATGCAAAACTGTTGTGTACACCGTTATTATCTTTTTTTTGTTTTATTTTACTTTTATATTAACTGTATTTCTTACACCTCATATGAACGTACATTTTAAATAAATCGAAATAACTAAATTGAGTGGGTTTCTTACGTTTTTATACATATTGAAAAGAATAAAAAAGAAAATTTATATCTTATCTTTAAAGGGTGTAAAAGAGACAAAAGAAAAACAAATTAATGTCCTATCAGATCTAAAAAAAAAACAAAAAAAAAACATATAAAAATAATAAAAGAAAATTTATAATGGGAAATAATTTTTCATGAATAATTTGATTCGAATTTAATCGATTGATTTATATTTAGAACATAAAATATTTGCATTGCAAAGAAAAGAAAATGAAAAAAAAAAAAGAAAAACAAACATTTGAAAGAATACAAATTTTAAAAACACAGTATTTTTTTTTTTTAAATTATTCTAAAATAGGTATAAATTATGAAGTGGTCAAAATAATATGTGTGTTTATAACAATAGTAGAAACATTCTATGGTAAACATTGAATATATGAATGAATCAGCATAATAGTTTTTAATTGACGTAGGCGTCGTCTTTACACGTAAACTAAGATATTATAATATAAGAAGTTTTTTTTCTCTAATATTTCATGTCAATAACAGATTTTGACTTTTGAGTTATATTATGTAATTAATTTTTGTAGTTTATCTAATTAAAAAAAAACATGAAAAAATTAATGTAGTACAGAGTACCTATTTATAATAAAATAATATTAAAATAATTTTATTTATTTATGTAGCTTTCTAAATGTTTAAGTAATTTTAGTATTACCATCGGTTGCTGACGCCATTACCGGTGCGAGAAAAAAAAAATACATTCACTTGAAAAAGTTACATGATAATTAAACAATATCTACTACAAATTTCTTAATTTTTAAAATAACTTTTCTTTAAGATTAAATAAATTTTAGTGTTGGTAAAGGATAAAATCTAGTTGAAAATAGCTTGGGAAAGAATAGCATAATTTTAGGCGCCAATTTATTCGATAACCTAATAAAGCCACAATTTCAACTTTGTAATAAAGTCAAAAATGGCGAATAACCGCGAAATTTGCTATCAGAAATTGAAGTAAACATTTAAAAATAATTTAATCTTAACGTGGATTATTTTAGGTATGGTTATTGAAAATGAACGTATAAAATGTGAAGCAATACATTTTCGAAATACTGTTAATAAAACTAGTAACAATATTAGAAAATATTGGAAAGATTTCCATATAAAAGGTACCAATAATATTAATATTAAAAGAAAAAAAAGCAGTTAAATATCTGGGAGGTAGTATAACTCAGCATTTAAATTTCACTGAGCAAATTTTAGAAAAAGGACAAAAACGACAATGAAAATTAAGAATAACCGAAAAATTAAAAATAATCGAGGGAAAATGCATTAGAACATGCGTAAACCTACACAGAAAACCCGAAATGGATTATCAGCAGTTTTATTCCAACAAATGCTTGTACCGTAAAACTAAAATAATAAGATTCGATTATTCTTTCATAAAAATTATGCACAATAATTTTGAAAGATCTCCTAATACGTTAGAAAATGGTTTAATATTTAAAATACATTACCATAACTATGAGTACATAAAAACAAGTTTAAAAACTGGTTTTATAGCACCCGAACAATTTATTTTTCTCGACTCGAAGTGTTATACACAAAGCCACAAACCCCTATTATATAATTATAATGGGGTGGCTATATGTAACTGCATTGAATATTACCCAAGTAATCTTGGGACTAATCTACTAAAACATGATATGTTTATTCCAGAAAAGATTTTAAGTTTTATTCTCTTTAGGTTAAATTTTATTTTTTAATTAAAATCAAATTAAAAAATTTTTGGCTTTAGAAACTTTTCAAAAAAAAAAATAAAACAAAAAAATTAATTAACTCTTAAAGTTGAGGAAATCATATAAAAATACTTTTCAAATTTATAATTTAAGAAATCAACAAAACAAATAAAAATGCTTATTTTTAAGGTTTAGTGATAAGATTAATAATAAGAATAAATACATATTTTTGTAAAAATAAAGGAATTTATACGGCTCAAACTTCTATAACTGTTATAACATTTATTTGTGAAGTGCAGTGACAATAAAATAGTTCTAATAAGTTAGTTAGAATTCATGTAGAGATGCTACTTCCCTTTTCACGAATATATAAGTTTAGTTAATAATAGTGATGCTACCCAAACATTTGGAAAAGATTCCTTTAAACACGAAACTGTAGATTTTAGTAATGGGGATAGAAATTGGAAAGAAATAGCATAATAAGAGAGAAGAAGTTAAGTTTTTCCCTTTATTACAATCTCATCTCAATCTTGTTCTGAATTTCACTTTAATACAGGTCATAATTTTATTTTTGGTTAAAATTTTTAATAAAATGTATATTACATCCAGGGGATAGAAATAAATTATTCTAATATAAGTGTATTTATTTTAATAATTAAACAAAAAATTCATAATCCTTTAAATATTAAAATCATAGTATAAGAATTATACAAAAACATAATATTAAATATACAAAATGAAGTGCTGTAATAAAGAAGACTTTCTTTTAGTTTTATTTTTTTCGTTTGTTATTCTTTCTTTTTTTTTTTTTTTGTTTATTATTTTTCTTTAGAAACTGGCCCCTTATTTTTTTTTTCTCATATTATTTTTTAGTTTTATTGTTGTTGTGCAGTCTAAGCAAAGCTCTTGCTGTCTTTATATTATAATAGGACACTTTAAGTCTTTTAAAAAACATTTATTTACATTTGTAAGAAAAAATAAAAAAAACAGTAACACTTCACGCAATATTTAATTATTATGGGAACAATAGAAAAATCTAAAAAAAAAACAAGAAAATTAAGAAATGAAGAAACGAGAAGAATATTAAACCATTATATTATGTGTAATTATACTTCACGCGATTGTTCACAATTATGATATTGTTGATGAAAATTATGATATTTGCCAGCAGGACATAATTTATCCAGTTTGTATTATCCAATAAGTGGCACCTTTCCTTTTTAGTTTATTATTATAATATAATACATATAGTTAGCTAACGTTAAATATTACAATGTTACTACATACAACTCAATTTCATTTCTAATTCACCACATTAGTTAATTATACACTTGACTTTATTTTACCCTTTTTTTTTTATCCACTATTCTTTTATAATACGTTTCTGTAAATGTTATTTTAGAGTGCTAATCTGTTTATATATATATATGTTCATTCAGGCATATATTATTTTATATAAAAATTATATATTATTATATAATATATATAGATGTACATAATATATCAGTAGAATGATGATATTTACGTTGTACATTTATAAATGGAAAGGTTATTATCTTAATTATCATGTTCATTATCTCATTTTTTGTTTCTTTTTCTTTTTTTTTTTTTGTTCTACAATGCTGTTCTGCTCAGTTTTTATTTTCTGATATTATCATCTTTACCTGTCACTCTAATGTCATTGTGTTGCACCTTAAATACACCATAAAGTCATTGTGAATTAAAGAGCATGTAATTAATAAGCTTGCAAATAAACTCTATATTTTTGTATATAAGTGTGTGTATTAAAATACTACTATTCACGTACATGTTCTGCCATTTTGTCGTTTTTTTTTTTGTTTTTTTTTTTTTTTAAATAAAATAATAAAGAAAATGGAACAATAAACAGAAAAAATTTAAGGTAAACATAAAAATATAATGAAGAAAAAAAAAATGATAAAGAACTATATGGAAAAACAAAATGAAAAGAAAAACATTGAAGAGATATGCAAATATTACCCAATGTATGCAATGAACAATTTTCTTGATTTAACAATTACTTAGTTAACTTATTTTTTAGGACATTCTTTCGTTTATTTATTTATATGTGTTATATAGAATATTATATATATGAAAGTAGAAGCATATTAATGGCGTCCTATAAAGAATTTTAAGAAACATTAAAAAATTTAGAAGGAGTTTAACATAAAAAAAAAAAATACTACGACAACATTATTTTTTTTTTTTTTTGAATGATATTTTTTATTTCAATATTTATTTATGAAATGTATGTTTTTATATTACCTATATATAATAAATTCACAAATTTTCTTAAATAAGAAGAATTTCGTATTTCAAATATCAACCTACTTCTTTTTACCGATCGTTTACATGGAATGAATAAAAAAAGTATTGTGATGGCACCAAAATTTTGAATTTCATATTTTTGCATATTTTATGATTTTTGAAATATTCGATTTGTAGAAACCTGAATTAAATGTTTTTGTAGTAGTTTCTGTCAAGTTTTGTGCCTGTCTATCCATCTTTTTGTGTTTTTGTTTGCGTACAACTCAAATGGCTAAAGAGAATTCGATAAAAATTCATATTTAAGATTTCGACGAAAATATTTCAAATTAAAAAGTTTTTTGTAGAATTCTGTCATCCCCAAGTGACACTTTATTAGGGCAATTTGTACATTTTTTATGATTATTTCGAAACAGAAGATTCCAAAATACATTCCCAACTAACAAATTAATAGTTTTTAACATTTGAATTTTTTTTAACCTGCTTTTAATAAGAAATGCTAATTTATAGTTTTAATTTGTGACTTTATAAATTAAAAATGGCAATCAAATCCTTAATTAAATTTTATTTACTTTCTGAAATTAAACCCAGAAATAAAATTTATTAAATTAAATATAGTAAAGTAATATTAATTCCATCAAGTACAAATATAATATAACCCCAAAAAAAAAAAAAAAAAAAAACATCTTAAAATATTGTTTTCAAAATATCCCTAAAATGAAAAATATTAAATATTTATTAAAATTTCTATACAAATGTGTTAAAATATTATAATAAAATTATCGATATTTCTTTTCCTTGAATGAAAAATTCAAAGTGTTAAGAATTTTCAAAAAGGTTTACTCTTTTTTGTTTTAAAAATCATAAAGGGTTAAAAACAAAAAAAAAAACAAAAAAAATTGATAAGAAAAGAATTTTAATCCTATATAATATAATTTAGTTTCTTCTCAATATAAATTTTTTATAAGCTAATTTAAAATTATTTTGTATAGTTCAGTTCCTAATTGAAATAATATTTTAAGAAGGACTATTTATTTTTTATTTTTGTTTTTGTTTTTAGCCTTTTTCTTCGGCTAATATATTTATGTATTTTAAAAATAAGAAGTTTTTAGTTTCAAGAGAACAAAATTTTCAAATTAATGTCTAAAAAAATGGTAAAAATACTTAAAACAACATTAAAACTATTCAAAAAAAATGGAAACGATAGTTTTACTACATTTATGTATTCTTAAATCCGTTGATGACTTAAAAAGAGAGTTGAATATTATTCATACAGAAAATATTAGAATTCAACTCAACTCGTTCTCATTCTCATTAAACATTTGACTTAATAATTTCAACGTTCTTCTATCACATTAAATTTATTTTGAAAACATTTAATTGAAAACTGTTTTACAAGAGAATTTTTAAGTCACTTTTTTTTTTAAGTTAAACAACGAAATTGCTATTACTAATACATCTCCTGTCAAAACTTAAAAGTTCGATCATCGTTTTAGTTTTTCTTTTTTAACAATTTGTAGATAATTTTGCTTTTCAAAAAAAAAATTACAAATGATTAGAACAAAACTCATTGTATTTAAACAAACTTTTATATTCTATTAAAATAAAAAGACTTGACCACCATCTAAAAGTTTTTGCTGTTAAAATAATCATTTTTCCAAAGGAACAAAAAAAAAAAAAAAAAACTAAAGAAAAAAAATTAATTTTCCGTTCCAATTGTTTTAAGAGGGTGAAACTGCTATACAACAGTCATTAATTATTAACTCATTTTAAAGTTTTTTTTTTTTTTATTAAAAAAAGAAAACAACAAATTTTTTTACACAGATACATTTACTCACACGCATATTATATAATATATATTAATATGTACTTATTTGTATTCATACTATTGAAAACGGTATTTTAAACTGACCCTATTTAATTTTTTTTTTTTTTTTTTTAACTTTTTACAAAATTATCTTTTATAAATTTTTAATATAGAATTAAAAAAATTTTTTTTTTTTTTTTCTGATGTGTACTTTGTTTTTTTTTATATCTTTACTCATAAATCGTAAAGAAGAGAGGAAACTACTATACAAAATATAAAGTGTTTGGATCTCAGTTAGCAGTTCAGAAAAAAAAAAAACGAGGAAATCTTTCTTCAAAGAAATTAAAAGTTTTCTCAAAGTAAGTGAAAATTAGTTTAAATAAAAAACAGGAAAAAAAAAAAACAGAAAAAAATTAAACTGATTTTTCTTCAGGATGCACTTTGTACGCTGGTCTATATATTCAATTTCTTTAAAAATAAAAAAAAAACAACAAATTTAAATAAGATTGTAGCTTACTTTATTTTTAAGGTTCTATATTGTAATGGTTTAATATTTTTTTCTTTTTGTATTTTTAGCACCTTTTTTCAAACATTTTTTTTTGTTTATTATTTTCACTCTGTCTGTTCTCCAAGCCTCTCTAGGTCTCTTAAAAAAATAATGTTATTGAACAATTTTTTCATACAATGTACCCATTACGTTGTTACAACCCTTCGAATTTCCAACTTTTCAAACGCTTTACAAAAGCTCAATTTTCAAATGTTTATATCTAAATAAATGTTTCGTCTAAATAAATGTTTAGAGCCATACAATTTTGACAGGAGGAATATTAAGAGGATGACTGTTATATTTCCCAGAGCTTAAGAGCTATTAGTTGTTAAAAATTGAAAATTTGCTATTTTTAGGTACCTGAAAATTGAATACTTTTCCAAATTTGTCACAAGTAAGATATAAAAATTAAAGCTTCAACATTTTGTTTTTACGTTAATGGCTCTTCTAATTATATAGGGATCATCATTTTTTTCTTACATAAAAAATTCTATCAAAAATTAAAAATTTTAATGTAAAAAAAGTACAATGTTTATTTTTTTTTCATTATCTTAAGGAAAATCTGCCCATTAAAAAACTTAATAAATTGTATTGTTCTCAATTATTATAATCGTTATGATTAATAGATTTTATTTTAAATTTAAAGTTTAAAATATTTAATTGAATTATTTTAAGCATTTTTATCCAATTATGGTGTCCTGAGATTATTAGTCCAATAAATTTGGTATTGGCAGTATTTTTTTTATAATAATAGATTCTAGTTATATTAAGAGGCTGATCCAGCTAATGATGTAATTATTAAGACATATGCCTTTTATCGGAAAGGAGTCGTATTAAGACACCGAATGGGTCACATAATTAATAAAAAATAAATAAAAATTAAAAATTTTATAAATAATAAAAATGCTAAATTCTATATCGAAACAAAGTCAACCCCCTACAAAGTAGAAAATAAAATTGGTGGTAGATCTTCGGTAACACAAATTTTTATAAAAGAATTTCGCAAATCATTTAAAGCTAGGAGTAAAATCACTATCGATAAAATAATCTCAAATGCTTTCCGAGGTTCTTTTACGTTTGTAAAGGAAAACGTTAACCGAGGTTATCCGAGGTTAATAAACAATAAATATACTGCTGGATGGTTTTTTTTACGTGAACACTTTTTGTCTTAGAACTTTTTGTCTTTTATTATAAATACCTATGTATATATAAAATTTCTTTAAGATATTATGGTTTTGCCATAAAATTACGCTTTCAAAAAATTTATTAGATAAGGGTAAAAGTGTAAGGCAAAATATATAGCTTTGTAACCTTTAATACTTTTAATACATATACATCTAAAATTTTGTAGAAATAGATTTAAAACTCCATTTCAACATTTAATCATAGCTCTTTTAATATAAGGATCATCAATAATGTTATAAGTTTTTTTTTTTTCACAATTTTTAATTCCAAAAACCTTTTTTTTTTTTTCTTTTCTTTTCTATATATAATAATTGTATGTATAACAGTTCTATACAATATTAATATATATATATATACTACCCGTAATTGAAATATATTTATAAACAAATTAACATAATATTATATGTATACATATTAGATTACTTACATTATTTCTATTATTAACAAAAAAAAAAAAAAAAATAGCAAAAAAAAATGTATATGTACCCAAGTATAGGGTATTGAAAAAAAAAAACCATTCTTTTCTTTTTTTTTTTAATATGCGTGGAAAAATTTTTATTCTATTTGTATAAGTGTTATACATGTAGGCATAATACATTTTTTTTTTTCCTATGTATGTAACGTGTATAAAAAATTAAAATTGGTATATTTTCGATAAATTAATTTTCCTTCTAATTATATACATACATACATTATTGTATATGTATGTAAATATACAGATATATGTTTGTAATAGATGGAATTGTGATATATATAAATATTCATGTAGGAATGCTTCTTTTATTTCATTCTTTTAATACTTTGAGTTAATATGAAAAAAAAATAACTGAATTTTAATTTTATTTTTTTTTATGTTTTTTTTTAATTTTTAATTTTAGATCTTTAGTGCATTAATTTTATTGCTTATATGATATTAATTGTTAATATTTTATTTTAATGTGTGTGTATTTTTTTTTTTTTTTTGTTTTGTAATATAAGTATATATAGAATGATATCGAAAATAAAAGTCATTATTGGTTATTTCTGTTTTTAGATATATGTGATGGATATTTGTATATATAAATTATATAAAAATTTAAATTTAATAAAATAAAAATTTTTTGTATTGATAACTTTAATTTTTGAATTTTATTATCAACTTTTAAATTTAATATACCGTTGTTCAGTATTAAAAATATTAATTTAAAAAAATATACAAAAATAATTTTAAATTATTAATTAATTTAAATTAATCAAGATCAATTATTTAAAATTTTTTTCCTAATAATTAAATAGAGGTATAGTCAAAAATATTTAAAAATAAAATATTGTTGGTATTTTACATTAGAATATTAATAAACAAAAGATGTGAAGTGTTCTTAAAATCTAAGACAGAATCAATAAAATTCTAAAAACTTACTAAAATAACAAATTTGTTTATTATACAATTAGTCAATATTGTTTAACTGTACTATATTCAACTTCTTGAAAGGATATCTATTAGAATAATGTATAGTAAACAATTAACTCTAAAAACATTGTCGGCAACTGAGTTGATTGTATATTAAATACTATTATTAATATACAAGTATATATTATAGTAATATTATATATTTTGTTTATATAAAACAGAGTGTGGCACCATAAGTTTAATATACAGCAGGAGGCAATAAGAGATGTATAAACAAAGAAACAAAATCTGTGAGAAGATATTATATTCATATAACGGTATTCAAATTTTTTATATAGAGGTTTAAAAATAATATCCTATCTTTTTTTCTATATATATACAATATATTCGAATTAAATTTAACATTTTTTATATATTTAATATTTGGTAAAAAAAAAAATATAATCTGTTCTAAATTTAATATAATTTTACTTTATTAACAACTGACTTTATTTTTAATTGAGAAGTTTCTATGTGGTATCACAATGGAACAAATAAGGTTTAAATGTGCTTTTTCGGCAGCCATTTTAACCTAACCTAACCTTAATCTAACTTTATTTTATCTCACTCTCAAATGGATGAAATATTAGGAAGACTTTTACATGATATATGATATGATATGAAGATTTTAAAGAGTACAAAAGTTGAAGACTATCGGAAGGGTATTAAAGCTATATTCTCAGACAAATAATGGGATGATATCTCACACTAACTCTAAGTTCAATAAAAATAAGAGTACAGCAGGCATAGGAATTCAGAAGGTATAAAAAAATGGGTTTAACAGTTTGTTAGTATCATTTCCCATACAGAACTTTAAAATTCGAATTAAACTCTAAAAATCATTCGAACAATTATAAGCGGTAAATGGTTTTAACAGTTTGTTAGGATCATTTCCCATACAGAACTTTAAAATTCGAATTAAACCCTAAAAATCATTCGAACAATTATAAGGGGTAAATTTGTTTAACAGTTTGTTAGGATTATTCCCAATACAGAACTTTAAAATTCGAAAAATAATCGTAAAAATAATTCGAGCTCAAAATGAATACTCTAAGAATTAACCAAATTAAAATCTTTAATAATCTGAATATCATAATTTTTATTTATTATATTTTATTCAGACATACTATAAAGTTAACTTTTAAAAAATCTAGTTTAGATTGCTCTAGACCAATTTATTCTAAAAGATTTTTTTTTCTATTTCTCTATTGTAAAACATTTTTATATACGTTATATAAAATTATTGCGATGTATAAAAAATTTTTTAAATTTTCATATTGAAAAAAAAAAACATGAAAATATATTTTAAGTGTCACAATTTATTTTGATTAACTCTTTATTTAATAAAATCGAAAACAAACTATAACAAAAAAAAAAAAAAAAACACTATTATTCCCACATGAATTTATTTAATGATTGCTTTTGGTATAATAAAATTTAACTTTTGTTCATTTTAAAAATACACATATACTCAATATCAGATGATTTTTATTTATTTTAATTTATGTTCAATTTTATTTAAACGAATTGAAAATGATTATAATCAAATAAAGAGAAAAATCAAATATTATATAGTTGTGTGGTGTCCTTTTTTTTTCTCATCAAGAAGGACAACAAAATTGGCAACGAAAATAATAAAATAAAAAAAAAAAAAAAATTATACCAATATGATTTTACACCTACTATATTATATATGTATCAACTTTATTTCAAATATAATCTGTTCCATAAATTCATCCGGCAGAGTTCTTAAAATTTTATACCCCATTTTTATTTTTTATATCTATATCTTATTTAGTTTTTGTTTTTTGTTTTAATTTTTTTTTTTTGTTGTTATTTTTTTATTATCCTGTTTCACATTGACTTTGCATGCAAACATACATACATACATATATTATATACACAAAACAAAAATGAATGTAAAATAAAAATTCAGTCATCAAGGGGTTTTAAATAGGCGTAAATGAAAAAATAAAACAGAGATATAAAATAAAATAAAAAAAAAAAAAAAACAACAACAACAACAAAACAACGAAATTAAAATATAAAAAAAAAAAGGATAAAATTATAAGTGTGCAAAAGTTGAGATGAGGTTAAATATCCTTCTTTTTTGTTTTTCTTTATTTTGTTGTTATTTTACGATCTGTTTGGCAATGATGCTTATAAAATAATATAAGGTTGGCCGATAACTGAGTGAAAGATTTTTATTTTAAGATTGAAAGGGATAACATGACAAGGAAGATAAATTTAAATATACATAGTTTTTTTTTTTTTTTATGTTTGATAACATTTTTTTTTTTCATTTTCTGTCTCTGTTTGCACTCACTTTAGTTTCATAGGGATATGTAAAAAAAAAAAAAAAAAACATTAAATAAATTTCTAAAGCAAAAATAACTTTTTTTTTTTTTTTTTTTGGTTTTTCTGACTGAATTAAGTAAATACTGAACTAATGATGCTGCAACAACATTTTTTATTTTCCATTTTTACAAATAAATATTGCAGTGTAATTTTTAAGTTTTTCTTAAACATAAGTTTATTTTTGAAAATTTTGAACTTAAACTAATGTAAGTTTTTGTATGTACACACGTGGGTGGTGTTGTAAATGAAGATTTAAAAAAAAAAAGAGAGAATTGTACATAGCTTTTCTTTTATGAAGTAAAAAATGAAAAATAAAATTAAAAACTTGTTTTTTTATGATTTATTTTAATTTGATATAAAAAGAAATTTTTGTTTGTTCATGGTGTTTTGGTTTTTTTACGTATTGCAGGTGTACGCGTAAGATTATTTTTATAATAAAATTAAAAATTTGAAAAATTATTAAATTTCAAATTTGCTATTTTAAGAAAAAAAATTTCTTGGAAAGGCTATTTGTCAAATGAGTTACGCACTTGTATAAATTTAAGTTGTTTCAATTATTTCACTGTACTTGGTAATTTTTTTTCATATTTATTCAAAATTTCGCGAATCAGACTTTATTTCACTTTATGCATTATATTAACTTAATACTTTAAGGCCACGTTAAGGCAATCACAAGTATAATTTTAATTAAAAAAAGAAAATTGTTTTTTTTTTTATATAAAAGACAGAAATCTATTATAAATCTTTAACTAATAATGATTATATTTCATGAATTGCTAAGTTCCATTTCAAATAAATCGATATTTATGATAACTTTAAAGTTTATAATATAATAATTAAATAAATTAAAGAATTCATATTACTAAACATCGTTAATTTTACGAAGCCATAAAAATTAATAAGTTTAAGGTATAAAATTAAAAAAAAAAAATTGACGAAAAAAATGGTTTTATTTATACAGTTTTTAAGGTAATTTTAATTAAATAAAAAACATAACTGTCCCAAAAAAAAAAATTTTATGAAAAACAAATATTTTGAAATTTTATCTGGAACCAGAATTATTGAACTTTATTTATTTTTTATCCAACCAAATGTGTACTGGTTAAAACACCGGTCTTTTATTTGAAAGGTCTCTGGTTCAAAACCCAGCTAAATTATAAATTAATAAATTATAATAATTAAATTAATAAAAGCTAATATAGATTTTATTAATCATATTGTATAATTAGTATAATGAAATAAAAAATAGGAATACATATAAATACATCACATTCAATTAATATCATTTGGTAATATTTGGTAACAAATAAAATAATTCTTGTGCAAGATAATAGATGCCGTAGAAATATTTTTTTACATTTTATAGTCTTGTACAATAGCTTATAGCCGAGTAATCAACTACTTTGTGAAACTGATGTTTTCAGAAAGTGAAGCTTAGTCAAATATTAATAATAAATAACTTAGTGGATGCCCTATATTCCTCATTGGAGTGGCAAGGAAAAAAAAAAAATCTAATATAAAATATTAAAAATTATTGTTCATGTACAATGATAACGACAACGACACTTATATGATATAAGATATTCTAACTAAACTAAAATACCAAAGATTTTGAGGAAAATATTCCAATAAAATTTTAATCTATTTTATTTCCTTTTCTTTCCTGTTTCAGTTTTATTACATTTGACAACCAAAATTTAGTTAGTGAAATAAAATTTTTGCCTGAGGAAATTAATTATAAATGGAAAAGTAAATAAATTTGTTTTTAACATATTCTTATTTATAATTTATCCAACAATATATAATCAATTTGAAAAATTCTTTAAATAAATCTACAAGTTATCTACAAATTGATGTATAATTTACGAAATGTCAATCAACATTTTTTACAATTCTAGAAACTTAATATTTTCGATCGACTAATTAGTAAAGCTGTTTATTAAATGTTATTAAAATATTACTTGGATAGATGTTTGTAATAATTTAAATTTGGAAAATAACTTAATGATTCTTCAAAATTTATTAAAATCTCAAGTCTTGGGTTCAAATCCCCGTAAAATTAGAATTAAAAAAAATGGGGAAGAATACAGTTGCCTTTGTCAACTCTTAGATACCCGTACGAACCGTTATTACGTTTATAGCCTGTCACTCTGCTTATAATGTTATTTTTTTTTATTTTTTTAGTATTTTAAAATAATTTGGGTGTATACTAATATCATATAAATATAAATTTTTCACGCTACCGTTATATTTTTTATTTATTTAATTTTTTTTGTACTACGCATCATCCTCAATAATTTCAAATTATCGAGTAAAAAAAAATTCAAAAAAATCGTTAAAAAAATTTGTTAGAAAAATTTAAAAAAATGAAATCACTTTCATCAATTTGAAGGTAACCCTATATTATTAAAAAAAGTTGTTAATAGAAATAAAAATATAATGTGGGAGCTTTAATTTTTGTATATTACATCAAAAAAATTTCGACAGGTGTTCAAGTTACAGGTGTTTAAAAATAAGGAATTTTTTAGTTTTTAACCTCATAAAGGTCCGAAACGGGAGGCGATACAAAAATATTTTCTGAAATGACTCATTCTTATTTTCAAAGATCTAACTTCTCTCAAAATTTGAAGTTTCTAACTTAAACCGTTAGGAATATAGAAGGAATCAAGAATTTTGCAAAATTTGAGTTTCGCATAACGGTAAATTAAGACACTGTATGCCACAAATATATATTTATTGTATATATATTTTTAAAGCTAATAAAAGCAGTAATCGTTTGGCGTTTTAAAAATTGAAAATATACCTTATAAAATTTGTGTTATAACAATTTAAATATAGAGCTTTTTCGAACTTTTGGGCTCTGTAGCCCAAAAACAACTTTGGACTTTGTAACGGGTGGGGCTACAGAAAAAAGTTGTTAACAATAAAATTAATATTTTTATGATATATATCAGCAGTTAAAATTTTATGTCTCTATTTCAAAAAAAATGTGGTGATCTAAAAGTTAGGTGTTCGAGAGCTATCCGAAATTTTGGTCGGATCTCAACCAAAAAAAAATTGGGAACCTACAAATATTGTTGTAAGAATATTTTGTGTTAATTTCAAGACTCTAGCTTTCTTAGTTTTTTAGTTATTTCGCTGACGGACGGACGGACAAAGTTTAATCGACTTAGAATTTGATTCTGATCCGATCTATACTTTTGAAGGTTTATCTAGCTATCTTATTTCGAGGTGTTACAAACGGAGGACCAATTTCAATATACATGATCCTTATCTTACGGGTATAAAGATGGTAAATTTTTATAATTTTAATTTAATTTAATTTCGAATTTCTAAACGTAAAACTATTTTCATAATATATCCTCCAACTATTTGCATAAATTTATTATTTATATTCTAAAAAATAAAGTGCAACATAAAATAATAAACAACAAAACACAACAACAAAACAAAATTGATAAATCGGAAACCATCCAGCTAGTCCAAGTGTGTCGGCGAAAAAAGTCAAAAAAATTTTATTTTTACTTAAAAGAATTCATTTTTAATTATAGATGCGTGTACTTGCCTACAATGACTATATGATATTAGAGAAGCAAAAATTAACATTAAGTGTATAATGTGAATGAGATAGAATAATGTTAAACTGAAAAAAAAAATAAAAAAAAAAAAAAAAACACTGTATAAAAAAAAATAAAGACGGATCTGTATCCTTTAAAATTATATGCATAGATACTATATTATAATATGTAAATATACAAGAGTGTTTTTACTACATATGTGCATTTTGTATGCATTTTCGTTTTTTTTTTTTTTCTTTTTAAATATATGCATTTGTTCGATTCGTTATATTTTTAACTGCAGGACAGGACAAGATTTTTTTTTTTTTTTGTTCATTCCCCGCGCATGCATACATATTTTAGTGTAATACATTTTTTGTGAACAAATTTTGTTGCTTTTATTATTTTTATTATTATTATTATTATTATTATTTTGTCCTTGACACCGTATTCTACTTTTGTATACAGTTTTATATTTTAATTCTTTTTTTGTTTTGTTGCATTATTTTCTTATACATACTACAAGTTTTTTTTTTTTTTTATCCTTTTTATAATTTTTTCTTTTTTTTTTTTTCTGTAATTTTCTTTGGAAAAAATAAAAAAAAAACAAAAAATAATAATAAAAATATCTCCTTGCATCTCATTCATTTTTACTCATAAAAAAAAAAAAAAAAAAACAAAAACTAATATAAAAACAGTAGAAAATATAAAAAAAAAAAAATTAAACTTGATGCTTTTCAAAATCTGTGCACTTTTCATATTTTATAGATATTAAAAAAAAAAAACAAAAAATAAATATAAAAAAACAATTTTTATTTTTTATCCTGAATAGCATTAATGCAAATGGAACTATTCAAGATCGTAAAGCAAATAATTTTGTATATCTTTTCTTCTTGAACTTTTTTTTGTTATTCTATTACCAAAAAAAAAAAAAAAAAAAAAAATAAAACAAAAAAACAGAATAGAAAAAGTAAAACTGAGGTGGAATTTGGTTTTTTTTATTTTCTGTTTTTTTTCTTTCAAAAAAAAAAAAAATTATTTTAAGAATAAAAATAATAAAAGATATAGAAAAAGCAAAACAATAACGATTTTATTTTTATATGAATATGTACAAAAAATAAAAAAAAAAAAAATACCCTCTGAAAATTTCTAAAATAAAAAAAATAACAAGATATAAAAACTTAAAGTTTCTTTTTTTTTTTTTTTTGAAACGCAATTTTAAAACTACAAAGGTCGAATTGTTATTTTATTTCTTTTCTTTTTCTTTTCTTTTAATAAATTCTTCTATTTTTCTTTGTTTTTGTTTTTTTATATTTTTTTGTGAAATGAAAAAATAACTTTATGACAAGCTTATGAAATTTAAAAACGCCATTTTGTATTGAATTTTTTTTTTAAACTTAATATAAAAATTTTTAAAGATTAATTTTTTTTCTTTGTTACTTTTGTATTTTATTTATTTGCATTTTGTTAAAAATTAGCTTTTCTTTTTCTTTTTTGTTTTTTATTTTTTATTATTATTAGAAAATTTTTAAAAATTTTATTTAGTGCTCGTGGAGATATTTAAAAAAAAAAAACAAAATAAAAATAAAAATCCGGAAGTTGAAAATATTTCGAAAATGATACAATTTCAATTTTTTAAGTTTGTACTTTCAGATTGCATTAAAATTTGAATGCTTCAATTTTGGTTTGTTCAAATCAAAATTCGTATAATTTTTCGTTTAAATGTGAATTTTAATGTTTGTTTGGTTTTAGGTTACTTATAGCTATTTTCAAAGAGATTTAAATTTAGACGATCAAAATTTTAGTTTATGGAGTGTAGCAGATGGAACGTTATGAATTTTAAATAAATGAAATTTTATTAATCAGATCGATATTAAAATATTAACTGAAGTATTGTTTTAAAAGTTTTATTTTTTTCGGCTCAATTTATAAAAGTTCTGGTATTCTTTTTGAAAATTAATTCTTAATTTTTTTTTTGAACTTTTTTCAAATTTTTATTAGTTTTCGTTAAAAACGAGGAAGAGTGCAGTAGAGTAGACTGTGTCAACTCTGGGATACCCGTATGAACGTAATATATCCTATTTCTATAAAACTTGATCATTTTTTAAAAACATTCAGATGTTTTAGTACCGTACTACAGAGATATATTTATTTAAATTGTGGAGTTGTATGACAGCTACCCGAATCTATTGCGCCTAGCTTCATTAAGTTCCAAGAAATGCAACAAGCCTAAACCGGCTGCTTTAGAAATTCAATCATGCAATCAAATTTTACAATGCAATGCAATCAAATTTTACAAAAATTTTTGGCATGCAACTCGACACTTTTTCGCAAAATTTCAGATAGCTAGATTCAATAGACACTGAGTTATTTTCTTTTAAAAAGAGAAGTTGTATGGCAACTACCCGAACCTGTCATATCATCACAACCAAATTTCACAGAAGTTATTGCCATAAAACTCGATCATCATTCGCAAAATTTCAGACACCTAGATTGAATAGACACTGGGTTATTTCCATTTAAAGAAAGAAGTTGTATGGCAGCTACTCGAACCCCGCGGCCGAAAATGCTGGGGTTAAATAGCAAAACTAACAATTTTGCAAAAGTGATGTAAAAAAATATCAGCCTCCTAGCTCCTTTATTTTTTGAGTTATCGTGCGGACGGACACTGAGTTATTTTCATTTAAAAAGAGAAGTTGTATGGCAGCTACCCGAACCCGTCGCACCACCATAACCAAATTTTGCAGAAGCTGTTGCCATAAAACTTGATCATCATTCGCAAAATTTCAGATACCTAGATTGGATAGACACTGGGTTATTTCCATTTAAAGGAAGAAGTTGTATGGCAGCTACTCGAACCCGGCGGCCGAAAATGCTGGAGTTAAATAGCAAAACTAACAATTTTGCAAAAGTGACGTATACAAAATGTCAGCCTTCTAGCTCCTTTATTTTTTGAGTTATCGTGCGGACGGACACTGAGTTATTTTCATTTAAAAAGAGATTTTGTATGGCAGCTACCCGAACTCTTCGCACCACCACAACCAAATTTTGCAGAAGTTGTTGCCATAAAACTTGATCATTATTCGCAAAATTTCAGATACCTAGATTGGATAGACACTGGGTTATTTCCATTTAAAGAAAGAAGTTGTATGGCAGCTACTCGAACCCGGCGGCGCAAAACTAACAATTTTGCAAAAGTGATGTAAAAAAAATATCAGCCTCCTAGCTCCTTTATTTTTTGAGTTATCGTGCGGACGGACACTGACTTATTTTCATTTAAAAAGAGATTTTGTATGGCAGCTACCCGAACCCTTCGCACCACCACAACCAAATTTTGCAGAAGTTGTTGCCATAAAACTGGATCATCATTTGCAAAATTTCAGACGCCTAGCTTCATTAAGTTCCAAGAGGTGCAAGAAGCCTGAACCGGCTGCTCTAGACCGACCAAATTTTACAAAAGTTGTTGGCATGTAACTCGACACCTCTTTACTAAATTTCAGATTGCTAGCTTCAATAAACACTGAGTTATTCTCATTTAAAAAAAGGAGTTGTATGGCAGCTACCCGAACCCGCCGCACCAATACAACCAAATTTTACAGAAGTTGTTGCCATAAAACTTGATCATCATTTGCAAAATTTCAGAAACCTAGCTTGAATAGATTACTGAGTTATTTCTATATAAAGAAAGAAGTTGTGTGGCAGCTACTCGAACCCGCCGACCGAAAATCTTAGATTTAAATAGCAAAACTAACAATTTTGCAAAAGTGACGTAAAAAAAATTTCAGCCTCCTAGCTCTTTTATTTTTTGAGTTATCGTGCGGACGGATGGACGGGCGGACGGACGGACAGACGTACATGGCTTAATCGACTCAGAATTCGATTCTGAGCCGATCCATAACTTTGACACTATATCTAGCTCCGCTCCTTTAAGGTGTCACAAACGTAATGGCAAATTTATTATACCCTTGAACATAGTTCATACGGGTATAAAAATAAAAATTACGGAGGATAGAAAAATATTATTTCGCTTATTGTTCTTTTACGATAAATTAAAGTTTTTCTCGGTTCAATTAACGCTGCAAGTTAAATTATTCAAAATTATTGCAGGTTTTTCTGAAGGGGAAAGAAACTGGTTGGAAATAGGATGATAGGGAAGAGTTGAAAGTTAAGTTGAAAACGGCTCAAATCAAGTTATTTCAAATTATTATAGGGGAGAGAAACTAATGAGGAATAGGATGTTATAAGGGAGAGAAACTGGTGGGAAATTAGATGATATAGGGAAAAGTTCAAAGGTAAATTGAAAACGGTTCAAGTCAAGTTATTCAAAATTATTTTAGGTTTTTCTAAAGGGGAATTAAATTGGTCGGAAATAGGATGATATAGTGAAGAGTTCAAAGATAAGTCAAAAATAACTCAAATCAAGTTATTCAAAATTATCGTAGGTTTTTCTAAAGGGGAAATAAATTGTTCGGAAATAGGACGATATGGAAGAGTTCAACGATAAGTTAAAAATAAACCTGTGCAGTTTTTTTTTTACAAAATTACTATTTAAATTTAGAATTTAAAATTACAAAATCAAGCATGTATTATTTTTTTCAGTTTTAGCGGTTCTTTCAATAAATGACTTTCTATAACCAGTTTGACACCAACTAGGAATTTTCATGGTATAGAAATAGAGAAATGACACCTAGCTGCTATTGTGTTAGAATTGCTTGAAAAGGGGCATTTGATTTTAAAAAATAGTGTCATCCATTACCTACAAGATATTTATAAAAGAGAGATAATTCTCCAATATTTGAACTAGATTATTTTTAAAAACTAGTAGTAAATGAAATCAGATTTTTTGTTTTAAATTTTATTAAACAAATCTTCATTTTTTTTATTATTTGAAATCAGTCAAATTTTAAACTTTTTCCTTTTTCCTTGTTAAATTTATTTTCTAATCAAATTTTATTCATAATAAAAATATAATATTATAGTTTTACAAGAATAAATTTATAACTCCATTTATTTAATTGATTATAAATATAAAATAATTAAATAAAATCAATATGTTATCGACAGTGCCATAATTATCATTCCTAGTATCAGACTAAAAATATTATTTTTATATTATTAAATTCTAAGAAAAGTATTACAAAAAATAACAGGCAAATAAAACCAAACTGTTTTCTTAATGCTAATTATCGTCAGACATTTTCGTCATCCGACACTGTTTTTTTTCTTTTTTTTTTTCTCTCTATGTGTATTTGATTCATCATACGATTGGATTTTCAATTCTATCGTCCTGTGCCACTCCTAATTTTAATATTTTAGTACATAATCGAAACATTTTGGAAAAAATGTGCTAATTATTTTTATTTTGTTCGTCCTGAAATTGTTAAGTTTTAAACAAATGAAAATTGATTAAATTATTGTAGTTTTACAAAAATTTTTACCTTTGGATTCTTTCAAAACTTATAAGGTTGTAATTTTTAAAGAATTTTTTGTAAAATGAATTTTTACCTAAAACCATTCTTCAAAAAAGTTTCTAATTAATTACATAATTTTCATATAGAAAAAATATATAATTTTTTTTATAAAAATAATGCTTGTGTTTGTCGTTTTCAAAATATAAGCTTTTTAAAAGTCCTTGATTTTACTAAATACCTTATTTTCTTTTATTTTTTTTGTTTACCATTAATTGATTATAAACTTTGTTTACTCATTCGATATTAAAATATAAATACATACATATATATATATATATATATATATTAGACATTCATACATACATAACTTTATACATAAATAAATTTATATATACCTATATATATATTATAGTAACTGTATAATATATATAATAAACAAAAATTTTAAAAAAATAATAATAATAAAAGGACATAGGAAATGTTCTATAATAAATGTCCTGTAATGTGTTTTGTATATTCACAGGTTTCAAATTGCATCAACATTCAACAATAATGAAAATAATAGTTTTGTTATTATTTTTTTTTTTGTTTTTTTCTTTATTAATACATACATAATTACATTAGTTACGTTCACATGTTGGTATTTAATAAAAATTGAGTTAAATCTGAAATCAGCCTTCTAGACGATTTTACACAAAAAAATTTAACTGAACACATTGAAAACTAACATAGTCAAAAGCAATTTTCTTAAAATCAAATAGTATAGAAAATAAATGTAAAATGTTAAGAAATGTTTTGTATGTATCTGGATCGTTATTTAGTTAATATTTACTACGGCAATATTGTATGCGGTTATTTATAGAGGAGAAGAAATAAAAGGTTTGCGCTGCCACAGTGTCCTTCAAATATCATACATCGAACATATAAACAATTCTGAATATAATACTACCAACAGTTGAATATTAAATGAAAATTAATTACTAAAGGATAAAAAGTCAAATATAGGCACCTAAGATATTTCGGTGCAATTGATAGACGGCAAGACATAATAAGATAATTTAACAAAGAAAGGATGAAGAAGACGAGAAATATATCTATAGAGGACAATATTGCAAACTCTTATAATTTTTAATATACAGCATGTAAACTTAGTGAATGTATAAATAAATTTTTAGTGTGGCCGATATATAATACCAAAAATAAATACAAACTGTGTTTTCTTAAAGTATTGGATTAAAATTTAATAATAATTTCGTAGGGATAAAACATGCATTAGACATTCATACATTGTACATAAACTACGTGGTATATTGATTATCTTCATGTTGTGTTTGAATAGGATATGGAAAAAATAAAGGAAATTAAATAAATAATTACAATAAAAATAAAATAAACATAATACATATAACAATAAAAAAAAAAAAAAAAAAAAAACAAACAACAAAAAATGGAAATAAAATATAATTTAGAGCATCGATATTAAATGGAACATAAATATGAACGCGAATATTCGAATATGAAATTAATTAGAAGTTAATATGATCATCAATTAAATGAAATTTAATAAGACAAAAAGGAGAAAAAAAAATTGTAAAAGAGTAATTGAAAGGTTATATTATATAAGTATAGATTTAATTTTCTTTTATTTTTTTTTTTTTTGTAATTTTTCATCAATAAATTTTTCATTCATTTTTACATACATTTTAATTTTTATAATTATTATGAATTCAATTGAAAAGTTAAGTAAAAGATTTTTTTATATTAAATTAAAAATATTTTTTTCATTGGATTTAATTATTTAATTTATGGTTGTAGTAAATATTGGTTATACGATTTAATAAGATATATTTAACCTAAATGTATGCAATAAAAAAATCTATTCTAAAAACTTTGATCTTACTTTCAAAATTTTACAGGGGCTGAGGTAGCCTATTGGGTAGACGTGTGGCGTATTAACTGAAGGAGTGTGGGTTCAATCCCTGCACAGGTCTTAAGTGTTTTTTTCTTTACATACCCCTCTTACGAACAAATATAATGTAAATATATAGTATATAATATAAACAAAATAAATAATATTAGTATATAATTTAATAATATTATAAAAACCTATAATGGCCTTAGTAGCCGATGGTTCAATAATATTGCATTACATTTATGTATGTAATATTAATATAAATAAATAAATAAATAAAATTTTAGAAAATACAAAGTAATTTTATTTAATATTAGAATAAAAAAACAAAAAGGGAAAAGAACTTCATATAAAAGATCCAAATAAAATTATAATCGTAAGAAAAAAATTTATTAAATATTAGGGTGTTAGATAGATTACATCAAAATATTAACTGCATAAACCATGTAATAGAAATCGAAGGTAACAACAGTATTAATGGAAACTAAAAATCTATTTAATAATAAAATTATTCGTGGATGTTAAAAAATTATAGCTTATCAAACTCTTATTAAGTCTGTCAACTAATATTCTGAGTTCATATGGTTCAACATTAGCGTAAATCTATTGTAGGAAATAAGTAAATTTAAAGGAAAATACATTATATTTTGAGTAAATCGGCAAAGAAAATCTGAAATATAATACATTTAGATTAGTTGATTAGTTCCTATCATATTTTTATAACAATTATTCCCAATCACTTTGATAGATTTCTTTAATTCATATTAGAAAATTGTTTAATATCAAAAACCAATGATTACGATAAAAAAAAGTTTAAAAATAGGATTGAAAGGGCTGAAAAATTTTATTTATCTTGATTCACTCAGATTCATCTACATGCACTTGCTTAGAATATAACCTTAACAATATTGACACTAATTTTTTTAAATACCACTTGTTTAATGCTGAAAAGAATAAACAAGTAAAACGATTTCAATTGCGATTATATCAATAACATGTTTTTTTGTATTAAATTAGTTTTAAGGTTTTTTTTCCCCTTCTTATGACATGTACAGCCATGCCTGAACAGGAACGGCTCATGTCCACATTTATGTGGCAGAGAAATTTAATTAAAAACAAAAAAATACATGCAGATAAAAATTTGATATATTTTTCTGTAACGATAATTATTAGGTTTTTAAGATCATAATTTTATAAAAAAAACAAAGGTAAATTATTAAAACCTTTTAACAGATCTTACTTTTAAATTAGGCCATATTTTCATTAGTTTAAATGCATAAGGGGATCTCGAAGATCGAGTGATTTAGCACAAAGTTTTCTTAATCGAGAGTGTTCCGGTTCAAATCTCGTACAAGTCGTGAGAATTTTTACTAAGCTCTTTTACGTTTGAAGATGCACTACGAAGTAGCAGATCTATAGTAGTTACTAATGCTGTTATTAGCATTTCTAATTACTAGTATTTGTAAATACTGTAAGCTTAGTCTTTAACAATAGCAAAACATTGACTATAAAAATAAGTTAAGAGTGTTTTAAAATTTTAATTTTATTATTAATTATATTATAAAATTATAGAATAGTCAAGCAGTATGATATTATGTTACCTTTAAAATATAAATTTATTTTTATTTTTTTTTTTTTTTTTAAATATTAATTTTTACCATTTTTATACAATTTAGGTATCCTTGATTTAATTTATGTCTTACCTGAAATTATACAAAAAAACAAAAATAATTTATTAATAAAATATACAATTTTTGTAACCTATTAAATAATTAAAAGGTTTTAATTTATTAATAAAATGCATATATAAAATCTTAAACTATGTATTTGATTTATTTAATTATTTTTTTTAGTTTTTCTTTCTCGTAAAATGGGGAATAATTAAGAAAAATTATTATTAGCTTGTAAAATAATATTTGTTAAAAATTTATTAATATTAACTTTTATCATAACATTATTATTTTATATTTAATTTGATATATGGAAAAAAAAAAAAAATTTAACTTGTTTTTAAATATATAACTATAGTTATTATACCTTTGAGTTTAATTTTGAGTTAAACTTTGAGCTTTTATTTTGTATTTTGTATTTTTTTGTTTTGTAAAAGTCCTCCAGAAACGCAAAAATTGAAAAAAATATAACAAACATCTCATTTTATTCCCAAATTGTTTTTATCCCTTATGAGAAATTAATAAGACAAAGGATTATTTTTAACATATTATACATAATATTATTATGTATATATACAAGTATGTATGTATATATATTATATATATATATATATATTATATGTACATATTTTTAATATAAAAGGTAATTTATTCCTTTGTATTGTAAAAATGTTTCCTGTATATTATGATTATTATGATGAAAATGATAATGATGATGATGATGATGATGATGATAATGATAATGTTTAAATAATATTTACATAATGTAAAAGGGAATTCATTTTCATTTTTTCAGTTTTCAGTATTTTTTTTTTATACATATTTACAGGCGCAGTACTAATTTTTTTTCTTTTTTTTATATTCTACTGAGAATTATTTTGATACAAAAGAACACTAAAATAATAAAAAAAAAAAAAACAAAATGAAAATTGTTTTTCCAAGAGGATTACTTTTCAAATTTTACATATATTAAAATTTGTTAATTAAATTATCAAATTAGATTATTTTTTTTTTTTTAAATTAATTGTAGAAAAAAATAAAATTAAAACTATTTAGAAAATTTACTTATATTTATTTTTTTTTTTTTTTTTTTGTAGAAATCCATCGATTTTTGTTTAAAAATTGGTTATTATTTATTATAATATTAACTACATTAAATCTTATATTATTTCTACAATATTTTTATTCTCATCCAAATTCTTAAACTTTTCAACAATACTGGAAATTTTTTTTTAAAAATGAATTTTGAACTCTTGTGATGACATTTACTTCTATAAAATAATTATATTCCTTTTTTTTTTTGCAGAAATAGGATATCATCACTATTATATTTTTATTTGCTTATTTCTTGTTACTGAAATAATTGCATTGCATTGCATTCCTTTTTTTTCCACCATTGCAATTGAAATATAAAAATTAATTAATGTACTTTTCTTTGGTTTTAAAATAAGAAAATACTATCTACAAGATAGTAGATAGTAGAGGAAAGACCTCTACAATTTCAAATTCGCGATTTATGAAAATAAATAAAACAAAACGGAAAGGTAAAACAATGGTTCTTAAAAGCGCAAATTTTTCAAAAGGCAAAAAAAGAATTGTGATTTGTATCAACGTTTCTAATGTATGAGAAAAATTGTGAAAAATCAAGAGACAATTTCTTCAGTTTTAAGCAAATTCTTTATAATTAAGAAAAACCTGTTAACACATGTAAAAATATAATGTTGTAGTTTTAGTATTTACGTTTTAATTTGAAAAAAATTGTACATGTAGCTTAAGTTACAGGTGTCTAAAAATGGTAAATTTCAAGATTTTTACCTCTAATAGTGTTAAACAGGGCAAGGTAAAAAAAAAAATTCTGAACTTATACTAATTCCAAAAGAAATTTCTTTAAAATTTCAAGATTCTAACTAGAAGTGTGCCGGCGTTGCACCAAATTTTGAAATTTTTTTTAGAATTCTATACATAAGGAAAAAATTATGAAAAAGGAAGAGACACTCTCTTTAATTTTATGGCAACCCTAAATAATCCAGAAAAACGGCTTAGTTATGCATAAAAAATATAACAAAATATAATATTAAACTTTAATTTGATACACAAATGCTTCAGCTTTTTCTTTTCTTTGGTTCCAAAATAAAAAGACAAAGAACTAAAGTTTACAAAATTTAGTTGATGCAAGTTCGTTTGTAATATGCTGGGAAATATAAAACTGCCTATTTCACCATAATTTTAAAAAAAATTGTATAATAAAAAATTTTTGTTCAAAACAATACTATCAATATCCGCATAATTCTATTTTATCTAATTTTATTTCTCCAATTACAGCTATTCTAATATGCATATTTTTTTGAGATATGCTTTAATATTAGATTCTTTAAAAAAAAAACTGTTGGCTCAAGGTTATTGTTTGACGCAAAATTGGTGAAACTTTTCATTAATTAAACTTACCAGAGATAATTTAAGATTTGTTCTGGTTGGGTTTTATTTGGGCTATGTATTTCATTTGACTGTATTTCTTTTGCCTGAATTTCATTTGTTTGTATTTTCATTTATCTGAATTTACATTTGCCTGTTGTATTTCATTTAACTGTATTTTATTTGCCTGTATTTCATATTATACAAAAATATATTATATAAATATTCTGTAAAAGGCGTATAACTTTCATTTTGAATTCACTAAAGTCTCTCTTAATTCAGATTCATATATGAAATCTGAATTAGGATATATATATATATATATATATATATCATATATTATAGATCATATTCTCATATATGTTATATATTCTGGAAAAACCGTATAGCGCTGCTTTTGAATTCAACTCTAAAATTTAATCTTTTAATTATCTTTTTTAAAATTAACAGACTATTTTAAATACTTATTGTTGAAATATGTCCAGTTAAATAAAATCGAGTAAAATAAAATAAAATAGGCAAGTGAAATAAAAGCAAACGATATTACAGGCAAATTGCAAAAAATACAAGCATATGACACGCTCCCGTTCTGCATAGTGTATTTTGAGATTTCCTTTCAACTAAAATAATAAACAAAATCCTTGTTAATTTTTAGGAAAAATATAGCTCTTTACTGCTTATTTAAAAAATTAATATAATTTGGTTTCCTATTTTTATTTTTTTTGATTGAGACAAATTTGTAAATTTAGTTTTTGTCTCGTTTTTGATAATATGAATTTACATAGATTGGATAGGTAATGGGTATAATCTTAAAATCTCTTCTTAATCTTTCAATCATATTCATTGTTTTTTTATCTATTCTTATCTACACAATGAATAAATATCGAGAAAATTTTCATTCTTTTACAGCCAAGTTAATAAAAAAAAATTTGTTACCATATAATATGTACATACTTTAAAATTAACTATCAAGTACCGATACAATTAATGGAGTAGGAGTGTAGGCATCCTTAAAATTCTTTTTGTTTTTTATAGTTTATTATTTCCTGTCTCTTGTGGGCAATTTTGTTTTGTGAAAAAATTTAATGACCATCAAAATAAAAAAATACAATTACCTACAATTATTGTAAAAGCAAAATAAAAAAAAAATTTTTTTAATGCATGTAATAAAATAAAATGCTCTAAATACTCGTATATGGTGTTAAAAAAAAAAATTTATAACCATAATTTAAATTTTATATATTATGAGATCTAGATATACGGGGTTATATTTTGGTCTCAGTTAATTTTTTAATTTTTTTTTATTGAACTTTAGAATTTTATTTTTATTATTTTCAATTTTTTTTTTGTTTTTGGTTTTTATTATGTTATTAAATTCCATACTATTACTTATATAGGACATCTTTTAAGAGCTTTTAAAAATAAATTGCTTTAATGAAAAGAAAAATAAAAAATAAAACTCATTAATTTCACAGACACCTTCCTAATATGATTTGTCATATAAACTACATATATTATATATATACGTATATAATTAGAAAATTATATTTCATTGAAAAAAACTTAAACTTTAATATCTTAAACAATATTATAAAAAGATATTAAAATAAATAGTAAATAAAATAACAAGCAAACCAAAAGCAATAAGAGTAGCATTTAGCTCTTCATGAAAACTGGAATATAACAACCAATGCTCTCGTTACGTTCTCTTAACGTAGTCTACAAAAAAGTTTCCACAATGGAATCGTAATTTCTAAAATGAACTTACATACTTACATACTTACAGACTTCTCTTTATTTTAATATTTTTTTTTTTAATTCTATTCAATTATTTGACACTTAAAGGCGCAAAGAAAATAAATTCATGACGCTGCCGTGACGCGTTTATTGTTGACACTTTTATACAATTTAATACATTTAATTCTACTTTGACACTTTGATATGTCTAAAGAGTGTAACAAAGGTGTGCATTGTAAATACAGTATAATCCTTAAAATTAAATAAAATAACTTACAGTTAAAATGTAACTTGTCAAAGCAAGTTAAACTATATAAATAAATAATTTTTATAGTAAGATTTCCTTATTAAAACTTTAACCTTAAAATTTCGAAATTTTTTTTTAGAATTTATTCAAAAGCAATATGAACTCGAATATTACTTTTGAATATTAAAGGTAATAAGATAAATATAATTTATTTTTCTGAGTTATATTAAAGGTTTTTACATAAAAGTACACTAAAGGAAAATAAAATTCGAATAATACTACATTATGTGAACGACCCAAAATGCATAACATAAATTGCAAAGGAAAAATATTACAGATGCCAGAAGTGTTGATTCTTTTAGAGAGATGATTATTGGTACCTATCTTTCCAGAAATGTTTGATTACTTCATCATTCAAATTTCAATTTAAATAAAAACAAACCTCAAAAATACACAAGAGTAAATATTTAAAATATGCAATATATAGGTTTGATGTCTATAGGATATTTTAGGTTGAGGATAAAATACCGTTATATATTTTTTTGTACATGAAACTACAAAAATTCTGTCAAATATTTCTATTGATCCCACAATGCAAGAACAATTTGCAATTTTGAAAAACCCGTATTATATAAATAAATTTTTTAATACCGTTATTATAATGGTAATTATAATGAAAATTATTTTTTCTCCTTCTTTCATTTTAATTTTTAATAAAGACGTCATAATAAAAAAATTTTTAGGTCAATTTTTAATAAAAAAAAAAAAAAAAAATTTAAATATTAATAGATAACTAAACACAATATTCTCTCAAAAAAAAAAAAAAAAAATCCAAATTTAACCAAATTAATTTGAAATATGATAATTTGCAAGAATTTTTTAATAATAATTATGAAAATTTATCTTAAATTCTAAAAATAATTTTTTTTTTTTATTTTATTTTTATTTTTTTCTTTTTCCTTTTTTTTTTCTATATAAAATTATTTTATCAATAATTAATCAACCATTATTCTATTTAAAGATATGCATTATATACCATTGTATAATATTTATATATGTATATAAAAAAAAAAAACAAAAAATTATATAATGCAATCAATATTTCCCATGTGGTTGAATTTATATATATTGGACCTTTTTTTTGTTGTGCTGTACATTTTTTGGTTTTTTGCCCATTAATTCTTCATTAAAAATCAAAAATAATCACAAAAATTCCAATTTTTTTTTTGGTAGGACAAGGACAAAAACTAATAAAATATATATATGTATATATTTATATAGTAAACAATTTTGTTTTATTTTTATAACTTTATTAAAGAAATATCACAATATCATAAAAAATACATGTAGAAATAGTCAACAAAAATTCGTTATCCAACAAAAAACAAAAAAAAAAAACCATATGGTATAGAAAATGGATGTATGGTTACTGTTTTTTTTTTTTATTCTTTGTTAGTTTTTTTTTATAAAAATTAAACTATCGCAAAAAACAAAAAAAAAAAAAAAAGAAGATAAAAAAAAAAATAAATATAATTCAAAGTAATTAAGATTAAAATTTTAACAGAAGTTATACTTAAGTTTATTATATTATATACAAAAAAAAAAAAAAAACTTATATTAAATTTCATTGGTTAAAAAAATTTGTTGGAAATTATATAAAAATAAAACAAAAATAAAGATTGTATACTTAAATTGACGTTATCGCACATTATGGTTATATGTAAGGACTTTGGTCGTATATGGATTGAGGTTGGGCTGATTAAATATCAATCGAATTTTTAATTTAAAATCAAATAAACTAAATGTATTTTATCTAAATTTTATGTATTCACTTTTAATGTCAAATATGTCATTTTCAGTTTTAGGAAAATTAAATAAGTTAAATAAGTAGGCAGTAATGAAATTTTAGTCTTGGACAGGAGGTGTCATAAAACAATTAATTTTGGCCAGCAATTATATTGTATTATGGAACTATCGTTCATGAAAGTTGAAAAAAATCTTATTTTCAATTGTTTATTAATATTATGCTGAATATTTTTTTCAATATGTCCAAATCACAGAAAATTTTAGCTATAAAATAAAAGTTATGTATAATTGCTAAATTTGCTAAAATTACTTATTTAAATTTTTCCTTTAATTTTGTATTTAAATTTACCATTATGTACACCCTTACATTTTGATTCTTTCCTATCTTTGAAAAGTTTTTGTCAGAATCTTAAAATTTTAAAATGAAGTAGATTATTTAAAATAAGCATAAGTTACCTCAAAAAAATCAACCTTTTTTAAGGCTTATTGGACGTTAAAAAATTAAAAATTCGTTATATACGGGTAACCAGATACCGATAGTTTAAAGACTTGGGCAAATTTCTTTAAAGTTAGGCACAAAAATGATAACACGATAATTATATTTTTACTTTTCTTAATTTTTGGTTTCGAATCCCACACACGTCATAAGAATAATTCCCCCTTACGATATTTTACAGCCACACTTTGAGAGAATATTTCTCTGTCACATTTATGTGGCAGGGAAAAAACCGAAAAAAAAAAAAAATTCTTTTTAATTCCTATCTGTTCTTTTCTGAATCTTTTCTGAAAATATGCTCCTTGAATTTTCAGTATTATATTTAGGTATATTCTTTTTTATTTGAATGAGTTGAAAAAAAAAACTCATAAAAGTATACAGAATATTTAAAATTAGGGAAGTTTTTTGAAATGTACACAAAAAAAATACCCATTAAAAAAATAATTCCCCTTAAAAATTAAAATTCCCCGCCTTAAAAGTCACGAATTAATTTAAATATTGAATGTATTAAATTAATTTATATTGATTGAGCCTTAAATAAGTAAAAAAATTTGTAACCAATCTAAATAATGCTTATAATGGTTGATTGTTGAAAAACGTCTTTGTAAATAGAAATAAATACATACATTACAAATCTAGACTACATACATAAGCAGAATTAAATATTTTTTTTGTTTCAGAAAAAAAAATTTAATTTTGATTACAAAAGTCAATCAGATAACAAAATTTTCCAGTTGAATAATAGACTACATGCAATCAAACCAAAACAAAAAGCATTATCCAAATTAGAGACTCAATATATGTATTATCAAATAATTCAAAAAAAATTATGCAAAAAAATTGTTTTGGTTTTTTTTAATTATTCATTTTGCTTAAATGAACACTTTTAGCTCTGACTGTATGTTTATTTTTGTAAACTTTCTGGTAAAAGCCTGTATATTTTACATAGATTATAATATGAGCGTATTGTTAAATATGCCTATTTAATGGAAGCAGCTTTTTTTTTTAAAAAAACTTGTACAAAATATCATATCTACATTTAATTTTTTGGAACTTTTGAAAAATTAGGTTTGCCTTGATTAGGTTTACTGATTTTTCATTATGAATATAATAATCCAATATTTTTCGGCTTCTCTTTATTTAATTTTGGGCCATTAACCTTTTTTTTTTAGTTTTATTTTTTTTAAACGAAAATAATCTAAATATTTTGAGTGATTATTCACATTTTTAATTTTTGGGCGTCTTTGTTCTATAGGAGACGATTTTTGCATGTAGTCTATTATTTAACTGGAAAATTATGTTATCTGATTGAATCATTTTTGCAATCAAAATTAAATTTTTTTTCTTTGAAACAAAAGTTCCAAAGTAATTAAATAACAAACAAAATTATTTTTATGTTAATATGAAAATAGCTTTGTTGCTCTCAAATCATAATTGTGTTCTTAATATTTTTTTTTTTTATTTGAAGTAAAAGTTCACACTTACATAAATAAACTGTATTTAAAACGGTATTTAAAGAGATAATCGTCAAATTTTAATTTTTTTTTTTTTTGCGTTTGCTTTGCATTTTAAATTTTTTTTCTCTCAATGTTATTGATATGAATTTAACACTTAGAGTAAAACAGTGATGTGACGTGTATGTCAAATTAATATATTATCATTTTTGAGTACCTAAATTTGAGTAAATTAATTGAAGTCAAAAATTTGAAACTATATTTTTATATATGTAAAATTAGAAAGGTATAAAAAAATTTAAATGATTCTCTCAAATGATAGTCAAAATTTCTTTTATTTGGCACAGTAAACTTTTTATTTTTTTGCTATCTCGGTAAATTTTTTTCAACTATTTTACAGCAAGTAAAAAATGATCGATTAGCATACTGCAATATAAAATAAAAGTTGTATACCTATACATAATTGACAAATTTCTTAAAATTGGTAAATTGCAAGAATTTAAATTTTCCGTTTTTATAAAGCTAAAATTTAGACAAATTTAACCTAACCTGGTTGCTTTGTAATTTTAGACATTTTGAGGATAGGTAGATCATTTAAAATAACAACCATGTTTAAGAGATATTAGAGGTTAAAAATTAGTAATTCGATATTATTGTAGATACCGGTTATATAAATATATTTTAATTTAGATGTATAAACATTTGTGATAATTATTTTTTTTTTTTTACATAATTATAAAACTTAAATCACCCTAAATAATAAAAAAAATATCAAATGTAGCAAATTCACTGCATATCTCTTTAAAGTCACACCATTAATTAAAAGAGCAGCATTTACAAATAATTTTCATGAAATTCATTATAAGATTTTAATATAAAAAGCTGTTTATTTCAATTTTTTATTTTAGTTGAATTTTAAAGCTCGAATAATTTATATACAGTTATTTAAATTTTTTTAAGTTCAGTTTTTGTTTTTTTTTTGATTTTTGATTTTAAATATGACTCATTATTATTCTTTAGTTATAGTTTAAAAACAAAAAAAAAAAAAATAAACGTATTTTGATAAAATAGAGTTGATTGATTGAAGTGAACATCATTATATTTAAATATTTAGGAGAAAAAAATTAACAAAGAATATTAATTCAAAACAATTATGTTTAAACAAAAATTTAATTATAAATTATATGCATTTTGTTATGCAACAGTTATTTTAATAATATTATGTATTAATTCAATAACTGATGCATCATCATCAGATAAAAAAAAAAAATTTGGTGAGAAACGTGTTAGTTATGATTCTGATTTACGTGTACAATATTATGATAGAACAGCTGCATTAACAGAATGGGATGATGAAAATACATTAATTGGTTGTGAACTGGTATCAATAAGTAATATTAGTACATTAAATCAATTATCTGGTTTTATAACAAATGGTGATGAACCAAAACCAATAACATTTAATGAAATATTACAATTAACAGATCATTGTGATAATTTAGATACACCATTAAAAAAAAAATCTGTAACAATATTTAGTAAACAAACACTTAATATAATAAGTGGTATTTTTCCAGGAACAAAATGGTGTGGAACAAAAAATTTAGCTAATAATTTTTATGATTTAGGTTTACGTATAGAATTAGATCGTTGTTGTCGTAAACATGATTTTTGTCCAGTTAAAATTCGTGGTCTTGAAACACGTTATAATATAACAAATACATCAAAATATACAAGATTACATTGTAAATGTGATGAATTATTTTATAATTGTTTAAAAAAAATTGATAATCAATCAGCAAATTTAGTTGGACGTACATATTTTAATATTGGTAAAAGAGATTGTTTTGAAGAATCATCAATTACAATAAATTCAACAAATGGAATACAATTTGAATTTAAAGAACCAAAAAGATCATATTAATGAAAGGATTAAAATTATATATGTATGTATGTAATTATATTCATACATATATGTACATAATATATATATATAATTAATTTTAAGTGATAATAATTTGTATAGTTCCTTTAATTGATTCAATTAGATGTTTGATAATATTTAAATATTAAAATGTAATACATACATACCTACATAAATACATACATACATACATAAAAGTTTTAAAGTAAAATATTTTAAGAAATTTAAAATGAAATTTTAAGTAATTGTTTTGTCAATTAAAAAAACAATCAATATTCAATGATATTACGTATTTGGTATATACAAACTACAATAATTGCTATAAATGTGATGTGAAAAAAAAAACAACAAAAAATGAAAATAACTCTAAACGGAAACAATAAAGCAACTATTTTAGAATAAGCAAATATTCAATAAATTGTATGTGGTGGGGAAACCCAAAAAAAAAAAAAAATAAAATAAAATACTCATAACAAAACATTGTTGTATTTTTATTTTATCACTTTAATTATTTATAATTTGGGATAACAACTTTTTAAAAATTAAAATCTAATGTATCTTATGGGAAATAAAATAAAAATTCTCAATCTTTAAATTTAAAAAAAAATTTTTTTAGTATATTTTAGTAAATTTTAAAATCAAATAATGCCTCATTTGTTTAATGTTATTTAAAATATTCTTGAATATAATCATTTATATCGTATTAAGTAAAATAATTTTGTATTTCCATACTATAAAACTATAATTTTTAATCATGTTACTAATAACAAATAAAAACATAAATTAAAATGCAAACAAGAAAATTGTGGTTTTATTTAATTTTTTTTTTTTTTTTTTAATTCTTTACCCATTTTTATTTGTGGTAGAAGTTTTTAAAAACATTAATAGGAGGTTTTATCTAACAATGTCTAATATTTTCTGATTACATTTTAAACTGTTACATAATTTACTAATATGAGTCGAAAAATTTCCAATTATCTTTGGAGTATAATAAACTGGGACTTAAGTTACTTTTAATTAATATAACAATAATATACAAGAAATTTTTAATAACACATTAAAATTACGGTAAAAAAACGGTAAAAAAATTGAAGATCTAAATTTTAAAAATTATTTAAAGTTTTTAATATTCAATCTGAATTGAGCCTACTTTAACGTTAAGATGTAACAAATTATTAAATACACTCTATAAAATATTAAGAAAGAAATGTTTTGATTTAAGTAATAAAACACATCAATCACCACATCAATAATAAAATTTTTAATTAAAATTTATTATTTTAAAGCTATATAAATGGTATTTTATATAAAATAAATTAAATTGACAATGGAATTACCTGAAGATCTGGTGTTTGACTTGTTGGCTCCAGATCGCAAGCAGATAACCAAGGATTGAGACGTGACAATGCCGCAAAATTTTGATTTGTTGTACTACTTTGTAAATCGTTATCGTTATCACTTTCACCAATTATATTATATTCAATACTATTAACATTATCACTATTAATTTTATCAACAACACTACCACCTTCTTTATATTTTTGATTATTTGAATATTGATTATAATTTAATTCTTCAGTTAATAATAATGACGATGATAATAATAATTGTTTTTCTTCAGTTTGTTTTATTAAATTTTTTAATTTATATTGTTGTTGTTGTAATTGTTGTTCTTCTACTGTTACGTCGTCATTATTATCATTTTTATTAAATTGTTGATTAATAATATTTTTTTCTTTATTTTTTTCTTTATTATGTTGTTCTTTTTCTTCTTTTTGTTTATTATTATATTGTTGTTCTTGTTGTTTTGGTTGTTTTTGTTTTTGTAATTGTAATTTTTGTATTTGTTGTTCTTCTTCTCCACTATATTTTTGATTATTTTTATAATATATATTATAGTTATTATTAATTTGTTGATGCTGTTGATTATTTTCTTGTAATAAATTTTTATTATTAAATTTAACAGCATTATTTTTATTATAATTATTATTAGTATTACTAATAATTTCACTATTATAACCATCATTTAATATTAATAAATTACTATCATCATTACTATTATCAGCAGCATCAATACTGATACTATTATCATAATCAATAATATTATTTAATTCTTTTCTTTTTGTATAACCACCTAATTTTTTATTATTTTTACTATTATTATTATTATTACTATTATGGGTATTTTTATTTAAATATTCACTATTATAACCCAATTTTTTGCTATTATAGTTTGTATCTTCAAATAAATTATTAATAAATAAATTATTATAATAACTATTTGAATTATAATAACCGTTATTGGGCGTAAATGGCGGATTATAAAAATAATTCGATGGATTATTTGGTTGCTCTTGCTCTTGCTCTTGGCTTCTATCGTTATATTTATTATTATAATAATTATAATTATTTGGATAATTTGTTATAAATTCTTCATCATTATTATTGAAATTATTATTATTTGTTAAAAAATTTTCATTACTACTACTACTACTACTACTAATACTACTACTTCCAATATTATCTGATGTAATTGTAGTAGTTGTATGATAATTTTTTGTTGTTTCTAAATTTCTTGTTGATGTTGTTGCTGAAGTAAATTTATTATTACAATCTTCTGATGTTGTTGCTGTTATTGTTGTTTGTTGTTGTTGTTGTTGTTGTGATTTTGAATTTGGAAACTTTTTTATTTTTGAACCAGTTCCAGTTGTTGTTGATGTTAAATAAGAAGATGTTGTTGTTGTTGATATAGTTGTTGGTATAAGGAATGATGTTGTTGTATCCCTTATTGTTGAAATAATTGATGAAGTTGTTGAAGATGGTATTATTGTATCTCTACCTGTTGTTGTTGTTAGTATTGTGACTGATGTTGTTGATCCTGTTGTTGTTAATATTTGGGAAGATGATTGACTGGTGCTGCTGCCACGCCGAGCCCCCGAAATAAACGCAAGCGCCATCACGACCAGCCCGGGTCCTGGCCGCATATTGACCTCGGGTTCGGCGGTGCTAGCATGGTGCAGGCCCGCTTGAGACGCGCTTGCGACTCCAATTGATTTGAGGATATGATGGGCTCATGGCCCCATCATCACTTTTTTAAATTAAATTTGTTCTTATATTTCTTTTTTTTTTGTTTAAAATTTTTTTTAAAATTATTTTATAATTCTTTTTGTATATTGTTAGCGAATATTGTTTTTTTTGTTATGTCTTTAGTTTTTTTTTTTTTTTTTATAAATTTAGATATTTGTTCAAATGCTTCCGAAATTCAAAAAACGTTCTTAATAATAAATATATTTATATAGTATATATGTATACAATATATATATAATATATATATATATTTATTTATATATATATATATATATATATATATGTTTTTTTAATAAAATTTGTGCGTGTATGTTTAAAATTCTTTTTTTTTCATTTTATGTTTATATTACATTTTTATTAAATACTTATATATTATTTATTTTATTATTTCAAATATACAGATTATTTATACTAATGTATATTCGGACATAAATATTGGATCAAATTATTTATTTATTTTTTTGGTTTTAAATATTTATTTTTAATTAAAACGATTCGCGCGTTTTCCGGCCGGTAGGATACAGGTATAATAGTTTTATTTATTTATTTATTTATTTATTTTTTAACACGGAACAGAAACAATTCGAATAATTTACAAAAATGTTTGAGCGTTTAACACACAACGTATTAATTATTTTAATTAATATAATAAATTCGAATTTTTTTTTTTTCTTTAATACAAACACGAACTGAAACAAAAATTATTATTTTTTAATTATTTTTATTTTTAATTTTTTTAATTTTTTGTAATTTTTTTACTTTTTGTCAAATTATGTCAAATAAAAAGGCAAAAAATAAAGTTTACGCATCAAATAATTTAATAATAATATTCCATTGAGAAAATTAATCATAATCAGTATATATAATAATTAATTATTAGCTAATTAATAACATAATTTTTATTTTAACGGGATGGTATATTTTGTTATATTTTATGTATATGTATGTTTTTAATTTTAATATATATAAGTTAACTTTCAATTAAATACGAAAAAATTATAATGTTTCACTTTTTGTATTTTGTTTTATTTTATATATATATATATATATATATATTTTTTTTTTAAATATTTTATTTTCTCTTGTTTTCCCAAATAATTTTATATTTATTATAACTGAAAACTTAAAAAAAAAAAAATATAGAAATAGATTCAATTCAATTCTGAAAAATAATAAATTTTATTTTTTTGTTTTATATAACATCTGTATAACACTTTTAGATTTAACTTTTCTTTTATCATATTATTTTCTTTTTTTTTTTTTCGTATTATAAAATAATTAAAAACGAGTTTATTGGGCAAAAAAAAATTAAAAATTTATATTTAATTCTTTTAAAATGTTTTTTTATAAAAAAATAAAATGTGGAAAAAATTTAAATTTGAAATTTAATAAAAGGAAAAATAAATTAATTTAAAAAAAAATTAAGTTCAAAATAAAAAGAGTGAAAGAAAAATATAATTTTTATTAAATAATTTTTAATTTCTTAATAGTATTAAACTTTTTTAAATTAAATTAAAGAAAAAAAATATTGTTTTAATGGTAGGTACCTTATTTTATTAATTTAATTTTTATTTTATTTTTTTTTTATTTTTTTTTTGAAAAATTATCACTCAAAAACTGACAGTATCTACACAAATACATGAATGTGTCAGTAGGATAGTTGTCAAAAAATAACTTGTTATAACAGTTAAATACTTAAGTTTCAATTTTTTTTTTTTATATAAGTATTAAATTGATTTGTATAACACAATAAAAAAAAAAAAATTTTTTTTTAAGGACATTTCTTTAAAACTTTATTAATTCAATATTAATTATTATATTAGAAAAAAAAAAAAAAAAACCTAATTAAAATAATTATTTCAATATTCATAATGAATAATTATTATTAATCGTATTTTGTTTTATTTATTTTTTTAAATATATTTTTCTATTTATTGATAAAATTAATTTTTATTAAATCGAGAGTATCAAAAAAATTATTTTTTTTTTTATTTAAACCGCGCAGCCATTTTGAATGTAAAAATATAATAACGTATTACAGATACATTTAAACACCTGACACATTTACATGTCTATGTATATATATATATATATATATATATGTATTAAAATATAATTTAATATAAATAAAAGAAAAGAAAAAAAAAATTTTTGGTTTCAATATACTTCAAAATTATATGTATAAAAAAATATATAACTTCTCCCACGCATACATTAATAACAAAAACAGTGAAAAAATTTAAATTTATATTATGTACAATATAAATAATATATAATAAAATACATTGAAATATATACATACATTTATTGTATAATAGAATATAATTTGTAGTTATATATATATAAATATAATATATTTAAATATATAAATTTATATATTAATTATAATATCTATATTTTTGTTTTTTTTTTTGTTTTTTCATTTTTTTTTCTTCATTTTTATCATTGATAAAAAAAAATGTTTCTCCACTGTTCCAATATTTTCATATATTGTCTTTAAATATTTAAATCCTTTTTTTTTTTGTTTTTTGGATTTCAAAGATAATTTTCTTGTTAAATGTTTTTGTGAATAGAAAATTATTGAAATGAAAATTATTTTCAGTATTATATAAAAATGTATTATTTTTAGTTTCATGCAAATTTCAAATTATGTAATTATGTAGATAAGAAGGTACCTACTACATACGATATAATATACATTTTTTTTTTTTTTATCTACTAAAATTTACTTTTGATATCCGGTAAATTTTTGTTTTCCTAACAATTCTTTTTTTGATTATAAAATTACAAATTTTTTAGAATTTTTTAAATTATAAAAAATTTCATACATATACTTTAGTTAATGCGGTATGGAAATAAAATGTTAAATTTAATTATTTAAAATTTTATTTCCATACCGTAATTAATTTAATAATTCCATAATTATTAAATAAAAAATATGTTTTGAAAAAAAAAAACTGATATATTAAATTTAATTTAATTTTAAACCTTAAAACAAAAAAGAAAACAGATAAATGAAGCGTTTTTAAATATTGAAACGTTATTTTTATAATGTTTCTTTTTTTTTTTTTTAATTACTGTTTAAAGGTTCAACTTTTCATCTATTTTCTTTTATAACTATGTTAACCGACATGTTAGATTTCTTTAAAATTAAACATTAAAATAATAAATGAATTTAAATTTTTTAAAACCATAATGATATATTTAATATTAATAGAGGAAATCTTTAATAAAAAAAAAGAAAAATAACGGTTAGATTTTCATTAAAAATTCACAATACTAAAAAGTTTTTTTCTCAAGAATTTAGAATATATTTGTATGAAGTGGAAAAACACTTTTTTTTTTCTGTTATACGAAAACTGTTATAAAAAATTGAATAAGTAAGAAGATTTTATTTTAGAACAATATTATGTGTATATAAATTCTATGTATTTTATTTATAAATCTTGTATAATATAATTCAATTTCTTGTATAACAATATTTTTATATATTGAAAAATAAAAAATAAAAATTAATATTATGTTATAAAAAAAAAAAAAAAATAAACGTTGAAATTTTCAAAAAAAAAGGATGTCAAACCAGTTTATAATTTTATAAATTTAAACAAAACAAATGCTGTTTTTAAAATTTAATTTAAAATTTTTTTTTTAATAGATATACTTATATTCTTTTATTTTCTTTTTTTAATCTTTTTTCTGTTTTTTTTTTTTTTGTTCTTTAATTTTTTATTTTTTATTTTTATTTTATATACACATGAATTTATAGGTGTAAGTGAAAGCGATTTATGCTAGAGGGAAAAAAAAAAGATTTTCTTTTTCGAAGTTTTTGAGTGATTACGTGATTTTTAGGTATCCAATATAAGGATTTTCTTCTACCATTAACCAAAAAAAAAACAAAAATAAAAAATGAATATTTTTCTATTTTAATTTATTTTTAATTAATTTAATTTATTTATTTTTTTTTTCTAATTGGAGGAAAGAAAAAATATCAGTACTGAAAAAAAAAAACTGTTTGTATTTTTAAACTGAAGATATTGATATCTATTTTATGTTTTTAAAAAGTAAAATAAAAAAAAAACCTTTTAAACAAATTTTCTATTTCTTTTTTTTTAATTTTTCGTTTTTTTTTTCAATTTAAAGTTTAAAAATAAGCAGTTGAATAAAAATTAACTGAAATAGGCACAGATTTCCATCAATTTGTTTCTTCAAAGATGTTATGAAACAATATTAATTCTTTTGATACCGTTTTATTATTTGTTTCAAATTATCATTTAAAATGACTATTAAATATCTTTTATTTTTAATTTAAACTTTTTAATTTAACATAAAATTAAAATAAAATTATAGAAAAAATGTTCAAAAAAAAAAAAAAATATAAAATAAAAAGGAAAGTGTTGGGAAAATGAAACAAAAAAAAAAAAAAAAAAATCCATCAAATATTTCTTGGGATAATCCTTATTTTCCTATATGTATAATATATATTTTATACATTACATATATGTTTGTTATATATTATATTATGTATATATTATGTAGATTTTTTTTTTTTATAACTAATTTCAATTTAAATTAATCTAAATGATTAATTTCATTGTTTTTATTCTTAATTTAAAATACAGAAAACAAAAAACAACAAAAAAAAAAAAAAAACAGACAGGAATGAATTAGAGAAGAAAAACCAGGCACAAACACACTAACAAGAAAAAACAGTTCTTAAATTTTATTATTTTTTTTTTTTTTTTCGAATTATTATGCAAAAAATAAGAAAAACAAAATAACCGTCATTTTTTTTTTATTAATTTAGAAACCGATTTAATTTAAATAACGAACAGTTTTTTATTTTATCAATTAATCATTTTCTTTTTTATTTTTTTTTTTTGCTTACAAAAAAATTTGAATTTATACTTTTTCTTTTTTTTTTTTTTAAATTTTCCTTGTTTTAATTTAAATTTTTTTTTTTCTTTTTTATGTTTCTTTAGAATAATTTTAATTTCTTGTTTTTTGTTTTTTATTTTCCTTTTTAGTTTTAAAGAATTTTTTTTAGTAATTGTAATATAATAAAATTTTTTTTTATTTTTATATTTTATTTTAATTTTTATTTTTAATATTTTTGTATTTCTTTTCTTTTAATGGAAAAAAATAAAAAACGACCAACGATTGCGCGATTGCAGGATACACCGTATACCCTGCTTCTTCTCGTCTGTTGGCCCCAAATGGCACTAAATATGATCTAGATGGCGCTTTGGAAAATTAAATCAAACTTAACGAAACTTTTACGAAAAAAAAAAAAAAAATGTATATTAAAAGTGATATATATATATATATGTATATGTATGTATGAATAGATTGAATATTAATGGATTTTTTGTTTTTTTTTTTTTTTTTGGAAAATAGTAGCCGATATAATATTATATATATATATATATAGTTAAATTACAAATTGCTAAAAGCATAAAAATATATTTTGGAAAAAAGAAAAAAAAAAAATTTTTTTTCCCCGTATATTAACAATATTGGAAAATGCAAATTTCCCTCAGAGAAATAAAAACTATATTTTTCTATTATTTGAGCTTTTCATTATTATAATTTTAGAAAATTTTTGATGAAAAATGTGTTATAATCGTATTCATTTTTCTCATTCGTTCTTTTTAATAAAATTCTTCTCTCACAACTTATATGTGTTACTTTAATATTATATAGCTTTTATTTTTTACTTCTCTTTTTCTCTCTTTGTTCACACACTATTTGATAATCTTGATAACGGATTAAAAAGTTTTTATTTTTTTTTTTTTTTGTATTAGGAAAAGTTAATGTGATAAGAAAATTAATTTTTTGTTAATTTTTATCTGAAAAAAAAAAAAAAACAAATTCTGGTTTAATGTTATTAAAGAAAATTTCTCGAATATTTATACATATCTTTAAAATAAAATTTTAAATCTTAGAAATAAATTCTATTTTTTTATTATCTTCTTTTATCTCAATCTTGAAATAGTATTTGTTAAAGGAAAAAAAAAGAAATCATAATTTTCTTGTTGGTAAGTTTCCTGTCGAGTTCCTTGTGCTGCTCGTAAATTCTTTTACAATATATATTTTATTTTTAAAATATGTATTTATATAAAAAAAAAAAAAAAAAAAAAAACTAAAGCTTTTCTAATAAATGTTTCCGAAATCAAAAGCTATATTTTATTTTGAAAGATTAGAACAACAACAATAAATAAAAATATAAAAACATCGAAAAACTTCTTAATACTTCGTTTTGATAGTTTTTTATTTTATTTTTGTAATAATAATATATATTGTGTGTACGTGTGTATGTTGTATAATGTTGTATAATATACACTAAATATCAATTTCGCGTATAAAAATCAATAATTGTAGCGCATGCTTTCGATATTTTAAAAAAAAAAAAAAACAAAAAAGAAAATAAAAGTAAATATGTATATATAATGTTAGAAAAATGTGAAAACACTATAATAACAATTTTTGCAAAAAAAAAAAAAACAAAAAAATAAAAAAAACATAACGAAAAATTAAAATAATTTCATATTTCTTCTTTTATTTTTCAATTTCATTTTAAAATACAAGTTTTTGGGGGCTTTTAAGCTGAGTATTTGCAATTTTTTTTGTTTTGTTTTTTTTTTTTTTTTGTTTTTAAGTTTTATATGCTAGAAAATACGGTTGTGTGTATCTCTGACAATAAAACATGTACGAATAAAATTTTATAAAAGTTTCAATTTTTTTGTTTTTATATCAAACTCCAATATTTTAAGAAATAGGTGTTATATGGGTGTTAATTTTTTATTCTCATTCTTATTTAATAACAAAGTTTTTCAGAATCTTTTTTTGCATTTTTATTTTTTTTTTTTATTTTTTTATTTCTCGTCTTTATTTTTAATTAATTTTTAATAAGTTTTTTTTTCTATGTGATTTTTTTTTTTAATAAATATTTTAGTAAAATATATTATATATTATTAGTATATAATATATACCTATATTATATGTACTGTATTTAATAATAAAAATTTTTTTTACAGGGTGTTTAACAAAATATTTATTTTTGTTATTTAAAATAATAAATGAATATATTGGTTTTTACATCATGGTTTTTATTTCTCATAGAGAAAACAATTAATATGGAAAATTCTCGAATACTTTACATTTTATGAAATGATATTTATATGTATTTTAAGTATAACTATTCTAACTTTTCGTTTAAAATTTTTTTGAAAATTATTTAAAAATCTACTTTTTCAAAAATTACTTTTAAATTATCGGCTACTATGTCATAATCAAACCTATCAATTTTTAATTTAAAATTAATAAAGAACAAACGAGTTATTTTTTAAATTTTAACTTGAATGAAATCTAATCCTCTGGATTGCTAAAATATAGAAGATATTCTCCTAAAGTACTGTCAAGCATATAATATGACTATTGTAAAGATAATTTTAAAAACGAGGAATTACACAAGAGTTAAAGTTTGAAGAAGAAAGTATTTAAAATCTTAATTATATAATACAATTTTGATAATCAGTCATCTTTATCCAATTATAATTAATAACCATATTATAATTAATCAATAACAAACGATTAAGAAAAAAAATATTAAATATAATGTTAATCTTCTTCTTTGTTCTTTTAATGGTAACACTATATATTTAGTGTATATATAATGTTATAATATATTTTTATAATAATTTTTTATTAATTTTTTATTAATTTAATTCAACTTCAATTCAACAAAGTTCGTAGAAGAAACTTACTTTTAAATAACAATTTAGGTAGATAGATATATGTAGATAGGAAAAGGCTGGAAATGCAAAATTAAACAAGTTTAAACCATTTATAATACCCTTGATGAATTTTACTTCTAATTAAACAATTGGAAGCTTATTACAAAAAAAAAGAAGCTATAAACCGCTTAAGTCCACCTAAAATAAATCGAATAAAAATCATTTAAGAACATTTTTTTTCAGTAACTTTCTCCTTTCTCTCGATGATTCTCTTTCTTCTTTTAAGAGAATGTTTCACATAATATGTGAAAGATTGATTCTTCTTCCTTGTCTTAGATTGATTACTTTTTCTTTGTTATTCTTCTTCAGATTTTCATTTTCTGAAAAAGTCATATAAACAAAGTCCTCACCTTCTAAATAATAATTTAAAATCATCAAATTAAAACAAAAAAAAAAAAATTTTTTTAAAAAACCTATTAGTTAAATATTGTAATCTTTATCATTAAAAATCACAATATTTTACATAATTTAAATATATGTATTTATATATATATATATATATATATGTTTAAATAATTATACATATATATACTGAAAATATATTGAATAATTAGTAACATTTAATATTTTTTTTTTTTTATGTTACATAACCTTATAAATTTAACTTCAATATAGTTAAAAGGAAAATCGTGACAAAAAAAGGTTAAAAAAAAAAAATCTTATAATTAACGATAATAATAATAAAAATAAAATCAAAAACAACGACAACACTATACTATTTAAAGAAAAAGAAAAGAAAAAAAAAAAAAAAATTAGTAATTTTCTATTTATAATGTTATTATTACAACATTGTCTTGAGGTGAAAACTTTCATTATATTATTATGATTAATGGTAAATTTGTAGTAAGCATAAATCTACCACAATACAGTTTAGACCATAAAAATATTTATGATCTAATTTTTATTTTATTTTATTTTTTTTCTTAATTTTTATGCCTTTTCTATCTCTTTTACTCTTTTAGAATTTTTATAATATTCATATATTATGTACTAAATACTTCTTTAAAAATTATATTTATTGTATATGTATTATGTATTATATGTTTGTTTGTTTGTAAAAAAGTATATTATAGAGAGATTACAGAAGAGTAATAAAGAGAGATCCTTGTCGCGACTTCGTTATTTGTTTTTTTTTTTGTTTTTTTTCATAATTTTTATTTTATTTTCTTTCCTTTTCTTTCTTATTGTCTTTTTCTTAACTTTAATAATCATATTCAAACAATTTCTTATTCTAAGTTTATTTTTTCTTTTTTTGTTTTTTTTTATTATTATTTTTCACCCTCGTTGTGACTTTTTTTTTCATTTTTAAATTGAATAATTTTATTGATAATAGTCAGAAAAAAAACAAAAAAAAAAAAACAAAAAAAAAAAATATAAAATTTTGTTTTTATTCTTTTATGTCATACAAATTGTACGTTGAAATAGAAATTTTTGATTATGTATATGTGTGTATATCCAAATAAATGTAATGTATGAAACTAGATAATAATATAAATGTATTAAATATTATATGTATATATATGTTATATATTGTATTTATGTATCTATTTAAATGTGGGTAATATTCACGTGGATTAATATTGATGGTAGTGATTCTTTAGTATATTTTGTTTTTTTTTTTTTTTGTAATATTTTAAACCATTTTAAGAAAATGGTCCAGGATAATCCAGACAAATAATGTGAAAATTTGGTTACAACTAGTATATATATATATATATTATAGTGTATATTACATATATACATATATATATATATATAATACAATAGAAAATAGTATTCGATCATAAAATATAATTATGTATATATATTTAATATAAACTCAATATTAATAGCATAAAGGTGAATGAAAGTAAGTGTAAATAGGTGGCAATATAAAAAATATCAGAGGACAGTGTTTTTTTTTTCATCATTTCTAATACAGAGTGTTTCACGCTAAATAATATATTTATATTAAATTCTTAAATATTTTAATTTTTTTTTTTGATATTTCACGATATCGTATGATTTAAAAAGAAAATTTAATTTGAAAAATTTTTAATATTTTTTGATGATATCTTTTCTAATTTTTATTAATTATTAGTAATTTTATGTTTTATCAAACAATTTATTTATATAATCAATATAGTATAATATTTTTATATAATTAAATTTGCAATAAAAATTTAAATAATTAAAAGGGTATAACACCTAAACAAGAATATTTAATGGAAATAGAAAAATTCTAAAGTATTTAATACATTATAAAGACATTATAAATCTGAAGAAAAATAGATTTTATTATATGTTTAAAAAAAAATGTATTTTAAAAAATTATAACAACATTGAGGAATGTGTAATTTGCTGTAACGATTTTTGAAAAAAATATTTAAACATTTAAAAAAATTAGAACTTTGTCTTCCGTTATTTATTAAAATATTTTAATATTACAAAACACCTAATAGGACTATAAAAAATTGGTAAAGCCTTCAACTACTAAGACTTAACATAAATACAATATTTGTCTTAGCCTTTGTTTGCCTCCTTTTTTCCTTTTTTTTTCTGAATTTCATGTTTCTATACAATATACGTTATTGCTATACATGTAATTTGATATGAATAGTATAGATATGTATTTATATGTAATGTTAAGTATTTATCTACATATTTTTTGTTTTGTTATGTTTCCTTTTTTTTTTCTGTTTTGTGTAACGAATAAATGTGAATATAATATGTAAGTATTAGGTATATGATGTACATTGAAAATGGTATGAGGTTTTTTGAGTTACAGACAAATTGTGTATGAAAGTACATTTTGTAAAAATAAAAGTTAAAAAATGTGCGCATTGTATATAAAAATTTGCTATTATTAGAATGAGTATTCGTAATTATTCTAATAAAAATTCGTCGCTTCCATTGAGGTATGTAATATAATATGAAAAATGGTTTGAATTTTTATTTTAAAAATTGAATTGAATTGTAAACCAGTAAAAAACAAAATTCAACATTATTTGAATGAAATTTGATTGAAAAAAGTGCAATATTTTGATGCATTATTTGCACTTTTGCACCAAATATTGCACTTTTTTCATTCAAATAAAATATTTTTTTTCTTAAAAATTTGTTAAGAATTAGAAATCTGATTGCTGAAAATAGAAGTATTCGAAAATAACCGTTCAATAAGAGGTCTATTTATGTATTAATTAAAATATGTGACAACGTTCAAACCATACTAGAAAATGTTTCGCCAGTCCTTAAATTTTATTTTTAATCAAATTTCAAACTTACTTGTTTTATTTATTTATTTATATTAATATTACAAACCATATAGGATATTGCAATATTACAATACCATCAACTATTTTTTTTTTTAAATGTTTTATTTATTAATAAGTTTATTTTATTACATATTCCTAAATAAAACTGAAAAGAATGAATTTAAATTACTCAATTACTACTTAACTCATGACTGAGTATTGTAAGCTCTCAAGTTAATACATATATAGTATTTTTATATTGTGTGTTCACTTAATCTAATTTTTTATTTTTATAATTTGTTCTTATACTGAATTATTAATATTAATAAGTATTTAATATTATTTGTTTAAATTTAATAATTGGTGAAAAAAAATTTACAAAAAAAAACCGCGATGACCATCAGCCTAAGTCCATTATAGGTCGAATACTATTACTAAATTATACACTAATATTTGGAAGCAAGGACGGATTTGTTAAGAAAAACCAGTTTTTTAGTAATTTTGCTTATAATTAAAAATACTTGCTTTCTGTGAATGATTTAAAATTGCACTCACTCGATTAATAAGCCACATTCTTAAACACTCGACCAGGAATTTTCATTAATACAGCAGTTTTAGTATTAATGATTGTCATTGCATACTTTTAGGATAATTAATATTATCGTCCATTACACGACATACCTTAATGTATATATTAAATTCCTTTATAATTTTCTTCCATATTCTTGAATATTCCATGGTTTTTTAATTTGAATTGTATTTGTCTTAGTCAATATGATTTAAATGATAACATTTTGATATTTAATTAAAAAAAAGAAAATAAAAATAAAAGATTTTTTTTTAATAATAATTTGAAAATTATATTTTAACGTTTTTATTATGGAAATATTTCAATAATCACGAATAATTATTATAAATGAAATTAAAAAAATTTTTATAGTAAAAACAGTAGTAATAAAATTGTTTTATAAAACTCACGAAATTTTAAAGACAACAAAAAAACGACACATAAATCAAAGTTACATACATTCATATTGCTCTTAATTAAAAATTTCTTTCAGGGAATTCAAATAATTGTTAATATTTACAAAAAAAAAATTCTCTTTATTTTTTTCGCGAATAATTTTTTGTTTTTTTCATGTTTTATTCGTTTTTCTTTCTATATTATAAAGAAATAAATAAATTATAACATTCTATTTCTCTTTGGTTATTCACCTATAAATCAATAAATATTAGACGTAAAAAAAAGGGGGATAGAAAACAATGAAAAAGAAAATGAAAAAAAAAATTACAAATTAGTTGAAAAATGAAAATGGGAATAGACTTTTATTGTAAAAAAATCAGAAAAACAAAAAAAACAAAAAACATATAAAATATAATAGGAAAATTCATCAGAGATGAAATAAAATAAAATAAAGATAAAATAGAAAATGTAAAAGAAATTATTTCCTGCTTCCTTTTTATTCCAATATAAATAACAATAAAATGAACTTTTAATAACAACAACAAAAAAAAAAAAGTGTCAGTAATGGGAATGGAGAATGAGTTAATTATGGTTTTTAAAGAATATTTTTGGTGTTATTTCTATTCTTTTCGATTTGTTGATTACTTACTCTTTTAACTTCAAAAAACAAAAAAAAAATTCATTATAAATTTATATTTTTTGCAAACCATTATTTAATTAAAAAAAAATATATATTTTTGTATTCTGATACTACTATATAAATACTATACACATATACTTTTCATAAAAATTCAACTTTTACATGTTAAATTATTACATTTGTCTTATTGAAATTTTTTTTTTTCTTGCTTCAACTTTCTTCACAACTAAGTGAAATCGTGTTTACATCAATTTTTGTTATATATATATATGACATAATCAATTTTATTATACTTACAACATTCTTTCAGTTGTTTCAGACGTATCTTTAAATTGTTACGAAATTGTAAGTGTAATTTTAAAATATTACCATCGGAGATATATGAAATAATATTTATATTTGATATCATTTTTCATATTATATACATATATTGAAACATACATATTACATATGTGAAAACATATGTGAAAACAATATGTAATTAAAACAATAAACAATAAACATATTTACATATGTGCAAAACAATATGTCTACTAAGCAACCATCTAACATTGTTTAGGGCATTTATTTTTGCTTATTCCATGTGTTGTTAATAATTTAACTTAGTTTTTACAGTGAAATTAGTGAATCTCAATGTGCTATTTGGGCGTTCAACTGTTAATTTTTTTTTTCGAATTCTAATCTAGTACATCTATTACTATGCTGTTTCGTGGCTTTCTATATGTGTTCGATGTCCCATTCTACTTTGTTCTTTTGAGATTTTTTGTCAAATTGAGTTTTGTTAGACAACCTGCCAGAGGTCCTTGTTGCATTACATATCACTATTAAATAATAATCTAATTTATTAAAAGCATTAAAGATATTAGGTATATTTTCTGATCTTTTTCAAAACTTACAATATCTATTGATTTTCAGATAAATTTTCATTTATATAAAATAAACATAAAAAAAAATATTTTAATTTCGTGCAGAATTACCATTATTCGTAGAATTATAACTCTAAAATAAATTATATACATTTTGGTTTTATTTTTTATTACAACAAAACTTTTGTAAGTTTTGACGTAAAATGTTCGTTAGAAAACAGCAAAAAAACAAAAAACCAAAAGAAAAAGAAAATGAAAGTTATTATATATTTTGTTTATATATTAGTATATTTCAGTAGATTATATTAACAGCTGTTAATTAAATTTATCCATTTTGTTTATATTCATATAATATATGGATATAATAATGTAACATTTTTACAAACTTTAAGAAACATATTCGAGAAGATATTATTATTATATTATAATTATATTATTATATATATGTATATATACATATTAATTTATCTATTTTCCTATTTAGTAAATATTATTACCTTTCTATTATCTGTACAAATGCTTTTAAGATAACAATATAATGCAATCAATTAAATATATAATTGAAAATTAACTGTTATTTTGTTTGACGTAAGTATAAATAACATTTTATTATATAAAGAATTAATATATATATATATATATATATATATAATATAATATATTTTAATTAATATATATATAGTAATATTTTATTTTAGTCTACATCATGATTTTATACCATTTAAAAAAAAATGAATATTAACGCTATAGGATATTTATGATTATTGGTTTTATATTCTAAACTTTTCTTTACATATACAATAAAATTAAATTTGAAATTTTGGCTCCATTTTCTTTTCTGTTCGCGAACACAATATTATGACATTCGTTGACTTTAGAATTGGAAAAAATTGGAAAATAAAACATTTAAACTTTTATTTTAATCAAAACTTTTGGGTTTTACTATACCGTTTACAATGCGGTACTTCAGTCTAAATTAAAGTTACCTTGTACTACTTTATAATATATTTTACTAAACTATTGTCTGGGAAATTATTTGCTTATTATAATTTCTTCACACAATAATTTACATCAAGATCATTCATCAATAATCATACGAGAATGTCAGTGTTATGCTAAATTCTTAATTATCTTTTTAAATTCAAAAGTTTTCTTAACATTCGTCAAAATATTGAAGCAATTTAATTCACTCTTTTATTGATAACTTGTAGGTAATGCCACCAGCTGTATTGAAATAAAATTAATTATGCCTCTGTTAAAACCATTTGTTGTGAGAACTACTTGCATGTGGAATATCCTTCCATCAAATGTGTTCCCCTCTGTTAACATAATGTTACATTCTACATTTTGCAACAATTTAAAAAAAAAAAAAATTTACTTTCGTTTCTAATGTACCCTCTAACTCTCCAGCTCTTTCTTAGTTTCTTATTTCCCTTTTGTTCTCCCTCTACCATTTACTTAAATTTATATTACTATAAAGGAAATTGTTTGTAGTGTTTAGCGTGTAAAAACAAAAAAAAAAAGTTTGAAAAGACCTATAGTTAACTTATTGTATCACTATAAGCAAAGATAAAAAATATTTTTCTTTTCGACACCTATAAGGACCATAGTGCTTTTATACAGTTAGAGTAGAATAAGTTCCAGTTTCCTGAATCATTATTTTAACTAAATCGTTGATTACTCAGCTGTAACCATTATTTAAAATTATTATGAAGCACAAATATTGCGTTGTTTATACATTATACAAAAATATATATATATATGCTATATAGGAGATATTTATTTATATATTTTATATATTAATCACTTAACAGGGGCCACTTAACCAATACGATATTAATCAGATCACTTAAAAAATTAAAATTACTTAACAACAAAAAAATACAAAAAGTTACCGTGTAAAATATCATTTTTTCAAAATATACATTTATCTGTATAATATAATAAAAGTTCAGAATACTCTTAATTAGCCATATGGTATGATAGAAAAAAAATATATAAAATTTTTATTATGAAAATTCGATTAATTTTATCTACAGATAACAAACGATTAAAAAGAAAAAATATTAACTTTGCACTGATCAAAAAAAAAAAACTGATTGTATAACAATTGACAAACAGTAGCGTCAGTTTTAATTTATAGAAAAATTTATATGAGTTATATAAAAAAAAATTCAATACAAATTAAAAAAAGGAAAAAAAATTAAAAAAAGAAACTAAAATCGCCTAAAACTATGCAATTTCAATAAAAATTAAATCAAGTATTATTTTGCTTGAACAAATTTGTTTCAGGTCGTCTCGGTGGCCTACTGGTCTAGCATGTGACTTGTTAACCGAGGGAGCGCAGATTAAAATCCTGCACAGCATGTTTTATTAATTGAAAATAAACCCTTCTTGCTAATTAAGCGTAAATATAAAATATATAATACAAACAAAATAAATAATATTGGTGTATAATTTAATAATAGTATGCGACCTATAATGGCCTTATTAGCCGATGGTTTTGTAATATTGCAATATTCTATGTGGTTTGTAATATTAACAAAAATAAATAAATAAATAAAATTGTTTCAAAATTGTTCAATTGTTCAAGAAATTGTTTTAAAATGAATGACTAATTGAAAATTTTTGAATTTGATTTGATTGTTGTTAAAAGTATACAGAATTTTGAAAGATTTTTAAAACAAGTATGCTAAAGGACAATCAACATATAATTTTTTTTTTTATATAATATGCTGTTATAACAGAACAGTCTCTTAAGTCATAAAATTTCATTAAAATTGTTTTTTTTTTTTTTTTTTGCCTTTTTTGAACTTTTCTTTAAAAAATAAATTAATTTTGTTTCTTTTTACATTCAAAATTTTGTTGTTGCTGTTGTTTTTGTTAGAACTTAAATTAACTTATAAACAAACTTTTTTGTTTTGTTATATTTTTTCTTATTCTCGTGGAAAAACCCCTAAATTAGCTACAAAAAAAAAAAATTATAAAAAGAAGGTCTATCTCATTTTATGAATTAAAAAAAAAAAAAAAAAACTAGAATATTATAATAATAATAATAAGAAAGAAAAAACTGTAAAAACCACAACAGTTTTGTCCATTTTGTTCATATTTTGTTAATTACAACAATAATCATCCCCAAAAATAATATCTTTTTAAATGAAATAAAAAACATAAAAAAAAAACAACAAAAACAATAAGAAAAAAAATCTAGGATGAAAAACGACATAAAACTTAGAACTTTAGAATTTTTTTGAACAAAGACTCGTCTTTTTTAACATATAATTTGCTATTACTATTCCATAAAATGTCTTTTCCCCATTTCTACAATAGATCAACTTTAATTTACCATTGAAATAACAATAAATATAGGAACATAAAGAAAATAATGTGCACAGGGGGAAAAAAAATGAGCATGAATCTAAAAAAAAAAACAAATAAAAGAAGAAAAAAAAAAAACCTTTTCTTTGATGTTGAAAAGACATTTTAGTCAAAAATAATAGAAACAAAAATATATAATATATATATATATATATATATATATACATAAAATATCTCGATATTCGCAACTTGTTCATCATAATATTTATTTCATTTATTTTTAATTTTTGTTTTTTTCTTTTCTTTGTTTTTGTGTGTTTTTTTTTTTTTTTGGTTTTTTAATATTTAACGTGGGTGTTTGATGGTATTTTCTCTTGAACCTACTTGACAACACTCTAAATTGTATATGTGTGTATATAGCTTATAATATCTACATACATAGCCATTTAACTATAATATACGTTCTACTATTGTTACAAGAAGAATAATTTTTTAGACTTAATATTTTTCACCCCAGTAAGCATTTTAAAATATTTGGAAATAAAGGAAATATAATATATTATTAATTTACAGGTTTTATTTTTTTTTTTTATACCCGTACGATAGGATCGGGTATAATAAAATTACTCCTCCGTTTGTAACACCTCGAAATAAGCGAGCTAGATATACCATCAAAGGTATGGATCGGATCAGAAAAAAATTCTAAGACTTTTGAGCCATGTCCGTCCGTCCATCCGTCCGTCCGTCCGTCCGTCAGCACGCTAACTCAAAAACTAAGAAAGCTAGAATCTTGAAATTTACACAAAATATTCTGGGAGTAATTTGTAGGTTCCCTATTTTTTTTGGTTGAGTTTGGACTAAGCCTTAGGGTAGCTCTCAAACACCTAACTTTTAGATCCCGACATTTTTTTTGCAATAGAGCTATGAAATTTTAACCACTGATAGATCTCACAAAAATATTAATTTTATTTTTAATAACTTTTTTTTGTAGCCCCACCCGTTACGGAGCTACAGCTCCCCAAAGGTTCAAAAAAGCTCTATATTTAAATTGTTATAGCACAAGTTGTATAAGGTATATCTTCATTTTGAAAACGCCAAACGATTACTACTTTTCTTAGCTTTAAAAGTATATATACAATAAATATATATTTGTGGCATACGGTGTCTTAATTTACCGTTATATGAAACTCAAATTTTACAAAATCCTTCAACCCTTCTATCTTCTAAACGGTTTAAGTTGGAAACTTGCAATTTTGACAGAAGTTAGATCTTTAAAAATAAGTATGAGTCATTTCAGAAATTTTTTTTGTATCACCCCCCGTTTAAGAGCTGTAAGGGGTCAAAAACTGAAAATTTCCTATTTTTAAACACCTGTAACTTGAACACCTGTTAAAATTTTTTTAAAGTAATACATAAAAATTAAAGCTTCAACATTATATTCTTATTTCTGTTAACAACTTTTTTTAATAATATAGGGTTACTTTATAATTGACGAAAGTGTTACTTGATTTTTTCAAATTTTCTAACAAATTTCTTTAAAACGAATTTTTTCCATTTTGTTTTACTCGATAATTTGAAATTGTTGAGGATATAATGCGTAGTACATAAAAATGCAAATAAATAAACAACATAACGGTTGCTTGAAGAATTTTTATTTATATGATATTAATATATATACATACTTATATAATATCATATTTATTTACATATCGTATATGTCACTAGTGAATGAATGATAAGAGTATATATGTATATTATATAGCGCCGTATTTACATACATATATGTATTTTATTGTACTTATAAGAAATTATTCTGTCAATGGAATATTTAAATATAATATAATATAATATTTAAAATTATATTTACTATTTTGTACTAAGTAAATTTAATATACATTTACCGCTTAGTATTAAATGGTAGTATAGAATATTTGAAAAAGTTTTGCATTGATAATCGTTATGTGAAAGGTTAGAATCTGCTTTTGAAGAATGTACATATAAACATATAGTTTGAATATATGTAGAACCCATAATTCTAGAAATTATAAAATTCACCCAAATTATTTTAAAATACTAAAATATTAAAAAAATAATATTGTCAGCAGAGTGACAGGCTGTGAACATACTAACGGTTCGTACGGGTATCTAAGAGTTGACAAAGGCAACTGTATTCTTCCTCGTTTTTTTTTATATTTATTTTAACCCAGGAAGCATATGTTTACTATATGTGCAATTGTTTTTTTTTTTGCAATAAGATAAGAACATTTATATTTTATGATCAAAACACAATTTATGCAAAACACAATTATCTAAATTTATCTATTCGCAAAAAATAATAAGTAATTAAGTCATTAAAATACGAATACTCATAAGAATAGAGCCATTATAATAAGTCTACCAATTGGATCTTTTTGGAAGCTTAGATATAATACACCGATAAAAGATATCAAAACAAAAAACAAACTAAATGAATTTTAAGTGAAAGAAAAAAATCATAAGCAGATTATTCTTAAAACAACTACATATTTATGTTTAAAAATAGTTCAATTTTGCAAAGATAATAAGCCTAAATAAGGGAGGCAAAAACAAACAAAAGGAGAAGAACAAAATATGCGGTTCACGTTTTCATTCTTCAATTATTATTATGGGTCAACTTTTTTAATAAATATAAAAAAAGAAACGAAAATCTAATATTTTTATAATTTTCAAAATATGATTAAAACTTTTACAAAAATTAAGTGTATATAAAATATTTTAAAAAGGACTATCTACCTAATTTTACTTTCTGGGAGACTGTAATTTTATTTATGAATATCAAGAAACAAAAAGAAAAAATAAAAATCGAAAATTAAATTTAAAAATAAATTTTTTAGTCATATAAGTTGTATTTTATTCATTGACGCTTCACCACCACATTATTATGTGGTAAAAATAGAAGGTTGAAATTATTTTCTATCCATCAATCTATCTATCCATTCCTATCTTTTTTTGTTTTTATTTATTTCTTTTTGTTGTTTTTTTTTTTCAACAAAATTTTTTAAATTTTCCATTTCTTTAATATATACAATATTGTGAATTGTTGTTTTTTTTTTATTGTTTCTCTACTTCAGTTATCCTTATCAAAATGTATTAATACTATCATTATTATTATTATGTAGGTGTAAGTATACCTTAATCTTATACATATACTTTACATAATATATATACATAAATCTACACATGTATATGTATTTATACACATATATATATATATATATATATATATAAAATTGTACATTTGTACATATTTAACTCAAAAAATAACTTCAAGTTTCTTTTAAACAGTTACAGTTAAGTTAAGCTGTCAATGTAAGCTGAGACAGTTGAGTTGTTTTAATTTAATCTTTTTTTTATTTGTTTTCCCTTCTTTTCAGTTTCTCTTTCTTATTTTGCATATTATATGTACATTTTTTTTATATTTTTATATTGTTTTTCTTTTAAAAAATGAAAAAAAAAAAAAAAAGAACTGTAAAAATTCGTAACTCAACATTCTGAACATTAGTTCTAAATCTGATTATTGTTGTCTCTAATTTTATATTAAAAATATATTATTTTTTGTTATTGCTATCTCTTTTTATTTAGATTTTATTTTGTTTCTTTTGTGTAACAAACATTTTTTTTTTTTCTTAAACTTACTTTTTTATGTTATTTCATATTATATTTAAAAAAAAAAAAAAAAAAACTTTTTCATTCGTTCTATACCTAACATCCGTTTAGTTTTATATAACTGTAATAATTCTTTATCCTTTTCTTGTGCTGTTTTTTTTTTAATGTTATTTCTATTATTTTTTTTTTTATTGATATGTTTTATAAGTTTGTTTGTTTATACGTTGGTGTATGTGTTCTCCCGCTGTTTTTTATATAGTTTGATTGTCATTTTTATTTTATTTCATATTTTTTGTTTCATCATTTCAAATTTTCCTTTTTGTTTTGTTGTTGTTCATGTTGCTTTTTTTTTAAATTTCTTATGTTTTATTTTGTTATTATTGTATATATATATATATTTGTTCACTATAATGCTTGTCGTTATATGTACGTATAGTTTTCCTTGTCTATTTTAGAGTTTTTCAAAAAAAAATTCTGTAAAATTGTTCTTTTTGTTCTTTTAATAATTCTTATTTTGCTTTCCGTTATTTGATTGTTTTTTCCTTTTCTTTTACTATTGTTTTTCTTCTTTTAATATTTGTTATTGTTTTTGTTCCCTAATGTTGTCGTCGATCGTCTCACATATACACATAAGTGTGTGTATGAATGGTCGTCTTAACAACGACAATTGACGACGAGAGCTATTGTTGTACAAACATTTCTGTTTTTCTTTTAAATTTAAATAATGAATATGATGATGATGATGATATTGATAGTTTTATTTTTTATTTTTATATGTTAAGGACGGATTTTGTGAATGAAACACAAAATTTTAAAAATTCCATGTGATTGTGTATATACAAAAAGGTGTGTGTATGTGTCTACAATAAAAATATATACATAAATGGATTTGTGTGCGAGAAAAAATATTTTATATTTTGTATAACAGTATTTGAAATGATATTTATAAAACTATATATATACAATGGAACAAATACTAAATATATTATTTGTTTAGTATATATTTAAACACATTATTCACATTTTCGTATGTTTGTGTGTATGTATGTTTGTTTAAAAAAGCAAAATAGAAAAAAGAGAGCGCGCCAGTTTTTGCAATTTTTCTTTCAAGCTTTAATTAAGCTTTTGTTTAAAACAAAAAAAAACAAAAAAAAAAAAGTTCGTTTAATTTCGTCACGAAATAAGATATTATACGAAACAGGATACGAATTGTATTTATTTTTTTTCTTTCCAAAAATCAAAATACATATCTGTATATACCTACAGATATTTTCCAAATAGTTTTTTTTTCAGTTTCTTCTTAGTTTCCAATTTATTTCCATTTCCAGTTGAAACACAAAAAAGAAACAAAAAAAAAATAAACTAAAATTTTCAAAAATTTCCAAGAATTATTTACATTTTTTGTTTGTATATATTTGTCCTTTTTTAACTTTTGTATTTGCAAGGCTTGTCATTTAAACTCAGTGTGTCCATAGTTAGAAATAATTCTTATAATTATAACTGTTATATAAATGTTTATAAAACTGTCATATAACTATACCTATTATAATAGAATATAAATATGTATCATATTTTAAGGATGTTTGTAAGTATGCGTCTATATGTTTGAATGTGTGTACAAAATCTTTCGTTGTTTTTTTTTTTTTTTGATTTTGAAAATTACCTGGAAATTAGAAATTTGTTTGACTTTTTGAACGGAAGAATTTTCCATGCATATTCAAGTAAAAGAGAAAGTTGGAAAAATACCGTTAATATATGTATAGTTTTGTCATATTTAGATACAATTTCTAAGTGTATGTGTATATGTGTTTTTGTATTTTTAAACTAGGTGTCATTTTTTTAATATTATGTATCAAAACTTTTAATTTTATGCAAAAAAAAATGGGTTTGTATATTACTTTCTACTTGAATAAAGGAAAAAAAAATAAATTGGTTTGCTTTCTTTTATAAATTTGATTAAAAAAGCTTACCATTTTCCTTTTCTTTTATAATATAACATTGATGCCTGCTTTTATAAAAATTTCAAAAGCAAAAGAATCTTGTCCTGAAAATTGCTAATTTTGTTGTTAATTTTTTTTGTGTCTTATATAAAATGAGGACAAAAGCTTTTTTAATTTGTTGATGTTGTTGTTTCTTGTTTTTTTTTGTTTTTTTTTTTGTTAAGCAGAAAAAAACTTAAATTATATCCATAATGTGTCCTATTTCACTCAATTTTTAGTTTTTTTTTTTTCGCTTTAAGAATTCACAATTTTATGTTTTGTTGTTATTTTTTTTTTTGTTCAGTTTCTTCCTATGATTTATGAATGCCGTTCTATTTCACCTGCTCGTTGCCAAAAAAGAAAAGTAAAATGAAAAAAAGATTAACGGAAATGTTTAAATAGTTTTTATGCTAATACAAGTTCCTGTTTTTTTTTCCTTTTGTTTATTTCTTCTGTTTAGTAAATTTTAATTTACATATTATGTACATAATGTATATTTTTAGAACAGATCAGATATGAGAGATCAGAAATACTAAGGCAAGTTAAGAGGTGTCAACATAATAAGTAAGATAAATTGCTAATTTTTTAATTAATGGTTTATTGATTTGGAAGAGATTGAAACTTTTAAAAAAGTGTGAAATATTAAATTAACATTATAGAAATTTGATTGATTTTTTGTATGATAATTTAAGGCAACTTTTAATTATTAACATTTAATACTAATATATTACATATGGAGATATTTACAGTAAAATTTAAAGTAATTTCGTTTTATCTTTCATGTGTTAAAAGGTATATAGGACAGTTTGGCGAAAGTAATTTTGCACCCAAGAGTTTTTGCAAAATTCTTTTGGTATAAAAACATTTGCTTCATGAACTACCTATTTAACAAAATCGTACTACTTATTTAAAGATTTTTTTTAAAAGTTAACATCACACAAAAGTAAATTTAACCAGTAAGAATTTGTTTAGCAAAATTTAAGAAGCTAATTAAGAATGGTATTCACAGCTCCCAAATCTCCGCTAAACAAATTATTATAACCTTTATTTTGTAAGGAAATAATATAAAATACTTTTGTATTCTGATGTATACAGAGCTTCCCTATTAGACTTCTTTTAATTGATGTATAAAAGCTTTTTGAATTGAACAATTGTTAGTATACCTTTTTTTACTTTAACTGAAGACATTTTTATTTTAAATGAAATATTTTTACTTTAAGTGAAGATATTTTTATTTCAAATGAAGAATTTTTACTGGTAATTTATGCTATATAAATATTATTTTATATATACATATATATATTTAATTTACATAATAAATTTATATATTTGGATCTGATATTTATATGTGGTCTGATATTCATGTACATTCATATATATATATGTATATTATATGAATTTTTTTATTTTAACTTTTATTACAAACGTGTTCACTTAAAGTAAAAATTTTTTCACTTTAAGTAAAAAACCTTCACTTTAAGTAAAAAAAAATTTTAAATTAAAGTAAAAAGGGTATATTAATAATTTGCAAAATATTGCAATATTTTAGAAGTATTAAAATTAGTATTTATTATTTACCTTATAACTCAAAACAAAATTTTTTAGGTCTACGCCTTTTAAAATTATACATATAATATAATATTAAATAAAGTCTATAACCTTCTTCTATTAACATTTTTTTGGCAACACAAATTTAAATATATTACTATGTACTCGTGAGATATTTCTTTTTGTTCAATAAATTAACAACAACAACCAACAAAAAAAAAAAAACATAAAAAAAAGATAAAATAAATTTTTTACAACTATAACTATAATATTTGGTTACAAGAACGAGTTTTTGGTCTAATAAAAAACAAAAAAATGATTTTTTTGAAGGAGAAAGTTTTCTTCGTCTATTTTTATTATTCTTATTTTGTCGCTGCTCTTTTCTTATTACTTTTTTAGGCTGATCTATTTATTCTCTTATTTTTGTTTATTTATTGTTTTTTTTTTGTATTTTTTTTTTTTGTTTCTTTTATAACATATCTTACTTTCATGGACAAAACAAAACAACAAGAGTTCTATAAAAATTTTGTTGAGGTCGGTTGTTATTAAAAAGCACAGCACAACACAATGTAACACATTTTTGTTGGACAATATTTTAAATTTTTATTTTTTGCTATTGTTGGAAAGGACATAATATATATATTGTGTGAATGTTTGTTTGTTTATATATATGAGTGTATTTTAGCTTATTTTTATACTTTTTAATTTCAAACTTTCATTTTTTTTTTTTTTTTAAATTTGAAAAAAAAAAATCTCTACACAAAAACTAACACTATTTAAAAATTTACGCATGTCGAAGTTATATTTCTTTTCTTTTATTTATATAAACGAATATATATATATATAAATATATATACATGTATGTATATATGAATGTTTAGAGTATATATAGATGTTTTGGCGTCTATATTTTCGCAAAATTCTTACAAACAAATACTATAAAAAGCAAAAATAATACCTACTTATATTAATTTTAATACATTATGGCTTTAAAATAAAAACAAAAAAAAAAAACAAAAAACATTTTTATATGTATTTGATTAAATAAAATTTTCGTTTCGTTTTATCTTAAATATTTTTTGGTGAAACGTTTGAAAATTTCTTAAATTTACATATACGTATACATATAAATATTTACACATAGATTAATTTATTCTTATATGTGTGTATCGATATTTTATAATATATATCTTCATATATATACAAGATTATCTAAAGATGAAGAATTGAAAGAAAAAAGCTTTCCATTGAAGTTTTTCTTTATAAATGTATTTAATGGATTATATTTATATATTTATATATATATACTTTATATTTATTTAAATATGTAATTTATAATAGTTAAAATTAAAAATAAAAATAAAATCAAAAATCAAAAATAATGTTTTAAAAATTAAAGATTAAGTTATATTGTAATTTTTAACAAAAAAAAAAAAACATTTTTTTTTTTTATTTCTTTCAATTATTACCAAAATCGGTTCTGAAAAAGCGATGAAAAGAAGAAAATCCTTGTTTTATCCCAACCAGTCAGTCATTCAATAACCTACATCAAACTCTATGTCATATCATTAGTCTAAATGTCATATCCTTTTTTTTTTTTTCTATAAGTAGTGTATATGTGTGCGTATGTCTGCAAAAATATATTATTTTTATTGTTTTTATTTATTTAATTAACTTCGGACACACCCTGATTATTTGTAAAAAAAAAAAAAAAAAAAAAAAAAACAGGAAGATTTTCATTCTTTCTATGGTGATAATAATTTGCCGGCTAAAAAAAATTTAAAATGTATTCTTGTATTTTTGTTGTATTTTTTTTTTTCTCTACATTTTATTAGATTTGTTATTTTTTTCTTTTTTTTTTTAACTTTTTTCAGATAGGTTTTAAAGTTTTTTATTTTTACTTTAAAAAAACGCATTAATTATATCATATCTTTTAATATTTTTAATGTGTTTTTCATTTATTAATTTCAAAATTATAAAATTTCGAATACTTAATTGATTTTCTCTTATTACATTTTTAAATAAACAAAAATTAAAGAAAATACCTATCCTTATTTAAATTTAACAAATTAATTTAAACCAATTCGCTAACAACATAGAAAAATTCTGAATTAATATTAATGGATTTATTAAGTAAAGTCACAAACCAAAAATAAATTTCGTTTTAAAATGATTTTAAAAAAATTACAAATTTGAACAAAATGTTCGTTTGTGTCTCGGATAAGAAGTTTTATAGGAATAGGAATTAAAGACGAATAAACGAATAATAAAAAAAAGTGTTAGCAAAGATTGAAACATATTTTGTGTTTTTAATGAAAAATTAATTTTATTTGTATTTTTAGACTAGAGATGTCACTAAATTGGAATGTATATTTTGTGAAAGAATATGGAAGATAATAATTGATAATATTTTAAGTGATATTTATTAATTTAAAATATTGTAATGTAGGTAAAAAAAAAGTATGAACATTATCAATTTTACTTTAGCTTTTTTTTTACAGTTTTCATTTGTATAGTTTTTTATACATTCCATGTAAAAGCCAGAGAATCCGTAACATGGGGAGAGGAAATTTCATTTAATTATGGAATAAAAATTTTTAATGTAAAAACTAGATTTGTTTTTTTTTTTTTGTTATCTCATCACTGGTAACCGTTCATCCGATTGTCACGAAAATTTATGGCAAGATTTTCTGAAAGCCAGCCAGGCCAAATTCCAGTGAAGTTTCAAGTTATTAGAATTAAGTCTTTGGTGGTCTTACAAATTTTTGGATTCAGTTTGCTGGTAAGCCGTTGCTATATGTATGTATATTGAAGGTTGCAAATTAAAATAGGCAAATAAAGGTGTTATTAGGGCAAGCGTCTTAAAAAGTTTTACGTGACTATATGAACGTTTTTGAACGAAATTTAAAAAAAAACAGATGAATGGTGTTTGCGTTATTTTGTGATTTAGTATTTTTTTTATTCGTCTAACTGAAGGTTTTAATTTTTTACTCTAAGTAAAGAAAAATTTGATTTCAGTGTTTATAAAATCATGAGATACGAAGTCCTGAACATTTTTTTTTTTTTTGTTATCTGATATACTTTCCTTTTAATATAAAATTATATCAAATATTTGCAAGAAACACGTACAACGTCTGGTAAGTTCTACTGGTAAAATATATAAATGCAATTGCATCAAAAAATAATATCATTTGTTTTGCTTAATATTAGAAACTTTAGTTCATCAAATATTTGACTGAAAATTTTCAAAAAAAAAAATAAGTATCTATAGTGTGGTATAGTACTTACTATTTTTTGAAAATATTGTAGAAAAAAGCTAAGTTTAAATAACAAAATTAGTATGTATTTTAGTTTCTTATAAAACTAATTGTAAAGAGTTAAGTTAATATTGTTATATTAGTATCTTATAAGATTGAAAGTTTCGAAGCTGCAGTGAATTGGCACATGGCATATTAATCGAAACAGTGCGAGTTAAAATCCTACACAGGTCGCAATGATGACATTCGAGGTTAGAAATTTATGACGCGTTTAACTTTACGAATAAAAAAATAAAAAACAAAATAAGTATCTAATAGATAGTATCACTTTTGTTATAAATTAATTTAACAATTCTTAGATTATAAAAATTTATGATTATCCTAAGAAGGGAATTTTCTTATAACAAATGTTTTCAAATCTATTGATACTTTCGATATTTTATGATTTTATGGTAGAAAGTAAATAAATGTATCACAAATTTTTAAATCATATCTATTTTAAAAAAAAGACAAAAACAATTTGATCTCCTGAGAATCAAAACGAAAAAAGAAAATTTATATTTTAATTTATCTTTGGAAAGTTTAGCGTGCACTATCTTTTGGACATTAATAAATTAAATTTATTAGATTTAGTACAACTTTAAGTATATCTACTATAATATATTCTGGTGATTATTTTAAATATATATAAGGTATAATTTAATTGCTTAGGTTTAAAAATTTTAACTAAATTATTGAAATATATTTCTATTATATATAATATGTAATAATTAAATTTGCCTAAATCCTATATTTCCTCTAAAATTCTTTCCGCATTTAATTATCTCCAAAATCAAATTGTATTAAGAATCTCATATGCAAAAGTTTGGTTTTAAGACGAATGGTTTTGGTTTATTTAAATGCAATACTACCCGTGAGAACTTTGTTCAGTTCCTCTCGGAGACTCTTAACGTTTTTCATCTCATCTTCAATCACTCAAACCGTTCTTTCTCATCTTTTCAATCCTTCCTACGTCCTTATTGCCAAAATCAAACTAAACATTTGTATTAAGGATTCCATGCAAACATTTGTTGTTAAAGGGAATAGTTTTGGTTGGTTTACAATTCAACACTATGCGAAAGAACTACGTGCACATGTTCCTCTGGATGGCCAACCTTCCTAAACAAAAAAAAAATGCCTTTTTTTAATTTTTTTTATGTTTGTTTCTTTATTTTCTTATTTCAACCCATCTAAACAATTGCAATTTTAACTACACATACATATATACTTTAAATTATCGAATTAATTAAATATTTTTGCTTTCCAATAATAATTATCAAGTATTGGAAATTATTTTTCAAAAAAAAAAACCACTCTATTTTCAATTTGATATAATAAATATTTTTTCAACTTTAGAAACTTTCATTAGTTCAATTTATTTTCACCAATTATTTAATTCAATTGACTGACTGGTTAAAATCTATAATTTTGTCAATTAATTTTTAGCACAAACAGCTTAGATAATTTTTTTTTTATCTAATTACCATGTAAATTTCGAAAATCGATTTTTATTTAATTACTAAATATGCAAATATTTGTTCATATATATTATATATATATATATATACATATATATACCAACACTATATAAATTATATTTACTTATCAAAAATAGAATAAATAGACAAATATATTCAAACTTATCCATGTATAATAAATGGGAGCGCTACGAATGCTCGTATCTCAAAAGCTCGTTTTATCAAAATCTCGTTTTTTAAAATTTCGTTTTATCAAAATCTCGTTTTATCAAAATCTTGTTTTTTAAAATCTCTTGTTTTTTTTTATTAGAAAATACAGAAAAAAAAAGAAATTGCAATTTTTAATTTTTATTGAATATTAATAGGAGAGGTTTTTTAGAGTTGGATTCAAAATCAGGATTTTAATAATTTGTCTAGCGAGGATTTTTAAAAATTTTGATGTTAAAATATGTATGAAAAAATATAATTAGGAGAGAATTTCGATTTGATTACAAAATCAGGATTTAAATAATTTTTTTAGCGGCACTTTGGAACCACTGCTGCAAAGGCGTTCATCTTGCAATATGTATGAAAAAAAAAAATTAAGAGGTAATTTTATAGTTTAAATATCCGACCTCTGATATCCATATCTTTCTTTTTAGAAATACACGAAAAATAAAAACAAAAACTAAAAAAAAAAACAAAAAAAGAACGAGATTTTTTAAAACGAAATTTTGAAAAATGACCATTCGTACCATCATAAATATTAATAAATATGTATATGTACATATAATTACCTACATATATTATGTTAATTAACCTGAACCGTATAATGATCATTGTTCAAGCCAGGTATAACCTAGTAATAGCCAAAAGCAAATATACATTTTATACAGGCTTATTACTATAAAATATAATAATTATGTATGGAAATGTGTATTTTCTTTAGTAAACAAACAAAATCCCAAAAAAAAAAAAAAAAAAACACTAAATGATCGATTCAAGTATATGTACTTGAAATTGACAAACAAAAATTTCTGTTTAAATAAAAAAGTGAAACGCTGCAGATTTTTTATTTTTTTTTTTTAAATTACTTGAACTTCTTCCGTTCTTTTTTGTTTTAAAAATTTTTAAAATGAACGAATTTTATATATGTACTATGAAAGGAATACAGTCAATCTACTATCATATTTTTTTTCGTTAATTTTGAACGGGTTCAACAGGTAAACACATAAATTTTAAATAAAAACACAAAAAAAAAAAAAAAAAACAACAATATTTTAATGTTTGACTTTTATTTTTGAATAAAGTAAACTGCATTCTTTAACGCGGGGTTCAGGTCATCACCAATTTACGATTTAATTTTTGTTAAAAGTACGCGAACTTAAAAAAAAAAAAAAAAAAACGCTTTAAATTTGCATATCTTTTGCATTTTTCTTACTACATATGTCCATACATTAATACATACATAAAAAATTCATGATATATTTTTATTTTAATGTTTTTTTTTTTTTTTCCCTTTTTAGTTCAATTTTTATTTAATGCCAATGTTTTAAGGTTCTAAATTATGATGATGAGTCTCTAAAATTTTTCGATGAAGTCAACAAGTTTTAATTTTATTTTATTTTGTTTTTTTTTTTCTTTTTTTTTATAATTTTTTTGTTGTTTTTTTTTTTACCTCTCGCTTAAATATAAGGTATTGTGGTGTTGGTGGTGAATGATGACGACCACCGAAAATGGTGCTTAAAATTAACGTTATATTTATAAATAACTGAGTTACTTAAAGTTTACATATATAGCTAATAAAAAAAAAAATATGCAAAATTGCATAGGACATTTTATAATTTTTTTATAGTTAAGTTAGAGATACCTAATAAGATTTAAAAACGAAAAAAAAAAAACTTATAGAAAAAAAAAAACTTATACATACGCGAATTTGATGTGAATTATCAGCTTTCTTTTTATAAGTAATTTAGAAAAACAAAACTACTGTTATTGAACTTCCAAAACCAAAAAAAAAATTATGTTGCCTTTATCAGTTCCAATCTATCCGTCCGCCGATATGTTTACAAAACTTCTACACGATTTAAATTAAAGCAATGAAATTTTGACTACGGATAAATAAGTATCACAAAAATATTAATTTTGTAGAACAAATGTCTTCTACAGCCACATCCGTTACGAAATTACAGCCTCCCAAATATCAAAACATCCCTGTATTTAAATTGTTTTAACGGATATTCTATGAGATATATCGGAAACGCTAAACTTTAGCAACTGTTATAAGCTTTCTAAATATATATATATATAAAATAAATATCTAGTTTTGACATACCGTATTTTAATTTACCGTTATGCAAAATTCTTGACTCCTTCTATCTTTCAAACGCTTTAGATTAGAAACTTTAAATTTTGGTAAGTTAGATCTTTGGGTATGAGTATGATGAATAAGTATCAGTAATTTCAAGTCATGAGTATGAGTAACAAAAAATATATTTGTGCTGTCTCTCGTTTAGGAGCTGTAAGGGGTCAAAAACTGAAAATTCCCTATTCTTAAACACCTGCAACTAGAATGCCTATCTAATTTATTTTGAAGTATAATATAACTATGAAAAAAAAAAATTAAAGATCCAACATTATATTTTTATTTCTGTTAACAACTTTTTTTTAATAATATAGTATTATCTTAAAAATTGTGCTTTTTGAAAACCCTTGTGTTTTTCATTACTTGTTTTATTTCGTTCAATTGCATTAAAAAAAATAAATTTTCAATTTATAGGAAATAGGAATATATAAACCTTCGACATGCTTTGTAAAAATATATAAAAGATAATTATCTAATTGCGGGATGGTGTGGACCGCAATTTGGCATAGAGTTAGTCGAATGAATTGCAGCTCCATAAATAATACTATAATCTAATTAACAATATTTGCTTGCCTATACATTAATTGTAACAAATCTTTTACCAGCAATTCGTGGAAAATCTTCTGGAATATTATGTCTATTATAATTTAACCATGAAACCGTTTATTAATTATTTTTTCTACTATGCCTTAGCCCTTCTGATCAATATAAACCAAATTAATATTATTGTTGTTGTTATGTATAAATTATATAAGTATAAATTTTTTTTTTGTTTTATGTATCTACTATAGTTTGGTCAATTCCATCTAATAACTTTTATAATCACTGTTTCTATTCTGTATCCCATAACTTTTTCTCTATCTCTAACCGTTTTTGAGATATGAGAAATAGAAAAATGTGTTATTATAACACACAGAATGACTTTTGAAAATAACACATTTTTCTATTCTTCATATCTCAAAAACGGTTAGAGATAGAAAAAAAGTTATTAGGTACTAATTATAGGGCTTGAAAAGCTTGTTTCGAAATATGCTATAAAAAGTCCCCTAAATACCGGATGTTTCAAAAGAAAATTGAGTTTGAAACATAATTTTTTCATGTTAAATCATTTTGAACCTTCATAACTTTGTAACTGTGGTAGTTGTGTATATGAGGATCATTAGTACACAAAAATAAAAACTGACAACTTACTCTACAAAATGCATTTTTTTTATCTCTCGTTAAAAAATTTTTAACCCCCCATATCTCGAAAAGGGTCTAGAATAGACCTCACCCCCCAATGCAATTTTTTGTTCATTTCGACATGACCGATCACCGCTCATTTGCCAGAAAAACGAAATCCAGAAAATTATATTATACGAAATCCCAATAAACATAACTCAGAAATTACAAAATCCAGAAACAAACTTTTTTATTTAAAATCTAATCTATAATTTAAAATAAATGTTGTTCGAACAATTGTGTGCGAACTACTTATTTACCATTGATGGAACTATTGCTAATTAAATTTATCAATCAGGATGGATTTTATAGTTGGTTACAATATCAGGATTTAAATAATTTATTTAACAGGGGTTTGGAGTTGTGGTTGGCAGGCTCCACATTATTTTAAGTATTTTGGTGTTGAAATATTTTGGTCTGTAAAAAAATAATTTAAAGGGATCTTATTGTTGGTTATAAGTTCAGGGTCTTTTTCTGAGAATATGTATTTACATGAGTATTGGAGATGTTGAATTATAATCGGTTTTATATTTGGTTTCTTAATCTGAGGTTTATTCATTCTTTACATACATACACACAGAAAATATATATACATACAGAAATATAAAAATCAGAATTCAATTAAAATAAGGTTTTACTTCAAATTAAGGCGAGAAATAAAGTCTTATAAAAATTTACGATTTTGTAATACGAATTTTGTTATGCAGAATTTTTGCAACAAAAAATTTTTTAATTCAGAATTATGTACCTACCGAGTGCAATAATGAAAACTGATTGAATTAATCATCTTTTAACGACATTTGAAATTGTACTAAGCTAATCTATTAGAATTTAGAATTCTTATTTGAAATCAGTAATTCATTGGATGCGGGAAAAAATTCTAAAAGGATAAAATCCAGAAGAGATGAACAGAGCGAGCAAAATTCAGAAACGGTACAATTTAGATTTAAAAATATGTAGTATTAAAATAAAAAAACTCAGTATAATTTTGTTTTCAGTTTTATACCCTAGTTATAATAACGCCTACCATCACAACCAGGGCTACGACTACCTACGTTAAACTTTTGTAAATCATTGTTTTGAGTTGTAACGGCGCGGTGGTCGCCGCGAATATCGTTGAATCTTTCAAAATTTGAAATTTGTAGCAGAGAATTGTCAAAATATATATATTTTTTATCAGTCAGTCAGTGTCAGTCAAAGTAATTAATTACTAATCATACATAGTACAAGAAATATATGCATAGAAATCGTGATATCAAGATATTTAGTAGCCGTAGCCGTGATTGTAGTGGTAACGCTATTATAACTATAGAATTATGCTTTATTAACTCTAGCATTATATAAATATTATATTAATATATATGTATATACATTTATATATATCTAAATATCTAAAGCTATTTTAAATAATAATAAATATTATATTGTATAGGAATAAATTTCTAAGCTTTTCTTTTTCTTTCTGTTTTAATGCAAAATCATGATCTTAATAACTTGTTGAAGGGGAGAATATATGTATACGCGTGTTTATTAAACTTCTCTGAATTTTGCTATTTATCGATTTTATATTTATTGATTTCGTATAGGCAACCCAACAGCAAATCATTATTTTTATCTTTTTCTCACAAAAAGTCTAGTCATACATTTTGCTAAGAATTTGCTAATAGATAATAAAATACTGTAAAATAATTTGTAAATAATTTTATGATATACTTAGAACTTAGTATGTACTTATATATTAGGTATATAAGTGTAAATAATCACGAAGCAGGAAAGTATGAATCAACAATATTAATTAATAATTAAAACAAAAAAACGGGAAAGTAAGAAATCGTTAGATGTTCTTTTTGGTTTTTTAAAACCATTTCTATCATGTCATCAGAAACAAAAAATTTCGGTAAAATAAGTTGGTTGATATGTTTATGTATGTATAGTGTATACTAATTCATATTATAGTTCTTCATACTATTCTGATTAACACAACGTCAATTAAGCCAAACTAAGAAAATTCACGTAATGCTATAAAAAGTATATGAGAATTTCACTTTTGTTGGTATTTTAAAATTTTTGTGACTTAAAGGACAGTTTTTTTTAATGTTCTTTCCAAAAATTAATGTGCACAGTATACCATGACCCAGGTACAGGTACTTTAATTCGAATCAATCGTATTGTTAACTACAAATTATCAAAAAAAAAAAAAAGAAATTAATTTAAACATATTTAAGGTCTAGATACCTAACTTATACTTATTGTATTTTTTGTTACAAAATTAATATACAGATTAATTTGTCATAAATTTATATGTAAATAATATATGTAAATAATTTATATGTAAAATTCGTTTGTAAAAAAACAAAGCCAAAATTACCAAAAACAAACCACTTTACATTCTTTCCCTTAATTAAAAAAATAAAAAATAATGCTTATTTTTTGCTCAAATTTATTATTTTTTGCTTTTTGTTACAACTCGAAATACAGCACAAAAATATCACATTACAGTTTAAATTTATACCGGCTCTAAACAACGAAAAAAAAAAAAAAAAACAATAACAAAATACTGATAAGTCAAAGTTTTTTTTTTTTCTGTTTGCTTTTTTCAATTTTCTCTCTTCAAAATTAAAATTAAACTTATATTAAGATCGAGACTCGTATAGTTTAGAATTACACAAGTACAACATTTTATAAATGAAATGACAGCAAACAAAATGAAAAAAACAACAACAAATACTAATTTAAAAAAAAACTTGTTATACTCAGAGTACATACATAGCACTTAGCACAGCATATTGACACAGTGTTCTACTGTTCAAAACTTTATTTAATTTCTTCTTTTTTTTTTTTTAGAGAGTTAAACTGGTAAAATTTGAGCTCAATATAATAATGAACGACTTAAAAAAAAAAAAAAAAAAAATTAATTACAGCCTCATTTCAAAACAAAACAAAATAAACCAAAATACAATAAGCATAAAAACAAAATAAAAAAAAAAAAGAAGCCGACTTAAAAACTGGCTTTAAAAAAAATTTTTTTTTTCTTTTTATTTATTTGTGTTTGTATGCGCGAATATTTATTTGATTTGCAATTTTTTTTTTGTATTTATAACAAGTCGTGTTGTAAAATTTTATACTATAAGCTGAACTTGCATAAAATTCAAAATTTAGAGCAGTAAAATAAATTTCAATTTTAGTCGGCTTAAAGTTGCTATTGAAACAGTGAGTGAGACTCAGACATGTTTGAAATGACTTCAATTTTTCCGGTGAAGTCTGGACTGGATTTAATTTTTTTTTTTTTTGTTGTTTTTGGCAATTTTTTTTTTGTGTTTTTAATGTTTTACTTTAAGAACGACTTTAAATTGATCGTGATGGCTTGACTCGTTGACTTAGTGGCTGACTTTGTTTTAAGTGGAGTTTTTGTAAATGGTTTTTTTTTTTTTTTTTTTTGTTGTATCTTATTGATCGTTATGTTATAGTTGTTATTGTTGTTGGTATTTTGTTATTTTCCTGAATTTGTTTTTGAATCATCGTTTTTTTTTTTTTTTGTTATTTTATTATTTTCAGCTTTTATTTTACTTTTTTTGTTATTATTTTTTATAAACTTGATATTCATTCAAGTTTTGAATACCATTACGTGCAGTTCGACGCGGGTTAATCGCGGATTCTTTAATAAATTGTTTTTTTATATATTTTTGTTGTTTAATTTTTTTTTTTTTTGTTATTTGTAAAAATTTTTAATTTAAGGTTTTAATTTTTCGTGTTTGTTTTTTTTTTTTTGTGTACATGTTCGCAAAAAAAAATTGGGAAGCAATAAAAAAAAAAATAGGAAAAATAAAAGTAAATTTTTAGATGAGTTTTTTTGTAAACTTGTGTGTTATTTTTTGTTTTTTTTTTTTTCTTTATTAGTATAAGGTTCGTTGATTCGGTTTGGCTCAAAATACCTGTACCGTATATTTTATTGCATTTATAGGACTTAAAGAATAAAAGTGAAACAGGAGAAATTACATGCAAAATTTAGTGTTGTTTAATGCTTATTTTGTTTTTTCTTTTTTTTTGCTTATTTTAATGTATAGACATAATATTGTGTATGTATAAATATATAATATATACATATACATGTATAAATGTAGCGTAGTGTTAGCTTTGTTGTGAATTTTTTTTTTTTTGTATTTTCCTGTCGGACGATCGGCAGATTCGTACTTTTGTTTTTTTTTTGTTTGTTACTAACAAAAAAAAAAAAAACAAATTGGCAGTGCAGTAGTTTTTATTGCCTTTAAAGTTACTCTTGTTTTTTTGGCGGTCACAATAATTATTGCAATTTTATTTTTATTCTTATTATTGTTTTAAATGTTCTTTTTATAAGAAATATATATATATATATATGTACGTATTATACATATTCCATGTATCTTACAGATACTTTTTTTTTTTATGTATCTGTTTCTATTTAAGAGTTTTAAGAGTAGAGAAAAAAATAAGGAAAATCGAAAAACTGATTCCTTTGTTGTTTAAAGAATTAAAAATAATGAAAACAAAAAAATCAATGGAATAAAACAAGTTTTACTTTTTTTTTTTCCTTTAATTTGCAGTGGTTAATTTGAGGTTAAAACATTTAAAAAAAAAAAAAATTATTAAATAAAAAAAATTAAATTAATGGAAATTAAATACATATATCTATTATATAAAAATGTTATATTGATAAATTTATTAAAAAGTAATTAATATATAGAATTTATAGTTTATAAATTATTATTAAATTAAAAAGATATAAATTAAAATATTTCGTTACGTCTTTAATAAAAAATAAAAATTTAAAAAAAAAAAAAAAGAGTTTAAAGTGTGATCCAATTGCAAGTGTTTCGTTTAATTCTTTTATTTAAATATTTTAACAATTTTTCAAATTTCAGTCTATTTGTAATGAAATATAATAATATTTTTATAATTATATTATTTTAAATTATTTTTTTTAATTTCTTTTTTATTTTTTAGAATATTTATTTATTAATACATATATAAATAAATAACATTTTAAAGTGAAACGTTTTAAACGAAAAATAAAAATAATAATTTTATTTAATTTTTAAATAATAAAAAAAAAAAAAAAAGAAAATATAAAAAATTTTTTATTTGTATAAAAAATAAAAAAATATTTACACAGCTTAGAATTATTATAAAAGTAAAAATTTAAAAATAAAATTTATCACGAAAAAACAACAAAATTGATAATAAAAAAAAAAAAATTATATTTAAAAAAAATTGTTGTCATCATTTTTTTTTAAATACCTTTGGATACTTTGTTTTTAACTTGTACATTTTTACGAATACAATTTTTATTGTATTGTACTTATATTTACAAAAAGGTGATTAAAGTTTTTTTTTTTTTCTTTTGAGGTAAGTAAATTTATGTACCTTAGCACTAAAGTATATATTTTAAGTATTAATTTTTTTTTTTTTAGTATAATTTTAGATATCTTTAGATATGTACTTATTAATTATGCGAAAAATTGTTTTCTTTATTTCCCTTTTCATTGTTTGTTACAATGAACAATGAATATTGATTGAAAAGAAGTATTAAAAGTTTTTTTTTTTTTTATTCTAAGTACAATAGGGATTATTTTTTTTTTTTTTTTTAAATATGATTTTTATTTTTCCAATTTAGAAAACATGAAAAGAAAGTAATTTTAAATTGAAGTCTCTGAATTAATAACTAATTATATAGGATTTTTTTGATTTAATCTATATGTCAGTGTTCAATTTTGTATAATTTAATTATTCTTTTAATATAAAACATATATATAGCATATAAGATCAATGAAACAGTACTTAAATCGTCAATTTTTCAGATAAAAGGTTTCAAATTTAAAATTCGGTCAGGTCATATTCAAATAAGAAATAAGTATGTACAATATTATGTACATACTTATTGTAAGTATTACAATATATATATAAGGTTTATACATATAATAATAGTATCACTATAACCACTAGTATCACTAACGAAATAAGTTTCGAAATTTTGTTCTGTTAGAGAAAATAAATATTAAGTACCTACATTAAAGGACACTACATTGAAAGGAAGGATAAATTTATTTTTAATTTTGAATTATTTTTTTTTTTTTAATATTCTTAACTATTAATAAAATGTGGGTTTTTATATTCTTCAACCATTCTGAAGGGGGCTGTCCATACAGATTTAAATTTGTTTCAACACTGGGTTTTATTGTAAGTTAGTTTATTGGTACATACAAAGTAATAATTCTCAATTTCAAGGATATTTTATAGAACTTTTTTTTACTTTAAATATTTTTCTACTTTATTTTTGTACTGGGAAGAAATTTTGATTCATCCTGTCTCCTTATTCTATCTTTTGATATAGGTCCAATCTACGATATGTTAGTCTAGGATAAAATATCATTGCATATTTGAAACAACAACAATTTATGTCAACTAAAAATTTCCACCGATTCTTCGATTCTATATACGATACAAGACCAATTTATACTTTTACATAAAAACCTTTTTTAACTATATGTATAACTATTATCTAATAAATAATAACTGCTCTCTTTATGTACTTAATAGATATCATTTTAAAGTAGTATTACAATATTAATATTAATAAAGTTTTGAGAAAATTTAAAAAATGGATTTTTTTTTTTTTAAATTAAAGTGAATAAAATAAATTATTTTTATTTAACTTAAATATATTTATTTATTTTATAGTCAATAATTGACAATATAAATAAGTATTCTTAATTAACTTGAAAATCTTAATCTATATAAGTATGTAAGTACTTATTTTTTAACAAGTACATACTTAGTATTATTTAGTATTAATTATATAATTTTTATTGTCAACAATTCCAAATATAATATTTTTAATATCCTAAAATTTAATGACTAAGTATTAATAAACCAAAAAAAAAACCCAAAATTTAATACTATTAAGTACCTACATAATATTTATTTAATATTTAAATATTATAATTGTTTAAATTTTGTTACATTTAACTAATCTTTTATTACTATTATTTTATCTATTTTAGTTTATTTGCATAACACTAAAAAAAAAAAAAATTTTTTTTTAAATTATTTCCAAAAGCTTATCATTTAATAAACAAAAAAAAAAAAAAAGGCAAAATAAATATCATTTTTCTGAAATAAAAATAATAAAAAGAAACTTTAATACAAATTTTAAATAAAATTAAATAATTTAAAAAAAAAAAAAACAAATATTTTTTTAAATATTAGATATATTTAATTTTATGAACAATTTTATATTAAATTTATATAAATATTTAAAATTTAAATACATAAAGTAATAAAATATTAAAAAATAATATATATATACATATATATATATATATAATATGTATGTATGCCTAATAATAATCGAATATACTATTTAAATTACTATTTTGATAAAAATCTAAAATTTTATATTTATATAATATACATATATATATATATATATATATATATATATATATATATATATATATATATATACTTATTATTGAATAATAAATTATATATAGCGTGTTTGAGGAATAGACAGCATAACTGTTGTGATAGGGGAGGTCATAACAAACAAAAAACACCTTATAAGTGGGAAGGGGGTCTATTTCCACCTGTTACTGAGATAATGAGGCCTAAACATTTCCTGTTTTTTAAAATACGTTGCTAATTTCAAAAAATTAAATTTGTTTTTTATTTTATTTTTTATTTATTTTATTTTTAAACAGAGATAAGCAGTAAGAAAAAAACTGGTATAAATTTGCAGTTTTATCTATTTAACGCCGCGGCGCTATTGGTATTGATATTGAATGATGACGGCCACATGGCTTACGTTCTTGATACTTAATGCAATTAATATTGTTCTATTGTTTATTTTAGACCTATTATACATATAGAAGAAAATCAGTAAATTATATTTCTCTTGTATTATTAACTTAAATACACCCTGTATATATATTTATAATATGTAATAATATATTTACATAATATGTATAAATATATGAAATTAATTTATTAATTTTATTGTTATTTAGATAATTTATTTTAATTTTAGATAAAAAAAAAAATTACATTTTTTTTTTAAATATTATCAGATATTATGATTGTTATCATATAGGTATTAAATATATATTTTCCAATTTATATACATAACATACATGTATACATATATTTATTTGTAAATTTATTGAACGAAATTGAAAGTTATGTTGATATTTTGTTACATGATATTTGAAAAAAAGAAAAAAAAATAAATAAAACAACAAAATATATATCGTATATATAATATGTACTTATTTAATTAAGGAATTTTAATAAAATAAAAATATTTAAATTTTTTATATAAAATATTTTCATTGTTGCAAAATTATCAATATAGATAATAAATATTTTTTTTTAATCGTTATATGGATCACGGTTGTTTTTTTTTTGTATTAAAAGTTAAAATTGACTAAACAAAATTAATAGTTAAGTATTGACGTGTTGACCCAATGCATTACTTTATTTCCCTTACTTTCTTCAAAAACTTTGACAGTTGAAATTAATTAGTTACATACATTTTTTAATAAAGTATTCAAAATAACCGAACGGACCAAAGTAACGATTAACGAATTTTTATTTTCATGCTTCGCTTTGACAGTTTCACATTTGAATATCGCGTAAAAATTTTGTTATTTTAAAGTTTTAAAAATGTCTGAAGAAAAATGAATTTAAAAAAAAAAAAAAATTTGAATATTTGGGACACAACAAGTTTATTTTTATACAGAAATAAAATTTTACACGATAAAATTTGAGTTTTCTTGCAACTCTATTGTAAATATTTCAATTATAAATTTTTTAAATCAATAGGGTTTTCTACAATTTTTCTACATCATATTATTCATTTAATATTTAATATATTTAATACTTTATATTTAATAATAAAGCAACTTAAATCCAATATAAAAATGATACATCTACATATGAATAATTTTATTTTAAAGAAACTTTTCAAAGTATACATTAGGCCATTTCTTATTTTGATTACTATTTACTTTCCTCTCTTTAATACCTTCAAAAAGTAGACGAGCAAAAAAAACTAAGCATTGGGTCGCATCATCTTATACTTTACTTTCTTGATTTCTTTTGACAGATAAAATTAACTAACAGACTTTGACAGATAAAATTAACTACATTTTTTTTCTTATGGAACGACAAAATACAAAAAAGTACTTGAACAAAGTGTTCAATTGACAAATATTCATTTCGATACTTTATTTTGCAGTTTGACAGTTTCATATTTAAATAATTTTTTTTTTGGATTAAAGATTAAAAAATTAAATTTTTATTTATTACAAAAATAACTAAATTATACATTTTATTTTATTAATATTTTACTTTTTTATTAAAATAAAAAAAAATAAAAAAATTACAAAACATAAAAAAACTGACACTTTGAGAAATTTGATAGCAAACCTTTCCAAATATTTATTTTGAGACTAGATTTACCTTGATTATTTTCAAGTATGAGTACTTTAACAAAAGAAATTAGATAAAGGAACCAATATAAGCATTGGTTGGGCAATTAATTATCTTTATAATATTAAATTATTTTAACTCATTCATAAATTATTAATAACTCAAAGATAGAAACTCATATTGTTAAATTTATCAATTAAATTTTTTTTCGTCAATATTTTTAAATACAAATTTTCTAATATATATATACCTATTTTGATTTAGTGTAACTGGACTTTTTGATATTATAAGCCTGTAACAAATTTCCACATTATTAATTTTGATGATGCAAAACCCAGCGGCGCAAGTCCTATGTGTATGGAGAGTTGTCTATCTCTCCTATTAAACAAAAACAATATTAATGAACTTTAAAATATCGCGTTGAATGAATGATGAAACTGAGCTTGAACACAAATCTAATTTTTTCAAATAAAACCGACTAGTTCAAACATACATTTATTTGAAAAAGTGTGATTTGAGTTCAAGAGTAATTTTATGCATTCTACCCAATATGTTTGAATTGAAAAAATAAAAAAAAAGTCAATTGACAAAATAAGTTTTGAAGAATTCTGTTGTACTTATATAAATCCTATTAAATTCTTCCTTTAAAATAATTTCGGTTAATTTTGATTTTGGCAAAACATTCAATATTAATTATTGTAAGCCAATAAGTATAGCAATTGTAAGTAAGTATAGCAGTAGGAATAAGGATAAGCCAATATGTAAGCCAATAAGTATAGCAGTAGGAATAAGGATATCATACATATTTATATTTTGTATAATAAGGATATCATTTATATTTTGTATTAAAATAATTAATATTTTGTATAGTATTTATATTTATAATTATTAACTGATTTAAAAAAATTGGTGTCATTCAGCTGTTTCAAAAAAATATATTTTCAGATCAAACTTACGTAAACATTTTTTTTTAATCCTTAAAAAATTACCATAAGATTACTTAAATACTTACTTATAGATAAAATGTACGATTGAATGCATAAAACTAAGTTTAAAGTCAAATTAAAGTGTGCTGTGTGAGTGAAATTTGGATTTAAGATCAGTTTTATGCATTTAACTAAGTAGTTTTATGTTTATGTAATTAAGATTCTTGTTACCTTTTTTTTAATAAAATTTCTTTACTTATATAATATTTAGAACGATATCTTCTGTAAAAATTTTTAGATCTAAATCTGTGTTAAAATATAACTACTTAAAAAGACTAAGTATATTTATATATGTACATTTTTTAGAAGAAAAAAATAAAAATAATACTTATTGAATCTGAGAAAAAAAAAAAAAACCAGCCAAATATTTTAACATCTATATAAGTAGGAGCTTAAATCTTTAAGTTTTAACAGGTACTTACCTTCTCTTAAATAAAATTTCTTAAATAGAATCTTTATATATTTAACATTAAGTATCAATATTAAAATACATTTTAAACTTCTTATTTAAAAAAAAATTTTGTTTTTTTTTGTTATTGTAGATACTTAAAGTTAAAGTTTTGAAACAAACTAGAATTTATTTTTAGAAAAGATTCTTGTTTAGATTTAAGGTTATTTTTTTATTAATTTTATTATCTAAATCAAACATTTTACAAAAATCCATTTCTTTTATAATATCATTTTCTATAATCTTATATTTTAATTTAATATTATGTATTATAAGTTCTTTGAACTGGAACAACGATTTCATGTAGTTTTTAATCTATATATTTCTAAATATATATATATACATTATTATTATTAATAATAAAATTTTATTATCAAATTACCATATTGAAATCTTTCATCATACAAAATAAATGCTCTATAATATGAATCATTTTGATTTTTTTTTTTTATTTCATTTTATTTTAGATAAATTTGTAAAGCTTTAAGAGTTTTTGAAAATGATATTAAACATTTAAATAAATATAATATTTAAAACACCAAAAATTTAATCAATAAATGTATACTCAATGAGTCATAAATAAATTTTATCGACAAAAAAAACAAAAACAAAAAAAAAAATACAAATTCCAAAGAAAATATGAAACATTGATGATTTCTTGTTACAAAACACTTAAGTCAATGAAAATAATCTTAAATTAAAATATAAAAAACAAATAATATGATACTTTACCGGTTTTTCCAATAATTACACATTTTAATAATCTAAATGTGTTGTCATACGACCAGGTCACACATGTATTTGATCAGGTCATACAAGTGATTGAATTTTGTTCATTTTTAACAAACCTCTTTTTACGATTGATTTATTACTTCACCTATATATGTATATTATATACAAATCATGATCGCTAATTAAATCATCTAATCTCTTAAACAAAAAATGAAATTAATTATCAGTTAATCACTAACACTCGTTTAGTGTGTTTTATTTCATACTAAAGGTATGAAACATTACAATATATGTATACTTACCTTAAAAACTTCTACAGAAATAAAAATAAATTATATTACATTTTTATTGACTATATATACCTAGTGATTGTCACTTCTTTTTTTTTCTTCTTTGTTTTTTATCACACCACAAAAATTTAATTTAGACAAATTCGTTATCTTGAAGCTAAACACCATCAGTATGATAAATTTTTATCATTGTTTGCATTACACCTAATACTAAACAGTAGGTTGTTACTCGTATATATGTATTTAAAATTAATTTTTTTTTTTCAAGAACTAATCAGTAATAAATTAAAAATATAACCTTTAGGGACTGACAATGAACAAAATTTAAAATCGGATATGTTCTCTTTTTGACTTTTCCGTATTTATTTACTTTTAGTGAAGTGCAAGTTGACCAAAAAAAAAAGAAAAAAAAAATGTCATAACTAAAACTTTTAATGTGATTTCAAGGTAATCTCGGTAGAAACTATGGATAGGTTCTAAAAAAAAAATTATGGTATAGAATAATTTTTATATGTAGCTCCATCCATTTTAATTTTTTTATGTACCTCAGAGATAATACATCTTATCAATATTTGAAAAAGATCTACTTATTTCAAAATGTGTATATTATATCTCAGTACCTATATGTTTTTTCAATTTAAAAATGCCAAACGATAGGACATTTTTTTTAGTTTTATAAATCAATATTCAAACTATAAACTTTGCAATTTAATATTTAAATATACCGTTATGTGAAAATAAAATTTTGCAAGATTTTGCTTTTCCCACATATCTGTCACGCTTTTAGATAGAATCTTAACAGAGAAGTACCTACCTTTCAGAATTAGTATAAGTTACCTCAGAATTTTTTTTTTGTAATTACCTTCCTCTGTTTAAGACCTATTAGAGGTCAGAAATTCTTTATTTTTACACCCCTGTAACTTAGGCATCTTTGTAAATTCTGTTGAAAGTATGACATAAAAAATTAAAGCTTTAGTTCTTAACTATTATATTTTTGCATGCGTGTTACCGGCGTTTAAACTAAAAAAAAGCGTATACTTACTACAACTTTTCAAAATTTTTTCTATTGCTTATATAAAATTGTAAGAGAAATCCGAATATCTAAGCGGTATTTGTGGTATTTTTTGAAAAATTTTGCGCCTTTAAAAGCTTTTCGTTTTACATTATAGTTTTTTTGTTTTCTTTTTACTACTACAGTACATTTAAAGTATAGCATTTTGATAAATAAACAAGTAAAGCTACTTTATGTAGTTATTTAAAAATTTCCAAAAAAAAAAAAAGATATAAATAAAATATTAAAATTGAATCACAAGTACAAACAATCATTAAAGTAATCACCAATATGATATATTGCAGTGTTTGTAAATAAAATAAACAGTAAAAAGGAAAAAAAAAAAAAAAAGAAAAATAATATAATATATAAATAAATTGATGATAGATAATAAAAATTATAAAAATCAAGTTAGTTATCGGGTTAGTCATACTTCAATGGAAATTTTGTATAGCTCATTAGAACCTAATGAAGCATTACAAATACTTTTTATTAACAAAAGTTGATATATAAAAAAGAAAATTGATAAAAACAAAAAAAAAAAATTTTTTTTTTGAATTAATGTCAATGTTTTCTAATTCTCATAAAAAGAATTCAAAATAATAAAAAAAACAAATAACTAAATAAGTATAAGGAAAAAATAAAAACATTTTTCAATGTCACTTAACTAAACTAGATAAACAGTACCTACCTATGTATATTTTAATATATTTAAAATATATTTAAAATATTCTTTTTTTTTATACATAAGGTGCCAATTAGAAATTTTTACATATTATGTATATAAAAAAAGAAAAAAAAAGCTGTGTTAATACTCCCGATGACAAATTCTATTAAAAAAAAAAAAAAAAACTTTTAAAAAAACAGAACCTTTCTTTACTACACAAAAAAAAAAACAAAAGAAAAAATTACCATAATGTCATAAATTTTATAAGTGACATCTAGAAAATGAATTATACTATTACGATCAATAAAATTCACACCAAATATATGATAATGATAATTATATTGATGATAATGATGATGATGATGATAATAATAATATGACTATAAGGTGGTGACGATATTTTAAAATATATTATTATATACTTACGTATAGCAGACGTAACATTGAACTTAGTGTAAAGCAAACACAAACAAGAAAAACAAAAAAAAAAAAACTTATCTTGGAGAAAATATTTTAAAATGAAAGTGAATTTTTATTTTTATATTAAATAACAATGAAAATATAAATAAATTTCGAAATTTCGAAAATATTAAATCAATTTGACAAAAAAAAAAAAAATTAATTTATTGAATTTTTTAAAAGAATTTTTTTTTTATATTAAAGAAAAAATTTTAATCTATCTTTTTTTTTTGATGAATTATTAAATTATTAAAAATTTTTTTATTTTTTGTGTGATTTATTTGATCGAATAAAAAAAAATATTAAATTTTATAAGATATATAAGATAATATAAGATATAAATATATAAATTAATTTGAAAATTTAAAAAAAAAAAAATATATAACTACATATATTTTGAAATACTTTATTTAATAATATTTAATTTTTTTTTCTAAGGGAATTGGGAATCTTCCAAAGACACCAAAATTTCTCCCTTGGTATAGTGTCAGATTTTTACTGACTAAACCCACCAATTAATCCTTTTTTTCTAAGGGAAATGGGAATCTTCCAAAGACACCAAAATTTCTCCCTTGGTATAGTGTCAGATTTTTACTGACTAAACCCACCAATTAATCCTTTTTTTTCTAAGGGAAATGGGAATCTTCCAAATACACCAAAATTTCTCCCTTGGTATAGTGTCAGATTTTTACTGACTAAACCCACCAATTAATCCTTTTTTTTCTAAGGGAAATGGAAATCTTCCAAAGACACCAAAATTTCTCCCTTGGTATAGTGTCAGATTTTTACTGACTAAACCTACCAATTAATCCTTTTTTTTCTAAGGGAAATGGGAATCTTCCAAAGACACCAAAATTTCTCCCTTGGTATAGTGTCAGATTTTTACTGACTAAACCCACCAATTAATCCTTTTTTTCTAAGGGAAATGGGAATCTTCCAAAGACACCAAAATTTCTCCCTTGGTATAGTGTCAGATTTTTACTGACTAAACCCACCAATTAATCCTTTTTTTTCTAAGGGAAATGGGAATCTTCCAAATACACCAAAATTTCTCCCTTGGTATAGTGTCAGATTTTTACTGACTAAACCCACCAATTAATCCTTTTTTTTCTAAGGGAAATGGAAATCTTCCAAAGACACCAAAATTTCTCCCTTGGTATAGTGTCAGATTTTTACTGACTAAACCTACCAATTAATCCTTTTTTTTCTAAGGGAAATGGGAATCTTCCAAAGACACCAAAATTTCTCCCTTGGTATAGTGTCAGATTTTTACTGACTAAACCCACCAATTAATCCTTTTTTTTCTAAGGGAATTGGGAATCTTCCAAAGACACCAAAATTTCTCCCTTGGTATAGTGTCGGATTTTTACTGACTAAACCCACCAATTAATCCTTTTTTTTCTAAGGGAATTGGGAATCTTCCAAAGACACCAAAATTTCTCCCTTGGTATAGTGTCGGATTTTTACTGACTAAACCCACCAATTAATCCTTTTTTTTCTAAGGGAAATGGGAATCTTCCAAAGACACCAAAATTTCTCCCTTGGTATAGTGTCAGATTTTTACTGACTAAACCCACCAATTAATCCTTTTTTTTCTAAGGGAAATGGGAATCTTCCAAAGACACCAAAATTTCTCCCTTGGTATAGTGTCAGATTTTTACTGACTAAACCCACCTACCCCTTTAGCCAATATAATGGGATAAAACCACTACTTGCTAACGCAGTATATCGGCTATAGGGAGTATGGATAGGAAAGGATAGGACAATATAGGATGTGAAAACTTTGAATTGGGAGTGAGACTGTAAGGAAACAATGAAAAACACCTATTATAATTAATAGAAATTAGAAAATTTGTATGTTATGTAAGTATGTTACGTCTGTTTGTTATTTTTTTAAATTTTTAAAAGGAAATTTTTATTTTAATTTAAAAGCCATATACGTTAAAAAAATTTGTAGCTCAGAATGTGTACAGTATGGGTCTTTTGGTTAAATTATATAGGGATTGCCAGTATAACATTATTAAGTATTATTATGTAAAAGGTCTAGAGGGTATTTTTAGAAATTTATTTTGAATTAATTTAAATCTTTTGATTGAAACAAACAAACAAACACACATATCTATATACAAAAACATATACAAGCAAATGCATATATGTATATATGAATATATTTATTAGATGGAATTATAGATGTTAACTTCAGGTACAAAACTGAAATATAAGTAAATATCTGGCCAATGGTGAAACACTTAAGTTAATGGTCTTTCAGTTAAAAAATTTCAAGCCATATGCAAATAATGTAATATCACTATATATAAAAAATTTTAATAATTAGTTTTATAATAGTTAATGTGCCACATTAATAACATAAACAATCATCTCAATAATAAAGTAATAATTCTAAACTAATTGTTCTTGACTACTTGTTGATATTATTGCCATTAAACGCCAAACTGCTTTAATATTAATTCCGCTCCTAATATACATTAAGTACTCATACATAATTAACTTTCATAACTTTTTCAGGATCTCCTTCAATAACATTGTTAGCTCTATTTCGTACACACATTATTTGTTGAGTTTAGAAAGTAATTATTAAAATTTTTTATTTATTTAGTAGATGGCAATATTTTTTTTTTTTGTTTAAATGCATTTCTCTGCCACAATTACACAACCTTTCCTGTACAGGTGTGGCTGTAAGTGTCGTAAGGGAGAATAACTCTTACGACGTGTGTGGGATTCGAACTTCGATGGGACTGCCTCGGTGTTTACAGCGTATTTTATACGCTCTTACCCATTAGGCTAACGAGGCCCCAGACGGCAATATTTACGTATCTAAAGTATTGATACTACATAAATCGGTACAAAAAAAAAATAAATAAAAGGAATTTGTAAATGTTTTCTTAATATATTCAAATATAATATATAAAATAACAATAAAAATTAACTCAATCTATTTTTAATTTAAATTTAAGCTAAAATAGATATTAAAAAGATTATATACATGTCAATTAAAAATGTCCAAATAGATGAACTTGTACAGTTTGACTTTTAATTCAGTTATTAAATGAAAAATGCTTATTGATAGGTATTTAAATATTAACAAATAAATTTTTTAGAATACTTACTCAGATTTCAATAAACAAATTCTTCCCTTCAATTCAAAAAAAAAAAAAAAAGCTTTAAGTTTCTATAATATTTAAAAGAAAAACAGTTTACATTTTAAAGTTACCAAAAGAAATATCAAAAAGATAAAAGAAAACAAAACAAGAACTGCAAAAAAAAAAAAAAAAAAATTAAATAAAAATCGAAATTTTATGTGAGTCATTAAATTTTTTCTCAGAAATCAAAATGCCATAAGTTTTTATTTTGTTTTTTTCTTTTTTTTTTTCTACTAAATTTTAAAAACATATTTTACCTGTTTATATTACTAATTAGTGTTTTGTCTATTTAACACGCACAAAACTATCCACCTGAGTTTTCTAATACAAGCTAAATTTTTTTTTTTTAGCTTAATTAAATATTGAGAATCGTCGTTATTCATCTTTTCAAGATTTCATAAACACTTACTTATATGTATATGTGCGTATTCATATATATAGCTTTGTATATATCATTTTATATTTATAGAGTTGTATCTATTGGGTATCATTAGAAGTTTATGAATCGAGAAATAAGCTAATGAAAATGAAATTATTATGTCTAGAAGTAATTTTCAAAAATATAAAAAAAAAAAAAAAAATTTAAAAGACAACTTGTGTAAAAGAGAAGAAAAAAAATCAAGTGTTGGTTTGTTTTTCTTTTTGTTCTAAAAATGTGTTTTTACTTAATTGTAAATTCTTAAATTTTAAACTGAATTGGCCTACTGAATTGAGAGTTCAAAGAGAAAAGTACCTACCTAATATATATGTACATTTATATATATATTTTTTTTTTTTATAAAAGTGTGTTAGAGATTAGGTAATAATGTAATACAGTTGTTTTACTCGTTGTAGATGAAAACTAAAGAGTAAAATTTTCTCAGTGACGTCATATGTAGAATTATGTACTTAATAGATGGTCTACAGATAAATTACAGATCTGACGTATATACTGATCTTTCACATCTATTTCATAGATTGAGATACAAAATCAATATGGATAAAAAAAAAAATAATTCCTATACGAGTATTATAAAGAGAATTAAAAAATAGAGAGAATAAAAGAAAAAAAAAAAAAAATTGTTTGAATAGAAAGAATTAAATAAATAAATAAATTCTGAGTTAAAGAAAAATCGTCATTTTGACTTTGGCAAATATTATTCATTTTTCTTTTGTTGTTTTTATATTTTCATATCAAGTTTCTTTGATTTTCTTCGTTTGCAATAAAAAAAAAAAAATTTTTTTTTTTAAATTTTTAAATTTCCATTTATTTTTAAATTTTGTTTAATATAATTTTTAACTTTTAAATCATTTTTGTTAGGAAGAAAAAATTTTGGGCAAATTTTAAGACTATGAAAATTTTAAAAAAGTTATTAGTTAGATATCTTGAAAAATTCAAGATAAACTCAATTGTTTTTTAAATGATGAAATTTTAATCAAAATTTTACAAAATTTAAATGTTTTTTTTTTTTTTTTTTTTGAATTTCAAACAAAATATTTAAAGTATATGATGAATATTGATTTATGTACTATGTATGATATATTTTTTGATACGCATCTAAAGGGAATAAATGCGGAGAATCGCTCTATAAAAATTGTAAAGAAAAATGCATTTTTGATTTTTAAAAGATTTTTAAATTTTAAGATTTTTATTTTTCTATAGTTTCTTTATTTATATTTATTTTACTTCAGTTTTTATTAAAAATAGACGCGGATATTGTTTTAAAACAATAATAATTTAGCAATATTGAATTTTATTTGATAGTTTTGATAGATTTGTAGTTTTTTTTTTTTATTTTATTAAATTTGAAGATAGAAAAATAAATTTGACGCAATTAAGTTAAATAAATCCGGAAAAAAAAAAAAAAATTAAATTTTCGATGTTTTGACATAAAAATTTCTATGAAAAAAAAAATAAATGATGGACTATGAAAAAATTTAAAGGCTTATAATATGCAAGAATTTAGTACAAGTTTATTGAAAATAGTAATACTTATAATAAATTTTAGGAAATTTTATAAATTATATTTTTTGTACTTATTTTTTTTGTAGGTATATTTAAAAACTTATAAAGAAATTATTATTAATGAGAATAAAAATACTTTTCTGAATTTTCTAAATAAATAAATACATATAATAATATGTACATAGATACTAAACACAAATAAATTTAATGAACAAAAGAAGGAATGAACAATATTGTCATATGTTAAAGGAAATATAGCATAATAATTTGTTTTTTGATTTTTATATCCGCGATTGACATAAGGCGTCTAGATATATAATCAATAAAATGTAAAAATTACTAAAAAATTAATATTTTATATATGCTTACCATGAGCAGTAGAATTTTAATGGTATAGTGGCATTTTTATTTAAAATTTTTTTTTTTAATTTTTTTCAATAATTTCGTAATTCTAGATGATCGAATGTTGTCTGCTGGCATTTATTGTAGTCTTAAGTGTTGGCGCTATCTTCTATTATTATTTATTGAGAAATTTTATTTAATAATAAAAAAAAATTTTTCTTGAAAGTTTATAAGTTACAGAGAATTTCGAAAATAAACGGATAAATTTCAAAATTATACAGGGAGATTTTAAGAATAAAAAAAAAAGAGTCGAACAAGGAAAAAAATAGAAAATTTATAAATAATTAGAATATTTTTTAAAATATTTTACAATAACTATTTTTTAAGTTTTCTAGTATATTCGTTGTGGGGTTTAAAACGTTTTATTCACTGAATATGCTTCTAATTCCAGATTGGTGTGTAGATTTTTTTTTACTTTTTATCTGTCCAATCTTTTATACAAATTTTCAAATTTGCCGTTTCCATAATCTTTAATTCATTTTATTGCGCTTCTTTCTACTAAAGTAATTTCAATTAATTTAGGCATAGACTTCGTTTTATAAAATTTTTCAATTATAGTTTGATATTATAAATTATTATTTAATTATCGTTATTTATTTAAAATCGTTCTATTTTTTGAATATTAATATTAGACATGGTCTAGACATTATATTGGTTTTAAATTAATTTTTTTTTTATTGATTTTCCATTCTTGATTTATATTATTGGGAGATACGGTCAGATACACTGGGAGAGTATCAAAATCACGCGAATTAAAATCTCGTGTTTCAAAATCTCGTGCTTTTATAAATCTCGTTTTTTCAAATCTCGTGTGTCAGAATCTATTGTCTCCAAATCTCGCGTTTTCCCGATAATTTTAAAATATTCTTGCGAAAAAAGAAATGGGAAAAATACAAGAATTATTGGGGGCCAGTCTTTTTGTTGAAAAAAAAATGTATAAAAAAAGTCGAATAGCCAAAAAAGTTTAAAAATAAAATGTCGGAAAAAATGTCTTGTTGCATTGTTGTTGTTGAAATATGTATGTAAAAAATCAGGGTTCCAATAATTTGTTTAGAGGAGATTTGGGGGGTGGTAGGTGGTATTTTAAAAGTTTTTTTTTTTTAAATATGTATGTAAACATATTTATATTATATGCGAGATTCTGAATTAGGAGGGATTTTCGAGTTGAATTTAAAAATAATTAAGGTTATACGTTGTTCCATAATATTTATGTTTATGTATGATTCTGAATACGAAGGAGTTTTAGAGTTGTATACAACATTAATTTAAATTTGAAAATATTTTTGTAAAATTTTTTTGTATAAATTTTGTTTTTTGGATGTTGGTATGAAAATCCTACTATTACTTAATGAATAAATTATATGGTTTTAAAATGTTAGATTTTGAGACACGAAATTTTGATATATGAGATTTTAAAACGCGAGATTTCGTGGCCAACCCAGATAAAACTGCATTGCAATATAAACTCAATTGTCTACTTTCATAATTATTTTTAAAATCTGTCCGTTTATTTTTGAAGTATTTTCTGATTCTTTTTGAAATTCACGTTAAATAACAATTTTCCGAAATCTTTTTTAAAAGTATACATATACATAAATTATACACACCTAAAACATACAACATAAATTAATTAAATAACAATTAGAAATGATTTTCAACGGAAAAAACAAATCAACAATTATACATAGAACTAAATATTGTAAAATGCAAATTAAATTATCATTTACATTATGAATGGCGCTTTTGTATAACGAAAGAAAATTTTTTTTTATGAAAAATTTTTGTAATATTGTCATTGCAAAAAATTTCCAAGGCATCACAAATCAAAAATGAAAATAAAAAAAAAATTATTTCAAAGTTGAAAATTTTTTTTCATCATTTAAACAAAATAGAAAAATTCAAATTTTGCAGAATATTCTAAAGTTTTAGTTTTTGCCAAAAAATTTATATGAAGCAATTCGCAATTAAAATTAAAAAAGCAAAAAAAAAAATTTTGCATATTATTGCAACTTTTGGAGGTCAAAATAATTGCAACAACAAGCAACATAATTTCTGTCACATAAAATATATTCATTTTGTTAGGACAAAAAAAAAAAAAAAAGACAAAAAATTTAAAAGATATTTTATATATTAAAATTAAAAAAAAATTCTATTCATTTTATGTTTTGATTTCGTTTTTGTATACTAAAGAATTTAAATTAATGTTATCTTAAGATTTTATTTTTTTTTTTTTTTTAATTTACAAAAATTAATAAATATAAAAATAAATTATTTAATTATTTTGTATAATTTCTATTTTTTTATTTTAAAGAGGGAGGGGGTTTTTTAAAATAAATTTTTAATTTTGTTTTTTTTTAATCTTGACCTAAATTAAAACTTTTTATTTTAAGATTAGTACTGTGAAAATATTTAAAGGTTTTCTTGTAAAAATATTTTATATTGGTGATATAAAATTAAAAAAAAAGAAATTAAAGATTTTTATTTATATTTTTTTTTTCTTTTGATTTACGATATCTATGCGTTATTACAGAGTCAAAGTAACAATAACTTTTGTTAAAAATTATTGAGTTCTAAAAATTGTGTGTTGAAAACTAAAGTTTGTTAAAATTAAAAAAAAAAAATTCTATGTTTTTTTTATTTTTCCATTAGAAATTTTAATATTTTAATAATTTCTCATTTTTTTATAAATATATTTTAAAATTAGCCTTTAAATGATATTCGATCTATTTGAAATCGGAATCTTAAATAAATATTTAAAGTATTCAAATAATTTTAAAAGTATTTTATCTCCTTCATTTTTAAAATATTTCCAATCTATATAAATTAAAAATAAATGTTTTGAAGACTAACAGACTATTTAATTATAAAACTTTATTAATTAAATGAAAATTATTAAAATTAAGCGAAAATCCACCTACTATCCACCTAGTATATTTTCTTTAAGAATATTAATAGCCAATAAGTTCATCGATTCATTTTGAATTAGAAAAAAAAAATTGTATTAAAAGTTAAAAATAAATTTTAATTGATGAAAAAAAAAAAATAAATAAATAAAATAAAATAAAATCTTTTTTATTTTTTTTTTTATTGAAAATTAAAGACACAACAAGAGAGTTAAAATGTTAAAATAGACACAAATAAATTTAAATAGAAGAAGAAAAAAAAGTTTTGTTAAAAATTTGCCAAATTTTCATTTTCAATTTTTCAATTTTTCTTTTTTTTTTTTTTTATTGAAAATATATTTTTAGAAATCGAGTACTGATTTAAAAAAAAAACCAGAACTGAAGTATGTGAAAAACTTAAAAAAAAAAATTTTTTTTCTAAGGTGTTTTGTTAAGATAAAAGTTATCAGCAGCACGGGTTTGGCATATGGGACAAATTTATATTAAATATCCAACAAATTTTTTCAAACATTTTTTTTATTGATATTTTTGTTTTTTTTTATTAAAATGTTTTTTTGATTTTATGGTTGTCATAATTTTTAATAAAAAATGAATATAAAAAAACATAACAAAAATAAATGGTATTTTTTTTTTTTTAATTTTTTTTTTTGTTTTTATTTATATCTATCCCATGAGATCTTAATTAAAATCAAAACAACTAAAAACTTTTCATTTAAAAAATTTTTTTTTATTTCTTTTGATAATAAAAAAAAAAAGTTTTTCCTTTTGGGATTTATGCCATAATAAAATTTCGAATTAGATTTTCTTTTGATACTTTGACATTTTAAAGATTTAAAAAAAAAACAGAAAATTTGTTTAGATTATGATTGAAAATTTGAAAAAGTTAGACTATAATATGATAAGATATATTGTTAGGGACAAATTCATTTCATGCATCATTTTTATACAATTTTATCTTTTAAGTTAAATATTCTTAATTGTTTAATTCACTCAAGTTTCGACTAAAGTTAGCAGGATATTGTCGATTGTCCAAACAGTACAATATTACTAAAGGTGTAATATATGGTTTGGTCAAAAAGCGAGGTGGTGTTTACTAGGTTAAAGTCTTATACGTTGATAGAGGAATTGCCTCTTCAGCGTCTTCCCTACGAAAATAAAAAATCTGTCTTTTTGAAAAAGCACATTATGGCTTGTCCCATTTTTGTATTCATAAGTATTCATATTATACTTAATTATTGTAATAATTTGATGTAAGATTAAAGTTTCTTGCCCTTCTTAATATTATAATTTTTATTTTTATGAAAATACTACTAAAATATACTTTAAAATTAATTTTATTTTTTAATTTAAAATTAATAAAAAATGTAATTTTTATCAAAATACTTTTTTCAATATGTACCTAATTTGTATCTGAAGTAACAGAATCTATGTACATATATCTGAAGAACGAAATATAACATTTTTTTTATTAAAATGTAAAACATTTTTATCATTAAATTTAACTTTTTATTTAATTTTAACTAAGTAAGTATTTAATTATAATATTTTGCAGAATTATTTGACTTAAATTATTATTAAACCCATTAAATTATAAAAAAAAAAAAAAAAATGAAATATTTACAAGATTATAAAGAAGTTTTTAAATAAATTTTAAAATATAAAAATATAATAAAATTAATTTCATTTATATTTCAACATTCAACAAAAAAAAAAAAAAAAAGGGAAAACTATTTTAAAATTTAGAAATTATTTATTTAAGAAAAATTTTATTTTACGATAAAATATAAAGTTATATTTTATATTTTTAAGATAATTTTAAGCATAATATCTATACAATTTTAATTTTTAAGAGTCAACACAGTTGAATATTTTTTTTCTAATATCGATATGAATTCTATATTAAATACTATGGTCTTTTATACTTAAATCTATATATAAAGTATTCATATAATATGTAGTTATAGATGCGAAATTTATGGGATAAAAAAAAAATGAAATAACTTTTCAGCAGATATTTTATACTTTTCGAATAAACATTTTTAATAACATTAATATAAAATTTTCTATAACGATAATAGATTTTCTAAAATATTTAAAATTATCTCCCCATTGATTGTTTTTAAATTATAAAATTAATTTTCACTTTTTCCACTTATATAAAAACTGAAAGTGAAAATAAATGTTTTATATAAAATTATTAATGGAACAAAAATAAATCATTCATTTTATTTATTTATTTATGAATATTAAATAGTTTAATTGTTTTTCTTTGCGTAATTTTTTCTTCTAAAATTCAAAAATACATTTTCTATTTTATAGCTAAAAATAAGAATTTCAAAGCCACGCGATATTTATATATAGTCATACAAAAGTATATAATACATAATATTATTATATATATACCTAATTTCATAAAAAAAAAAAAAAATTTAATTTTAACCTTAAAATTCTTAATAAGAATAATAATTTAATTTTGAGAGGATAAGAACATTTGTACAAATAAACTTAGAGATACCAAAAAAAAAAAAAAACATAAAAAATTTATTTTTAAGATTTAACTTGTTCTTTTTTTAAGGTACCTTTTAATTATGATAAAATTGAATCAAGTTGTTGAAAATATTATCTATTGTAAATTGAAAACAAGAGAAATTTTTTTGATTTTCATCTAAGTATATGAATAAATACTTTTTAGATAGAGTATTTTAGAGTATTTTAAGATTATTTTATCTATTGATTATTAAAATTTAATGAATTGTTTAATGTTCAAGATCGTTTGTTGTATTTGTTTAATTTATTGGTTTTCAAACTGATCGTAATACAATAATTTATCCTTCTTTTATTAATTTTTTACTTAATATGATTTGGCATTCTGTGGAAGGATTGGATATCATCCACGAATTTTCTTAAAAAATTAATCTTCAATTTTTGACCAGGCAGTAAGTATGTATATGAGTACTAAAGATCATATAACCTATTGTTTGGTCAAAAAAGGGAAGTGGCATTTAATGAGTTAAAGTCACACACACTCATATTTATCCTTTAACTTAATATGGCTTGACATACTCTAGATGGACTCTTATTCACTAATTTTCTTAAAAAATTAAAATTCAATTTTTGATCAGGCAGTAAAAAAAGTACTAAAGATCGCAATATAACTCATTGTTTGGTCAAAAAATGGAGATGAGATTTAGTGGGTTGAAGTCTCCCACACTCATAGACGCCTCGTGTTCGTTTCAATCCTCTACGTTTCTTTCTATGATTTCCACCTATCCTAAAAAAAAAAAAAAATTTTGGTCACTTAAGGATATTTGGATTTGGATACATACATTAGTATTTATGTATTATATGCGAGTAAAATGATTATATAAGCCGGATACTTATCCCAATATGAATTAAAATAACTTATATACCTACACAAACGGTTTAAATTCCTTTTTAACAAGTCACACAAAAATAAATAAATTCATTTTAAGAATTAATTATACATTATTTTTGGCATATGAGATTAGCTCAAAAAATATTATTACTTATTAGTTATATTTATCTAATGAGGGTTCATTTTTGAGAAAATTGAATAAATAATTATCCGTCATAACGGTTTATACCTTAACTTGTGTACTTATGTTGTAGCTTTAAAAAAAATGCTTGCTCCTAATTTATTTAAGATTTTTTTTTTAAATAATTAATAATTATGTATATATATATGTATACATAAATAAAAAAATATAAAAGAAAAAAATAATTTAATTTAATTTAATTTCCTTAATTTTTGTTTTAAAATCTGCCCATCTGATCATAAAAATTTTAATTTAATATCATTATCCTAAAATATTATCCAAACTGGATCACATGTTATCCCATTTCAATTAATTGCTGTCTTTAAAAAAAAAAAAAACTTTAATTAATAATTGACAAGATGAAAATGACATTTTAAATATTCTTCATAATTATTACATAGAAGAAATAAAATACATATAGCTATTACGTTTTTTTTAAATTTTTTTTCAAAATTATTTTTAAAAATAATCTCTAAAAACAAAAAAAAAAAAAATATTGCAAAAAAAAAAAAAAAAGAATTTAATAATACTATAATAAAAATAATATTCTCTCAAATTGAATACAGTGGCGCTGTTATTTATATATCTATATATTTCATCTCTCTTAAAATTGAACGGTTCCGTGTACTTCGTTTCGTTTTATACCGTTAAAATAAATCTATTTTCATAAATACATAAGTACATGAATACTCATTTACACATAGATAAGTGATCATGATACGTGTATATTTTGGGATGATTCGCTCGGTCGGACTATATACACACATTAAAACATGCATGAATGTACAGTTGGTTTTTTTTATCTATACACATACACACTCACGCATTAAAGCACATCATTTTTATTCTAATCATCGAAAAGTAAATCGGAAAATTAAAAAAAAAAAAACAAAAAACTATAAAATAAAAATATATTTTTTCGGCTCATGTTTCGGCGATTGTTGGAAAATTTAGTTGAGAGAAAATCGTCGCTTGGTTAACGTTGTTTAAAACACAAAAATTAAAAAACTTAAAAAAAAAACGCATTTTTTTTTTTTGTGGTCAATAAGGAAAAAATTTATTTCAAATATTTTTTTTTTTTAATTTCGAAATAAAAACAAAATCCACAGTGATCGATTTATATTTTAGTTTGTTTATTTTTTATTTATTTAATTTTTTAACACCAAATCTACCATAATTTCTAATCAGTAATTTGTTTTTTTATAAATTTTCTAATTTTTTTTAGGACTTTTTCTAAATAAATATTTTTAATATAAATAATTAAATTTATATATATATATATATAATATATAATATATGTATACGAGTATAATAATAATAAATTAACAAAAAAAAAAATTATTTAGTTTGAAAACAAATTGCAAAATCAATAATCGGCATTCTTTAATTTAAAAAATTTATTTTTTATTTCATTTTGTTCTAGTTAAAACCTAAATACAGGGTGTAACAAAATTTTAGTGCTAAAATAAAAATATAAAAAATCTTGAATTAAAACGAGTGCTGTGACACAAACCTAAATTTCATTATAAATTTTGAAAATATTTTTGTATAATTAAAAAAAAATTTTTCTTTTTAGAATTTTCACCTGTGAAAATTTTGTAAAAAAATAAAAAAAAAAAATAATTAGTGCATAATACTGTTTTTGAAAAAAATAAAAAATATTAAGGATTTTTTTTTCATTTTCTAATTGAAAAAGAAATTTTTCTAATTGGATATTTTTCACTTTACAAAAAACATTTCAAGGTGAGTTTATTTTTAGAGCTTTTGGTCATTTTTTCTGTTTTGTTTTTTTTTTTTTTTCTTTTTTCTGTTTATTTTAATGACAAAAATATATATTTTTCTTTTTTTTTTGCTTTTGGCTCTCATTCACTTATGAGTGGTGTTTTAGTTTAAAAAAAAAAAAAAAAAAAAATTTATATTCATCTCTCTGGTTTATGTGGTGAGCACAATTGAGGGGGTGCTTATAGCAACGTACAAGTTCGAATTTTTGTTAACATCGAAATTATTGTAAAAAAAAAAAAAAAACCAAATTTAAATATTTGAGGACCTAGAAACAAGTTTTATTTCTAGTAAATGTTAATTTTATATAAATAAAATTTAAAAAGTCTATGTAGCAATTGTACAGTAATAAGGTTACTCACCTCTGATAGTTTAACTATTCGTTAAGTAATGAAAAAATTATCTTAAATATTTTTAAAGTTTTAAATTTTTATGAACTAAACATTTTTAAAAGTTTTTAAACATTTAAGAGGTGTAAATTATTACTTAGACTTTTGCGACTCGTAAATATTAAATAGGAGGTTGTGAACAATTATTTAACAATATTATTACTTATTATATAAAATTATATTTAAAAATGTCTACAGAATTTTATTTTGGATGAGAATTTAATATGATGAATATAGTTTAGTATATAAATATGGCGCAAAATTTTAATAATTTTTATTATTTTTATATTTTTTGACTTAAAAACAGATTTTCTGGCGCGACAATTTTTAAGAAAATTAAAAATATAAAAGTAAAAAATAAAGAATAGAAAATTTAAAATGGGCGAAAAAGAAAAGAATAACATTTGAAAAAAATTCGATCTAGAAAAATAATTTTTCATTTAGTTATTTTTTTTTCTTGTCTATTTTTAAAAACGATCACATTTTATTGTTAAATTTATTTTTTTTTTTGTTTTTAGATTTTCTTTTTTGGATTGTTATTTTAGCTGGCATAGAGAATATTGCTAAAGATCAATTTATCTAAATTTTATATAAAAAAAAAAAAAACAGATTTTCTTATGGAATAAAATCTAAATCTTTTTAATACTTACAAATATGTTGTTTCTAATACTATATTTGCTTTAGAAAAGGGATTTAAAAAAGATTTAATGTATTTAAATTACCAAATTACCATTTTATAATATTTACTTTAATTTTACAATAAAAAATTTTTAGAATGGGAATTAAGAATCTTTTAAGTAATTAAAAAATTAATTACTTGATACTTTTTTTTTATGTATGGTATTGATGAAGACTGACCTAAAACTGACCTAATGCATCAAAAACGTACAAAAACCTATTCGACCAGAATTGTAAAATCTATTCGACCGAAGTTTGTCTAGATTTATGCACTGATAATACAACTGTGAGGTAAAAATCTTTGAAAACTTCTAAGATGTCAGGGAGTTTATCTAAATCTTGGAAAAATAAATTACCACAATATTCCTGCCTTTTTCCTGACAGACTATGGGAGAGGTGCAGGGAAAGTGCTTCACGTTCTCTATTGTGTCAATTCCTCTACAAAATTTAACTATGTTAAGATCCATATGCATATATGTACCTATAACCCTCTAGCATGTCTACTGATAAGACATAGCCCGTGATAATACCAATCTTTAAAAAAATAAAATAACTACAACCACATGACTCTCGATGTATTACAAGTTGCACTTGCAAGTCACCGCTCTTCTGTCTAACTCAAATAAGTCTCTTCTTAATATTGAATTTGAAACATGACACTGAATTTTATATTTATAATTCGTTAGAAAGGATGAATGAAATTTTTAATTCTAAATCAAATTTAATTAAACTTTACTATAACATACAACAAAAATATTTTAAATATTTTTGTATATATACCGTATATAATTTAAAAGAATTTAATCTTTTAATTTTTTTTTTATGAAATTTAGATAACTAACATATGAAATAAATGAAAAATAAACACATATATTTTTTCTCTATATAATAATAATAAATTTAATATTTATATAAATCACAATTTTATCATATGTCTAGGATTTATTATTATTTTCATTTCAAGGTACTCATAATAATAATAAAAATATTTAAAACTATTTTAATTTTATTTCATTTTAAATACTTTTTGTCATAATTTTTTAATTAAAAAATATTTGTTTTAAACTATAAATTCTGAAAATTTTTCAATTTTGACAATACATGACATTGAGAATTTAAAAAAAAAAAAAAAACAAACGTAACAAATGACAATGAAATATAATTAAAACGGTATTTAAGGGTCAGTTAGTAGTCCGTCAGATCATTGATTTCTAACTGATCTTTATACATACAAGTATAATGATTAATCAGATCAAAAAGGTATGAGTAAGAAAAATGAAAATTGCGTTAACAAAATAATAAATGATAATTTTGACTATACTCTAATATTTAAAAATAAAAAAAATAAATATTTTTTTGTTTTAGAAATAATTTTGGAAATAATTACGCAAAAGTAAGTGAAATTTTTGCAAAATAAAAAATTTTTCACTTTAAATAATATTTACTTCATTTAATATAGGTATTGAATTTTTGACTAGCAAATTAGACTTAGGTATTTTTACTAGCAAAAATTTATTGACTAGAAGGTATTTAAAAAAAAAAAAAATTATTTTTCTGAAAATTAATTTTTGTTAATAAGTAAACAGTTGAATATTATCTTGTAATGATTTTATAATTTCTTTATCCGAAACGTAGAAAATCGGTGCAAGCCATTTAATGAAATAAGAAATTTCTAGAAATACTTAGTTGTATAATAAATATTTTATTCTAAAAAAGTTTTCTTCTAATAACTAAGTAACATAAATTTTTTTTTGATGTTATACTCTTTAAATAAGTAGTCACTTTTTGATATGAAAATTATTGCCTAACAACTATATTCCAATTTTTTTTTGTGTAAATGGAGTCTAGTCTAATTTCATTCAAAAAGGAAACTTTTATTTTCCATATTTTAAAATTCTTATCCACGATAGTCACTAGCTATTAGTAAAAACAGTAAAAAGATTTTGGTATATATGTACTTAAATGTAAATTTTTGAACTAAATATTGAGCGAGCGAATGAACAAACTCAATTCCTTTATGAGAGTGTGGGACTTTAACCCACTAAATCCCACCTATATTTTTGAACAAAGAATAACTTAAGGAATTTTTAGTAAATGTAATTGTACTCATTGAAGATTATTTTAAAGAATAAAAATTGGGTTAAGATTTAAGTGAACATTCTCTTAAAGAATAAAAATTGGGTTAAGATTTATAGCAGTATGATTAACGAAGAAGAAGAAAAAGAAAATTTTAATGTATACCCTTAAATTTGTTTAAATCTATGTTAAAATTATAATTATGACTAATTTTAACCGACCCATTTGGGATGGATGATGGTCGGTGGTTTCAATTAATGCGTAATTGTAATTGCGATTTTTTATCGTAAATACATTTTTTTAACCTAACATACTGTACATTCAAACTGTGTAACGGTTGGCAACTAAGGTCATTGCTTTGCATTAATTGCATTCATTTTTTAATTTATTTAGTATTTCTTTCTTATATCTTAGTTTTTTTAATAGAATTGATTAACATAATATGATAATAAAAAAATTTTTTAAGATTTTAAATTTAAAAATAAATAAACATGACAATTAATTATGAATCGCAATTACATTTTAAGAATTAAAGGAATTTTCTTAAGCATACAAAAATAGTACAATAAAAAAATTAAATGTGATTTAATCTTACAATTAGATATAAAAATATAAAAATAAAATAAAAAAGTAATAAATTTAAATGATAATAATAATAATAACAATGCCATTTAAAGAAAATTATTAATTATATACATACTTATATACAAAACACAAAAATGCAAATGAATTGAATCATCCACTGCTGGAAATTGCAAATTATTATTTATTTTTATTTCATTTCAATTAAACATTTTAATTACAATATATAATATAAAATAAAAAAAAAAACAAAACTAAAAAGTTTATGATTCGGAAAATTTTATTTATTTAATTGAATATTAATTGCATAGCTATTCATCGACTAATGACTCATATTTTGATTTGCATTTTTATTTATATACGGAAGTTTCGAATTTTTTGTTACATAATAAGCAACTTTTTGTATAATGATTACCAAACTTTTCTCCATTTTTTTTTTTTTTTTTTTTTTAAATCAAAAGTAATTTGATAAGATATTATCTAAGTAAAATTATATTATTGAGTTATATAAAAAAAAAAATTTTAAGATTAAAATAAGCATGTTGTGTAAGATTACAAATTTAGTTTAAGTAAAGTTGAAATAATGATAAGATTAAAAATAAATATTGCGATAAATATGCCATCAAAAATTGTATAACGAGTTTAATGTAAATACTTACTAATAAATAATAACTAATAAGTTTTATAGAACAGCTGTTTAACAGTTAAGGCAAATATTTTAAATTCAAAATATATAAAGTTAATTTGCTTTATAAAACTATAAGTTGCTTATGAAGACTACATTTTATTATAGTTATAAAGGAAATTTACGTATTACCGTTATAACACTAAACTCCGGCATCTTCAGTTTTCTTTAAATTAAAAATAATTATATGACATAAATTTGAGTTTTCGCCTTTTGTAATAAAAGAAGATCTACTTTTTGGACAGATTGTAAAAAATCGCATCACCACATTGCATTAAATAAAATATTCACGAAAAATACTCGTATATCCTAAAAATTAAAAGAGAGAGAAAATTTTTGTTAAGAAAATATCAATTATGTAATTAAATATGTAGTTTTTTTTATTAATTAAAATGACTAATAAATATTTGTCGAATAATTATTTTATTTAAATCATTTAAAATAAATAAAAATAGATTTTTGTTTATATGACAGAAATAACTGCAAGAAAATTTCTATTGTACATAATTTCGCCACATAATTTCGGCAATATGAACAAAAATTTAAAATTTATTTTTGTTAATTTTTTTAAAGTATCATTTTTCCGACAGAGATTCAAGTGAAAAATTTACAATTAGAAATAAATGAACTGTATTGTTCCAAGTTACGCCACAGTGAATTATAAATAAATTGAACATTTTTTTTAAAATTACTATGGTACTTTGAGATGATATATATATGACTTTCATCTCAGTTATAGATCTCACTGATATTCCACTAAGTCTTATCTAGGCTGTCTCATGATATACACAGTCTGCCAGAGTAAACAAAAAAGATCTATAGAGATTTACAGCTGGAGAGGCACTTCTATTTAGACAACAAAGAAAAATAAAATGGTGGTGGATACGTTGAACGTTAATAAAAAATGATAAAAATATAAAGCGCATGATCTTGAAATGAAACTCCCAAGGAAGTAGAAGACGAGAACGTCCAATTAAATAACACATGGAGACGTGGCATCATAACACAATTAAATCAATACAAGCTCATTTTGGAGACTTGGAGAAATAGCAGTAGCAAACAGTGTGAGGTGGAAATGTTAAATCGAAGCGCTATTATCTCTTGTGGAGGATAATGGACAAAAATAACAAATATGTAACTACTTAATCATTACTTAAAAAATATAAAATTTAGGAAATATTTCGTTTTACAAACTGTAAGCAAGTAATATTTATACGCTTAGACAATTCCTAATTTTAATTTTCAACAAATCTTATACCACTTCTAAGATAATTTAAGAAAATCTTCTGTATGAGGTCAAAATTAGTGTTATATACTTAAAAAATTACTTAATCAATGTTAATACTTCAAAAAAAAAAAATGAGATGATTTATTATTGAGAAACAAATAAAATGAAACGAAGGAATATTCAAGAATTATAAAAATTTGCAATCCATATTTTAGAATTAAGCAATCGTGTTTAAAATTGTGAGATTAACAATTCAAAAAAATTATATCTTGTTAGTTTTTTTTTTTTTTGCTAAGATTGATTATTAAATTTTTTAATTTCGACATTTAGAAAAGTAATTATTTAAAATCGGTAGAAGTTTCATATTTTTCAAATAAAAAAATTCCTAAGAATTCAAGGTTAAAGAATTAAAAAAAAAAATGACAAAAATGTATAAAAAACTTCTAAATTTTTGCAATTTTTGTTTTTTTTTTTTAACAATAACGATTATTGTCTGTTTTTATTTTATTTTATTTTTTTTTTTTTTTTTTGATAACGAATACATTTTGAGCTATTGTTCAAGAGCAAATAAATAAACATTTTAAAGAATTCCAAAAATTTTTTAAATAATGACAATATTATTATAGAAAATTGTATACAAAATACTGAATAAAACATACAAAATTCTATAAAAATTTATTAAATTTTAATTATAGTAAGTATGTAAGTATATGTGTATATACGAAAAATAAACTATAGTTAAAATTATTTATGTACTAAAATTTTATTATAATACGATCGTTTATTCAACTGTTCTAAAATTATTTAACTTGCGAAAAAAAAAAATATTGAAAGTTTGATGTTAAGACGTTAATTTAACGTCATACATACTTTTTGTATTTTGTATTTTGTATTAATATAATTAAGTATGTATTTATTATTTTTTTAATTTTTTTTAATACATTTCTCTGCCACATAAATGTGGACAGGAAAATAATACAGCCTTTCCTGTTCAGGCGTGGCTATAAATGTCGTAAGTGGGAATAACTCTTATGACGTGTGTATAGGGTTCGAATCGACACTCCCTCGATATTTACAGCGTATTATACGCTCTTACTCACTAGGCCACCGAGACCCCTTTATTATTATAATTTTTATTTTTTTCAGATATATTTTTATAGTTATATTTTTTTATACAATAATAATAAAATTTTTTTGTTTTAATTATTCATGTTGTACTTAAATTGGTTTAAATTAAAAAATTTAAAATTACTGTGAATAAATAGTGAAAAATTATTATATGAAATTTTTAATTTTTATAAAAAATTGATTTAAAATTTATTACGCGAATCACAGAAATTAGTCACTAAAAATTTATACAAAATTGAGAACAACACCTGATCAAATTAAATGAATTTAATTTCTTTTTAATTTAATTGCCAGATTCAATGTGACTAATTAAATATTTAGTATGGTGTTTTGAAAAAAAAAAAACCAAAAACAAAAAAAAAAAAAAATTATTTACATATTATAATAATATATTTTGATTTAATTTTTTTGGTAATTAAAGAAGAAAATATTGTATTTTAAATTGGGATCTGGTTGAAAAATAAAAGCGATTTACTTTCAATTTATTACAATCTGGTAGTTTTTTTTTTTTTTAAATATAAGTAAATTTATTTAATGATTATATTAATTAATATAAATAAATTTAACTTATTACTATAATCTTTAAATGAATCCGTTCAACAATACTTGATAAATATTGTTAATTTATTTAATTAAGTACTTAAAATAATTTTGTATACATTAAATTTTGATATTGTTTTTGGATATTAATTATTAAAGCCTTATATCCCTATCTACTGAAGACTTTTTTGCTTTAAGTGAATATTTTTTATTTTAAGTGAAGACATTTTTACTTTAAGTGAAGATATTTTTACTTTAAGTTACTACAGTAATTTATTTTATATAAATAAGTATGTATAATACACATTATACTTTATTTTCATAATATATAACTATACATACATATATTTGGATCTGGTATTTACATACATACATATCTGATATTTATGTAGTTATGTATATATATACATATATGTATTTATATTGAATATATTTTTTTACTTTAACTTTTACAAATGTCTTCACTTAAAGTAAAAAAATCTTCATTTAAAGTAAAAATATTTTCATTTAATATTTAAGTAAAAAAAAACTTAACTTAAAGTAAAAATATTTTCACTTAAAGTAGAAATATCTTCACTTAAAATAACTTTAACTTTCTTATATTAGTTAAAGTTATTAGTTAAAGTAAACAAGGTACATATTGTACTAGTACGATTTTTCTGGATATAATCTGAATAATAGTACGGCCGTTTCTGCAATTATTACAATTTTGGTTTGAGATAATTTTTTAAAAATCTAAGTTGTATGAATTGAGATATAACATTATTATATAATTATATACCGTTTATTTTGATTAAGCTTATTGATTTATAACATCAAAAAATAAACTTGATTTTTAAAATCTTATACCATAATAGACTTGTGATATCATTGATTTCGAGTTCAAATCATGAAGTTTTTATCTTTGTTGGGATCCCAAAAAACTATAAATAATCATGTTAAATGGCTTATTGTATCAAAATAGAATTTAATAAGTTCTATAGTTCAAGCTTTAATTTAGTCACTACTGTGATGGGAATTTAAAGTTTAAAATTTTTATTTTGTATTGCATTTTTTTTTTGTTCTAAATGAATTGTGCTGTATCAATTTTATTTTTCATTTCATCATTTTGAAAAAAAAAATCAAAAAAAAAATTTTTTTATTCTATTTTATTTCTGAATTTTATTTTTATGTAATTTTTTATGTTTCATTTGTCTACTTTTAATTTAAAATATTTCAGTTAAGCTTTTTTTTCTATATGTTTTTTTTTTTTTGTTTTGCGAAATATATACAAGTACAAATAGTTGTTATGCATCCCAAGGTGGCCCAAATTTTCAGTATCGTATTCAAAAAAAAAAAATTTTGTAAATTTTTTGTAATCTTTTTGGTTTTTTTTTTTTCCGTTCTTATTCGAAATTTAAATTAGTTAAATACATATAATCATGTAAAAATAAGAAATCCAAAATAATTAATTAGAATTTCTTGATTGTTTTTGTTTTTTGTTTTGAAACGGAAACTAAACATAAAAAATAAAAAAAAAAATATAAATATTGTATTTTTGATATGACGTTATAATTAAAATTACATATTAATTTTATGTGAAATTTAATTAAAGTTTAACTTTTTCTAATTCTTCATCTATTTGCTAATCATTTTCAAAAAAGCATTTAATTCATTTTGAAAGCTTTTATTTTTTGAAAAATTAAAATGGAAAAATTTTTTTTTTTATTTTTCATGGTCTCTAAAATCTAAATAAAATTTTTTTTAAAGAAATAAGTATAATAAAAGTTTAAAATAATATAAAATTTTGTTTGATGATTATTAATAAATACACCATACCGCCTCCGTAATTTTGAATTTTTAATTCATTTTAAGTATATTTTCTTATAAAGAAAAAACAAATTTTCTTTTTTTTAATTTAATAGAACAAAATTGTTTTTTTTTTTTATTCACTCATTTTTCTTTTTTTTAATTTCCAACATATAAATAAAAATTAACTTTCCGACAAAAATGATTAAAATTAATTCAAAAAATGAATTTTATATTTTTATATTATTAATCTATTAAAATATTTGAATTATTTAAGTAAAATCTAAAAATTTTTTTATATTCTATAGCAGCGGTTCTTAAATTTTATACTTCGCGGACCACGGATTAAAAAATCTGAAATTTGCGGACGACCAAATTAATTTTACTTTCATAGATTGCTTTGGTTTGATTTTATTTTGAATATTTTTTTAAAACCGTTAAATTTAAATGTTTATAAAGGGTATATATACATAATAAGTATATGATGTAAATTTATAAACTGTCAATTTGAAATTACGTACACAGGGCTAAAGGGCCCCTAGTCAGTTATATATTATATAATGATCGGGCTACTAGATTTTATTCAAATTTAATGATTTTTTAAAAATAATTATTCAAGGAAAAAAAACAAAATAATTTTTTTTCATTACTAACATTGAAACTAATTTTAATAACATATTTAGTATTTTTTTTACATTAATCATTTTTTTCTTCACGGACCACTTAAAAAGAGTGCACGGCCCACTAGTGGTCCGCGGACCACAGTTTAAGAACCAATGGTTTATAGTACTAAATTTGCTTGATTGTCTTTAATCATTTGATGATAAAAATAAAAAAGTAAATTAAATTATTTTCTTATATTCCCAATTTTGAATTATATATTTTTTTATTTTCTCGACTTTCTCGACTTTTTACTTTGTTCAGATGAAATAGTCACCAAAAAATTTATGTTAGACGAAAACACGATAATTGAATGAATGGAAGCGATTTCGTTAACATCCCTCAGTTGAACTTGTTATTTGATAAGGGGCATTAGGCAACTATCTTTAGACGTAATATCTGCGACCTGTTGTGCATCCCAACTCCATATTACTCTCGTTTACCACAACAAATCATAGAGTCAGTTAATGTACTTAAAAAGTCGGACGATGGTCCGGTAATTAGGATTAATTTTAAATCTTTCAGCTCGATTTATTTTTTCACCAAAGGTTTTCTTATATACCAAAGGTTATTTTTTTCTTTAATTTTTGTTTCAGAAACAAGATAATTATATCAAAAACTTAATTGTACATATTTAGAACCTTTTACTTTGATAAATTAATAATAAAAGAAAATAAATAAAAACTGGATAAGGCCAAATATTATATTCTATTTTAATTTTTAATATTGTTCTTTCAAAAGTGCTAAATGTTGCCATAAATGTTATATTAATATTGATTTTTATATTGTCTACTTATCTTTTACATCTTTCTTTCTTTTGTTTTTTTAATTATACTTAACGAATTATACTTTTTTGCAAAAATATATTTTGTTTTATTACAGAATTACAGAAAAATTCTGTGAGAAAAAATATTTTCTGATATTTTTAACAAAAAAAATACTTGAAAATGTTTGCAAATGTTGTTAATAAATCATATAATATGTATGTATGTATATGTAGTAAAAAATGATTTTAAATTCTTTCTTTTATTGAAAATTTGAAGTATTTATATGTAGCTAATAAAATAAATTTCTTTTTTTTGGGTTTATTAGCCTCATACTAACTCTAAGTAATCACTTTAAAGTTTAATTCAAAAATCCATTTTAATTTTCAGCTTTTTTTTCCTAAGGGAGGAGGGAATCTTCCAAAGACACCAAGAACTTCCCCTTTGTAGTGTCACATTCTTACTAACTAAACCCACCTCCCCTTTTAGTCAATATAATAGGATGAAACCCCTACCTGCTAACGCAATATATTGGCTAGGAAGTAGGGATAGGAAAAGACAGCACAATAGGATGCGGAAACATTAAATTAGGAGTGGGATTGTCAGGAAAAAATGAATCTACCTATTATTACTATTTTTACTAATAGTGAAAATAGCTGTTAGAACATTTACATCATGCAGTACTATATAACACATTTTAATAGAACAACGAAAAAGGCTCTTTAATTGAAATAAGATTAAGCTCTCTTATATTATTTATTGAACTAAAGTCTAAACTCTTAAGAGCTCGATTATAGTTATTGTAAATAATTATCTATAAAACACAAATATTTTAAAGCTATTTAAGCTGATATATCCTCTATTACTTATTTGGTACAAATGCTTTATCATGTTATTTAAATGTTTGGTGATTATTGTATTATGAAATATTACATATGTATATAGTTATATTATGTTTCACTGATATATTCTTCGACTCTGTAATATTTTGACTGAAAACCAATTACAAAACCAAGTTTTAATCGAATTTTTTAAAAATATTTTAATTATTTTTAATGGTAACATAATTAAAATAACCATTTCATCTTCTGTTAATATTACGTATATAATTTTATGAGTTCTTATGTATATAGGTACGTCATATAAGTACTTAAAAAATTTTTCATTTAATATTTATTAGATACAGCTACAATTTTTTTTTTCATTTTTCCTTAAACGAAAAAATAAAACCAGTAAGTCTACTACTTAATCTACTTTTTAATTTCTTTTTGGTTTTTACAAAAATGGTTTTCCTTAAATGAAAGTTTATTTATTTTTTTTTAATTTACTTTAATTAATCCTTTCATTTTTATTACTCCTCTTCGTTTCAGTTCTTTCAAAAAAAAAAGGAAAAAATAAAGAAAAACCACTTTATTTCATTTTTTCATTATTTATTATTTGTTTATCTTCCTTTTTCTTTTAAAAACACTTTACTATTTTATACCACCTAACGTCAACTCTCTTATCAACCCTCAAGATGAAATTTTAATTTAATGTTTCTCCTTTTAAAAATGTTAAATTCAATACTTTTTGATCTTTTAATTTTTTATTTTTTAATTTTAACTTGTGGTTTTTGCAAAAAAGATGAAAAATTGAAAAAAAAAGGAAAAAAAATTTAAAATGGTTTCTGTTCGCTCAACTTAATTAAAAATCAATTTGTTAACATAAATCGATTAATAAATAAAAACCAACAACCCAACAAACAACTTGAAAAAATCAAGAAAAAAAACTTCATAGCTTCAGAACAGAATAAACAAATCTTTTTTAAGCACTTTTATAAAGTCTATTTTAGTACATATTATCATTCTCTTATATAATACCTATGTTTATGTTATGTACTATGTAGTGTGTATTATATATATAAAATGATCGAAAGAGAAACAAAAAAAAAAAGAGAAAGAAAAAAAACCTCCAAATTATTAAAACTTTTTTTTTTTTTTTTGTTAACGAACAACAATATAAAAGTCGGCAGGCAGGAGCACTTTCCAGCAATTAAAAATCGTACCTAAATAAAAAAAAACTTATGATATTCTGATTTTTGAATTCTGACGGCTAAAAAAGAAATTTTCAGATGAAATTGAAACAAAAAAAATGAGAAAAAATAGAATGTTAGAAAGAGATGTGAAAACGAAAAAAAAAAACAACTATTTGCTGATTGAAGGTCTTATAATAAAAAAGAAAAAAGAAATATTTTTGATTATTTGTTCTGATGACTTTAATTCAATGTTGTATCATGCTGTGCGTACAAAAGTGGTGGGTGATTCTGTTTTAAAAAACAAATCAAGTAACTCTCTAATCTCTACAATAAAATTTTTGAATTGTTTGTATGTTTGCATAAATTAAATATATAAAAAAAAAAACAAAAAAAAAAAAAATTTAAATCATCATACTCGACATGTCATTATTTTGAAAGAAAATCAATTAATTCAAGTGGTAATGGCTTTCTATTAAAGTGATTTATTCAATTAATAAAAGAACAATATCGAAATTATAGAAATGAATCAAATAAATTTTGATTTCAAAACAATTTGGTTATGATATAAGAAGTCAAATTAATTCAATATGGTTTATTACAATATTTTGGAACTATGCAGTGCTTTTATAGGAATTAGGAACTAATAATATACAAATATAAAGTGTTGGTAAGAATTTCAAAAAATTTTTGGAGACAGCCAATCTTTAGTCATAAATTCCAATTGATCATTTTCAATTTCAAATTATTTGATAAGTCAAGAATAATTGACGTTATTAAACCATTTTTGAAAATTTTTAAGTTAAAAATGTCAAAAACTAATAGTATAGTATCTATAACAAATAATGTACGTAAAATATACAACTTATAATAATGGGACTGATAACGATGTCTGATGGCCGGTGTTTATAAAAATTATATTTGGTTAGTTGAAGAACAAATAATTTTTGATCTAAGATGCCTTAAAATTTATAATTATAATTTAGTAATTTTCAGCCCCGCACTATACGTATTATGACATTCCGCTAAGTGCTGAATACAAGAACATATTTGAATACGATTTTTCTATTACACAATCTACATTAACATATAACATATATGTATGTATGTTTAGAATTATGATTTTTTTGTTTTCTTTTGGAATCAAAAAATTTTGTATCACATACGAATTTTTTTAAATTTAGATGTCACAGTAAAATATACTTACACACCAGCTACAGGGCTCCTAGTTGCCATAAGAAAAAAATTGTCTTAAAAGATGAAAATGAACCAGCTTAGAAATATTTTATATTTTTAATGTTTGATTAATTACTATATAACCCTTAAATGATACAATAACAACTTTTGACCATATTTCCACCATTTTTTCCTTTGTTTTGATTTATTAATAAGAAGAAGCAAAAATTATTAATTCTGAAAATTTAAAATTATTTTTGAATTTTCTAATAAAATGACCTTCGGTATTTAAATTTCAAAAAAAAACAAAAATTTAAAACTAACTTTAATAATAAATATACATATGTACATATGTATGTAAGTATGTATGATTCATAAATTTTAATTTAGTTGAACGTATTAAATAGAACAATTATAGAGTTTCAAGGTTCTTCAAAATTAAATAAAACTTATATATAGATGTATACATAATTTGTACTTTAACAAAATATAATATTAGAATAAAAATAAATAAAACAAAAGTATTTAATTACATATGTACATAATTTCAAAGTAACCACATATCAGAACCACAAAAATTATTATATAAAATGTTAGAAACTATAAATATATCTTGTGTATAAATATATACATACATATGTACAATTTACAAACATATGCAGGTATATAATTATATGAATGCAGGTATATAATTATACACATTATATGAAAAGAATAAAAGTTAAAAATATTCAGCTTTTTAAAATCACTTTTTAGTTTAATTGTCTAAATATTTAGTTAATTTATTGCTCATTTTATTACACCTATCAATACGCAATTTTTTTTTTTGTATTTTTTGCTCAAATTTACAAAAAATATTTTTTTTCAAAATTAACACCTGAAAGTATTACTCCACTATTTTACTACTTCACTAAATACATACGCAATTGCAAATCGCAAAAAAGGAATATAACTTTAGAATTTTGCCCATAATTTTTTTTGATGTGGTCACAAAAGATCCTCTCATATTGTGTACGACAAATGTACCAAAAAGTCCAAACAAATTTTATTATATTCTAATTAATATTTTTATATAATATGTAAGTATGTATGTATGTCCTATTTTTACAGTTACATCAAATCAAAAAGGGTATTTTTTTTGTCATTCTATTTATTTCGAATATTTTTTATTTTTTTTTTTTTATATTCAATTATTTTTAACTATCTAAGATTTAACTATATTTTGTTTCCACTTGTCATTGACAGATGACAATTTGTTTAAATAATAAACAGAAAAAAAACGGTAAAAATAATCACCAAAAAACAAAAAAAAATGTATAATAGTAAATAACAGTAAACGTACATATAACAAAATTGTCCAGAGAACAATGGTATTAAGTGCAAGTAATTTCTTAAAAAAATAGAAAATTATAAAAAAAATAACAAAAAAAAAAAAAATTAAACAATTTTCAAACCAGATCAGAATAACAAACACAAAAAAAAAAAGAACAAAATTGATTAGATGGCACATGGTAAATGGCACACAAAAAAAAACCAAAAAAAAAAAAAAGAGTTTAAACTTGAAAAAAAAAATTTCAAATTTTATCACTGAATTTAGGTTAAAAAAAAAAAAATGGAAATACGATTCGTAACGGTAAAAATAACAGATACGGAACAAAAATATTATGCAATTACAACACAAGAAAAACAAGAATTATTAGCGATTTGAAAATGAAACACATCACAACTTTTTAGTTCCGCAAATTTGTTTTGTTTTATAAATTATTGTGAATATTTATTCACAATAGTGTACGAATACCAAATAATAAATGTATGTATGGTTAGCATTCAATTAGAAAATTGTTCGCTTTTAAAATAAAAGTATAAAATTTAACTTTTTTTTTTGTTTTTTTTTTTTTTATAGAATTTTATTTGTAAAAGTTGAATTGATTTGTTGAAATAATTATTGTTGTACTCGTTACACGTTGTTATTTAAACTAAATATATGTATGTTATAGACTATTTCACGACAATAAATAAATAAATAAAAAAAAAAAAAAACAAATAGAATAAAAAATTCATTGATATTGAAACAATTTAATTGAGAAAGAAATCTAAAACAATTTATTGTGGTTGACAATTATTTGAATTATTATAATTATTATAACAAATTGAAATTGAAGATTGTTTAAAAGAAATTGTTTGAAAATTTAATACTTATGTAAAAATTTTGATTTGACATTCAAAATGTCATGAATATGACATGACATTAAACTGTAATCGCACTGTAAATAAAAAACAAAAAAAGTTTCTCTTTATTTTATTTACTTGATTTTTATTTTGTTTTGGTTTGACTTTAATTGAATATGAAAATTCAAAAAAAAAAAAAACAAAAAACTAATTTTCTTTTTTTCATTTTTCATTTTTCTTATTAATTTAATATTTATTTATTATTATTTTTCAATATTTTTGATATTGTAGAATGTAAAGGTCAACATTATTTAAATGTATAATATTATGTACATATTTATATAATATGATAGTGTATACTTACTATGTATTGTTTAGATGTAATTTTAAGCTGTCAAAATATATTAGTTGTACTTTGAAAATTTTAAAATTTCAATTGCAATATAAATTTTTTTTTTTTTTTTACAAGTGTTTGATTGGTTTAAGTGGTTAAATAATTTAGTTGAATAATTTATGTGAATTGAATAAAGTGGAATAGATGCATATGTAACGGAAAAATTTAAAAAAGTTTTTTTTTTCGTCTATTATGTACTTACATAATATGTACATATACATATAATGTATATTACATAATAATATGCTCAAATTATATAATAATTTACATATTGTTATGGATTAATTTAAAATTATTTTATTAAGGTTACAAAACTAAACTTCTAAGATAAAAAAAAAATTTTTTTTATAGGGAATAAATAAATTCATATTTCAAAATAAAATATTTCCCCTTTTTAAAATTTTTAACCTTAATGGTACTTAAATATCTTGTAATTACTCTTGGAAAATGATTTCATAGATTTCAAAGGAACTCACTTGTATGCGCTTATACATATTCACCATAAAATTTAAATTATCTGATACATTCATATACATACATTCATATTTATGTATAAAATCTTCAACGTAAAATATTTTTTATTTTTCATGATTGAAAGTCAATAGTTTTTATTTAAATTAATCATAATAGTTGCGTGCGGAAATGTCCTTCACCGTTATAATCATTTAGAAAAACAAATAATTATCCTATTCAAATGAAATGAAAACATAATTATAATCAACTTTTACAATTTAGCACTAAAGAATCGCTCATAGCATCAATTTATTCATAACATTTGAAAGAAAAAAAAAAAAAAAATTTCAATTGTTTTAAATAATAGTTTTTATTTTTTTTGTCACTGCTAAATAACTGCGCTTTATTCCCATGACTTCCAAAACTTTTTTTTTTTTCTTCTAACTTTGTATAGGTAGTTAATAGTTTAATAAATTAACATACAAAAGGAATGAATAGATAGGTATTCGAGTTTGTTTTTGTTTTTTCAAACGAAACACACATACATACATACACTAACACTCCTATTTTGAGTGATGAAAATAATTCTACTCAAGTTGAAGTTTATTTAGTTTTTCAATGTTAATTTTTTTTGTATTTTTTCACCTTCAATTAAAATCGCACTTCTCCGGTTCGTTGAGCATCACTTAAAAAAAAAAATAAGTTTTGTTCGTATTTTAATTTTTCTTGTTTTTTTTGTTAATTTTTTTTATCTAAAAATAATAAAAAGAAAATAATTTGCAAAAAAATTTACTTTTTAATTCAAAGTCAGGCTCCACTTGTATACATATGTATGTATGTATATATTGGTTGAGTTATGTCCGTATAGTAATATGTAGTGTGCTTTGTGTGGAATTAAATGTGCTATTAAAAAATTGATATGTGCGATTGAAAAATAAATCATTAATTTGATGTTAAGTTTATGAGTGACTGACTAATTACGGTTTTAGTTGAAATTTATTGGCGAATTTCCATTAATTTAGAAAAATTTTCAAATGATTTTGGGTAAAAATTAAATTTTTTTAAACGAAATTGAAACTCTGAAACTGAGATCAATAACTTTTCAATACATGCAATTCAATTTTATAACTTTTTATAGGTATTTAAAGCGAAATTCTCGTTTACATTGTTTACTTCTTGGTTCATGCCCTGCCCTTTAATTTAGAATTAGTTTAGATTTTCGATAAATTCGAAACTCTTACAGTTTTGTCATTTTTTAACTCCTTTGATAATACTTGGTTGTTGTTTTTTGTTTCACTTTTCATATCCTTGGCCAGAAATCAAATATTAATGGTTGATATTAAAATTCAATATGAAAAGTGAGTATCAAGGATATAATAAAAGATTTTTCTACAGGAGAGTACACAAATTTAACTAGTCTTACAGTGTAGTAATGGTAGTAATGGCACAATTAGTAATATGACACAATATACATATATATTATTAGAATAATGGCACAATTGTACTTTATGACAAAAAAAAAAAAAGTCTTTCAATATTATTTAAATAATTATTTCAATTTTATTATATTAGTTTGATTTTCAATCAAATTATTAACATTTAACTGAATCCTATTGACATAAGAATTAAAACCAGATGAGATAGTATTCAATTAATAAAATTCCGATTGATCTTTTTTTTTTTTTTTTGTGTTTTTAAATTGAATTGAAAAAAATCTTAAAATAAGGAAAAAAAATTTAGCAAAAATCACTGAAATTCATCAAAATAATCGTAAAAATAAATTGGAAAAGCAAAATAAAAAACATATTCATCAGATACGTATATGTATGTACATATATATATGTAGTATCTTTAGGAATGGCATGCTTACATTATGCTTGTTACATTGAACGTTTGTAGTTTTTTTTTCTTTAATGTTTTAAAAATAATTCTGAGATAATGTGAAAAAATAAAAAAAAATATAATAAAAAAATGTTCAGTCTGGTCTGGACTAACTGAAGTCTGATCATGATGATGACATCATTGGAATTGATTGAATATAATTTTGCTTCATTGTTTTTTTTTTCTCATTCCTTTCAATTTATGACTAGCAACTTCAAAATTCTTTTTTTTTTTTTTTTCGTTTTTAACTTTTTTTGAAACTCTTTTTTTTTTTTTTATAGATTTAACGAAAAATTTAGTTTTTTGTTGTTAGTTAAGCTTTATATTTGGGAGGGTGTTGAAATGTTTTAAATTTTAAATATTTTAGGTGATTCTTTTCGAAAAAAAAAAGCAAAAACCAAAACTAAAACAGAAATTTATTCTTTGTTTATAGAAGAGTTTTAGATGGCATGAAAAGGCATATAGTATTAATGGAATTTCCTGAAAATTTTCATTTCTTTGCTTTTTTTTTTAAAAGTACTAAGTATGTATTCGTAAAACAATATAGAAGAGTATCTATATACAAAGAAATAAAGTTACTATTGAACTAATATTAACTATCTATAGTATTAAAATATAGATTTTTGTTTGTATATATTTTGTTAAGAATTTGTGCAAATATTTGAGTGGTAATTTCTTTGTTCTTCTTCAATGAATTTTGCTCAATCTGTCTATTGCTATATGTACTTGCATATATAGTTTTATAGAAAACTGAAGATTGATTAGATTCTTTTGATTAGAAATTTGTATTAATATATAAAGATTTACAATTATTTTAGACTTAATTATATAAGAAGTAGGTAAATGAGGTTATATGTCTTTTAAAACTATTATTAGAAAATTTCATTTCAATTAAGAAATTGAAAAATATTTTTTAGAAACAAAGTATTGTCTTTAATATTATTTTTGTCATTTAGAATTTATAAAAGAAAATGAATAATATGCCTAGTATTAATTAATTGATTGATTACTTAATCATTTTTCAAGTTTATTTATTCATCACTTATCAGTTACAGTATATAGATTTACTTTGAAAATACGCATTACTGTTTAATATACCCATACAAACGAAGTTCTGAAGGTATAATAAATGTGTTATTATGTTTGGGATATTTTAATGTAGACGAGATAGAAATGGAAAATATATAATTTCATATATCTATATGATATAATACATAATATAGTTATAAATATATAATATATATCATATATATATGAAAATTCTTGTTCTGGATCGAACTCTGAGTCGATTGAGCCTTGAACGTCATGCGTTCGCCCGATAACTTACTAAATATAGGAGTTAGAGGGCTGAAAATTTGTTTACGTCACTTTTACAAAACTGTTAGTTTTGATATTTAAATCCAGCATTTTCGGCCATCGTGTTCGAGTAACTGTTATATAATTTCCATATTTTAATGAAAATAATTTAGTGTCTATTGAAGCTAGCTATAGGTACCTAAAATTGTTTGAAAAGATGTTAACTGTTATGCCAACAACCTCTGAAAAATTTAGTTAGTCTAGAGTAGCAGGTTCGAGTAGCTGTCAAACAACTCCAAAATAAAAGAAAGATTCTTTAGTGCTTTATAAAAGAAGATAGCAGGATGACTTTATGTTCGTACGTGTATCCTAAAGTTGAAACAATCAACTATACACTCTTTCTTGATTTTTTTTATTAATAAGGAAAATTATCTTATCACATACGAGTATGTATGTATAATGAAATCACTTTAGATTCTTAAAATTTTGTATCTAAATTCATTGTAAGATTATTAACATTCTTTCATAGAAATTTTTTGAATGATTTAGCTAAACTTAGTTAAGTATAAAATAAATAGCAAGCGAAACATTTGATATAAAAATGATGTCACTCTTTCAAAAAAAAAAAAAATTAAGTATTTGATTTTAGTGATAAAAAGTTGATTTCCTTTTGGTATGTAATTATAATTAATAATGGAAGCTTATAATATATATATGTACCTACTTAATCAGTATTAAGTCTTGTTTAATTTGTATTCAAGGAATTTTAATTAAAATTGTTTTAAGCTTGTTTTACTTTTGTGAATATGACAATCTACAAAGTTTTCTGATTTGAATTTTTTTTTTTTTGTGGATGTGTCTTCCTTTTAGTAAGTAATCAATTTTAATTAGAAAACGAGGAAGAATACAGTTGCCTTTGTCAACTCTTAGATACCCGTACGAACCGTTAGTATGTTCACAGCCTGTCACTCTGCTTACAATATTATTTTTTTAATATTTTAGTATTTTAAAATAATTTGAGTGAATTTTATAATTTCTAGAACTATGGGTTGTACATATATTCAAACTATATGTTTATATGTACATTCTTCAAAAGCAGATTCTAACCTTCCACATAACGATTATCAATCCAAAACTTTTTCAAATATTCTATAGTACCATTTAATACTAAGCGGTAAATGTATATTAAATTTACTTAGTACAAAATAGTAAATATAATTTTAAATATTATATTATATTATATTTAAATATTCCATTGACAGAATAATTTCTTATAAGTACAATAAAATACATATATGTATGTAAATACGGCACTATATAATATACATCTTTACTCTTATCATTCATTCTCTAGTGACATATACGATATGTAAATAAACATGATATTATATAAGTATGTATGTATATCAATATCATATAAATAAAAATTCTTCAAGCAACCGTTATGTTGTATATTTATTTACATTTTTTTGTACTACGCATTATATCCTCAACAATTTCAAATTATCGAGTAAAACAAAATGCAAAAAATTTGTTGAAGAAATTTGTTAGAAAATTTGAAAAAATCAAGTAACACTTTCGTCAATTATAAAGTAACCCTATATTATTAAAAAAAGTTATTAACAGAAATAAGAGTATAATATTGAAGCTTTAATTTTTGTGTATTACTTCAAAAAAATTTTAACAGGTGTTCAAGTTACAGGTGCTTAAAAATAGGAAATTTTCAGTTTTTGACCCTTTACAGCTCCTAAACGGGGGGTGATACAAAAAAAAGATTTCTGAAATGACTCATACTTATTTTCAAAGATCTAACTTCTGTCAAAATTTCAAGTTTCCAACTTAAACCGTTTAGAAGATAGAAGGGTTAAAGGATTTTTCAAAATTTTAGTTTCGCATAACGGTAAATTAAAACACCGTATGTCACAAATATATATTTATTGTATATATACTTTTAAAGCTAATAAAAGTGGTAATCGTTTGGCGTTTTCAAAATGAAGATATACCTTATACAACTTGTGCTATAACAATTTAAATATACAGCTTTTTTGAACCTTTAGGGAGCTGTAGCTCCGTAACGGGTGGGGCTACAAAAAAAAGTTATTAAAAATAAAATTAATGTTTTTGTGAGATCTATCAGCAGTTAAAATTTCATAGCTCTATTGCAAAAAAAATGTGGGGATCTAAAAGTTAGGTGTTCGAGAGCTACCCTAAGGCTTGGTCCAAACTCAACCAAAAAAAATAGGGAACCTACAAATTACTCCCAAAATATTTTGTGTAAATTTCAAGATTCTAGCTTTCTTAGTTTTTGAGTTAGCGTGCTGACGGACGGACGGACGGACGGACGGACATGGCTCAAAAGTCTTAGAATTTTTTTCTGATCCGATCCATACCTTTGAAGGTATATCTAGCTCGCTTATTTCGAGGTGTTACAAACGGAGGAGTAATTTTATTATACCCGATCCTATCGTACGGGTATAATGAGACTTACTTTAATAATAATTTTATATCTTTATTTTGGATTAAAAGTTCTGATAGTAGAATATTTTTAATACACATACCTACATTTAATTTTAATACATAAAATAATGTAGCAATTTACTGATAGTTTTTATTTCATAATTTTCACAAACTTTAATACTTTTCTAATTTCTAATAATTTTACCTAATCATTTTATCCAAAAAAAAAAAATAGAAAAATGAATTTTAATTCTAAAAATAGTTTATCTGAGCTCATTTTACCTTATCACATTTTATTTTCCACTTTTTTTTTAGCAATAAATCATTTTTTTTTTTATCTTAAAAACTTATTTATAAATGAAACACCCCATATTAAAATTGCAAAGTTTATGTACTACTGCTTATTGCAAAATAAAATATTAGTCTTTGTTCTTTTGTGTCACTGATTTCAAAAATAAAAACCTTAGAATTCCAAAAATAATGTCTAATTGATAAATGAAAAAAAGGTGTTATTAAGTTAAACCTGAGTTTGAAATTATAAATAATTTTTTTATTTAAAATATTAGCTAATATATAAGATCCTATGGATTGGTCGTTTGTTTGTATTTTGATGTGGTGGCTATTTATTATTTTTTACTTCACTCTTGAATATCTTAAGATACTTAAATAAAATTTTTTTAAGAAAGGCCCCATTAGGCTATTTTATAATTTTTTTTTTTGAAAAATCCTCATTAAAAAAAAATCTAAACTAATAAAATAAAATCCACGTCATCTGGTTATTGGTGCAGTGCATAAGTCACCGATATTTTCAGACAAAAGATCTCAAGTTTAAACCCGGTCAGGGCAAAAAAAAAAATATATATATATATAAAATATAATAAAATAATGTAAGAAAATATTAAATATAATTATAATTTAATACTTGTACCAAGATGGCTTACATGCTTTAAGGCAAAAGGGCCCTAAAAAATATCAGCAGATATTTATATCTGGACGACATATTACTTAATATAAAAAAAAAAAAAAAGTTCATCGAAAATTTTATCAATTTTTGATCAAATATTTTCTCTTGTACAAAATGTTGGCAATCATTTAATACATTCTTTATCTTTTAATAAAAAAAGAATCTAAAAAAAATTTTTAAGGCTAGTATTTTTATTTATTTTATTACCCATAGTCGTAATATAATATAAAAAATTTAAGAATGGTGGGGTTTGATAAAAATTTTTTGATATAAGTTTTTAATAGATATGATGATAAAAAAGTATTAAAATACAAAATTAAAATATTAGAATATAAATGAATTTTTTGAAGCATCATATAGCTATTCAAATTTTTTTGTCTAATTAAAGAATGGATTTGAAAATTATAAATAAAATTGCTGTTGCAACCACAATAATATGTAATTAGTTTTTTCCCATATAAAATGAAAAAAGAAAAAAAATTAAACGAAGATTTAAAAAAAAAAATTTTGTTTTTAAATTTAGGTCGCGAAAAAGTAAATAATAAATTAACAGTAATACAAAAAAAAAAAAAAAAAAAAAACAAATAAATTTTCCTGGCATTTTAATTTTATTTTTCAGCGAAAAATTATTTCGATTACCCACCACCAAAATTTCTTTGTATTTCAAACGAATTGATCGGATGAGAAATCATTTAAATATGAAAATCTCATCAATTGTTATTGTGTCTATTTATAAATTTTTTTTTAATATTAATTTTTTTTTTTTTTATTTTTTCAAATTAAATATTGAAATTTTATTAATATTATGCGAGAAATAAAAAGCTTTTTATTTTAATACAAATAATATGTTAAAATTAAAAAGAAATGTTTTTTTTGTGAAAAATAAATTTTATTTTAAGAAAAAAATGTTGCGGGTGGAAATGAATATTCATTTTCATTGTAAATTTTTTTTTTTTTTTTCACAGATTTTCAGTTGTTTGCAAGTTTGTTTTTATATATTTATGTAAAATGGATTTAATCTAATTTTACGCATTTTTATAGATGAATGCGCTGAATGCGAAAGAATTTACGAATGGTCGGATGTTTGCCATAATATTTTTAGAATATTCACTTCAAAGTTTTCTTATTAGAAAATTTTTTCACTTTAAATATTTTAGTGATGTATTTTAAATGGTTGTATTAATAAAAATGTTGGGTGGTAAATATTATATGAAATGTGGAAAGTGAAGAAGACATTTTAAAACAAACTAAAAGAAAACTAAAAAATTAAAAATTAAAATTTTGTATTAATTTGTTTTAAAAATTTAAATTGCATTAGAAGGCTAATTTTCTAAAATGAAACATTAACTTTTTAATTCTCTATGGCATTTTAAAGGAGAGACAGAAAATTTAAAAGAAAAAGAAAAAAAGGAGAAAATAAAATTTTTTCTCTTTTTATACCCTACACCTAAAGTATAGGGTATATTAACTTTGGTATGGTGTTTGTAACCACCAAAAGGAAGCGAGTTAGGTATAGACATGTATATATATTCTGAATCAGGATCACCGCAGGAGTCGATTTAGCGATGTCCGTCCGTCCGTCCGTCCGTCCGTCCGTCCGTCCGTACGCACGATAACTCAAAAAATAATGATGCTATCTTGATGAAATTTATATAGTAGGTTACTAATTACGAAAGAAAGGCTAAGTTCGAATCTGGACAAAATCCGTCCATGGGTTCGGATTCTGGAAGCTTCCGAATGATTCCGGGCTTTTGGAGATAATCTCCGCAAACGAGATTATCTCCAAAAGCAACAAAGATAGAAACTTCAAATTTTGTACAATGATGCTTCTTCCCGTTCGATTTATGTCTCTGAAATTTAAGAGGATTTGGTCCATGGGTTTGGGTTTTGGAAGCTTCCGAACGAGCACCAGAGCAAATGAGATTATCTCCAAAACCAACAAAGATAGAACCTTTAAATTTGGCAGGGTGGTGTTCTTTCATGTTTTATTTAAGTCTCTGAAATGTGAGAAGATTTGGTCCATGGGTTCGGCTTTTGGAAACTTCCGAACGAGCCCCAGAGCAAACGAGATTATCTCCAAAACCAATAAAGATAGAACCTTTACTTTTGGCAAAATGGTGTTCTTTCATGTATGATTTAGGCCTCTGAAATTTAAGAGGATTTGGTCCATGGGTTTGGATTTGGAAGCTTCCGAACGAGCACCAGAGCAAATGAGATTATCTCCAAAACCAACAAAGATATAACCTTTAAATTTGGCAGGGTGGTGTTCTTTCATGTATGATTTAGGCCTCTGAAATTTAAGAGGATTTGGTCCATGGGTTTGGATTTGGAAGCTTCCGAACGAGCACCAGAGCAAATGAGATTATCTCCAAAACCAACAAAGATATAACCTTTAAATTTGGCAGGGTGGTGTTCCTTCCCGTTCGATTTATGTCTCTGAAATTTAAGAGGATTTGGTCCATGGGTTTGGATTTGGAAGCTTCCGAACGAGCCCCAGAGCAAATGAGATTATCTCCAAAACCAATAAAGATATAACCTTTACTTTTGGCAGAATGGTGTTCTTTCATGTATGATTTAGGCCTCTGAAATTTAAGAGGATTTGGTCCATGGGTTTGGATTTGGAAGCTTCCGAACGAGCACCAGAGCAAATGAGATTATCTCCAAAACCAACAAAGATATAACCTTTAAATTTGGCAGGGTGATGTTCTTTCATGTTTTATTTAAGTCTCTGAAATGTGAGAAGATTTGGTCCATGGGTTCGGCTTTTGGAAACTTCCGAACGAGCCCCAGAGCAAACGAGATTATCTCCAAAACCAATAAAGATAGAACCTTTAAATTTTTTATAATGATGTTTCTTCCAGTTTGATTTATGTCTCTAAAATTTAAGAGGATGTGGTCCATGGGTTTGGATTTTGGAAGCTTCCGAACGAGCCCCAGAGCAAATGAGATTATCTCCAAAAACAACAAATATATATAACCTTTAAATTTGGCCGAATGGTGTTTTTTCATGTTTGATTTAAGTCTCTGAAATTTGAGAGGATTTGGCCATGGGTTTAAATTTGAAAGAATTTGAACCGTGGATTCGAATTTTGGAAGTTTCCCAACGAGCCGCAGAGCAAATGAGATTATATCCAATACGAACAAAGGTAGAACCTTTGAATTTGGTACAATGGTGTTCTTTCGTGTTTGATTTATGTCTCTGAAATTTAAGAGGATTTGGTCCATGGGTTTGGTTTTGGAAGCTTCCGAACGAGCACCAGAGCAAATGAGATTATCTCCAAAACCAACAAAGATATAACCTTTAAATTTGGCAGGGTGGTGTTCTTTCATGTTTTATTTAAGTCTCTGAAATGTGAGAAGATTTGGTCCATGGGTTCGGGTTTTGGAAACTTCCGAACGAGCCCCAGAGCAAACGAGATTATCTCCAAAACCAATAAAGATAGAACCTTTAAATTTTTTATAATGATATTTCTTCCAGTTTGATTTATGCCTCTAAAATTTAAGAGGATGTGGTCCATGGGTTTGGATTTTGGAAGCTTCCGAACGAGCCCCAGAGCAAATGAGATTATCTCCAAAAACAACAAATATATAACCTTTACTTTTGGCATAATGGTGTTCTTTCATGTATGATTTAGGCCTCTGAAATTTGAGAGGATTTGGTCCTTGGGTTCGGATTTTGAAAGCTTCCGAACGAGCCTCAGAGCAAATGATATTATCTCCAAATGCAACAAAGATATAACCTTTAAATTAGGCAGAATGGTGTTCCTTCATGTTTGATTTATGTTTCTGAAATTTGTGAGGATTTGGTCCATGGGTTCAAATCTTGAAAGCTTCCGGACGAGCCCCAGATCAAACGAGTATATCTCCACAACCAACAAAGATAGAACTTTTATTTTTAGTACAAAGGTGTTCTGTTATGTTTCCTTTTCTGTAAAATTGGAAACTGACATTTGAAAGAATTTGAACCATGGGTTCGTATTTTGGAAACTTCCGGACGAGCACAAGAGCAACGAGCATATCTCCAAAACCAACAAAAGTAGAACCTTTAAATTTAATAGAATGGTGTTCTGGCAAGTTTTCTTTATGTTCCTGAGATGGATTCGATGAATTGGAGTGGCAATTCGGGTAGCTGATACAAACATCCCAAGGACTACCAATCTTCGAAAATAATTAAGATAGAAACTTAAAATTTTATACAAGGTGTGGGTGTCAAGAATATCCCAAGCGGATGCCTCTTTTACGTTCTTGAAATTCGAGTTGAATAAGACAGAAAAGGGAAGAAGTTCAAGCACTGCCAAAAACACTTATGGATTGTTAATTTAATTCGAATTATTCAGGTGTAGGGTATTAATAAGTCGGTTGCATCGACTTACTGTTACATTTACTTGTTTTTTTTTTTTCTGGCTAAAAATTACATTTTTCAGGGGCGTAGCATATAATTTATGTTGACGTATATGATAAACAACCGTGAAGTTATATCTTGTAGGAAAAATAATAAGAAAAGTTGTAAATATAAAAAAAAAAAATAACAAAAAATTTTTTCAAAAATATTTAAAAATATTTAATGTTTTTAAAATATATTTCTTTAAACATATAAGGTCATTTTGTATTTTATGCTATTTATTAATATTTATATAGTATACATATATATTTTAATTAATCCATAATATATAATATATAACTTCTAATCAGGCAGCCAAACAAGACCGTACTATTATCTTGTGAGTGTGTAATACGAAATGTCAAATTACTGTCTGTGTGATGTATGTGACATTTTTACTATCAAGACTTTTCATTTATTATCAAAATTTTTCAAGTTTATTTTATATTTTATCAAAATTTTTCAAATTTATTTTATATATTTTTAAAATAGTATTTCATGTTTAAAATAGACACAAACAAAATATCAAATTAAAAATAAAATAAAAGCAAAAAAATTATTCGATATGAATGTTGTTTTCTATTTGCTGCCATTTTTAATTGTTCGAAGTGTCAAATTACTATCTCAATTACTAGCTAGAAAAATGTCAAAATAGTGGAGAAGATAGTTGAAAAAAATGTAATAATATTGTCAAAAATGTTCATGTTATTGTACATTATCTTGCTAGTACTGTTTCGTCTGGCCTCTAGGTAACTTCTTCAGTTTTATGTGGTTTGTTGTATGAAGGTCGGTTATGGTTTACAATTTATCTATGTTCATGAGGCGTTTCCTTATAGGTTTTTTTTTCATATCCATAATTTAAACTTATTTAATAGACCCAGATGGATAATTAAAGATGTTACATATTATGATTCTAAGAAAAATATTTATAATAACAAAATAAATCTGAAGATGAATGATAATCTTAATCTTTTACTAATAACTATATAAACCTAAAAGTTTGTTTATTTGTTTGTTAAGAATTCACGAAAAAACCAGCGATCCCATTCCAAATAAATTTCAATTGAATATTCTATGTTACGTGGAAATTATTATAGATTATGTTGTATTCCAGTCCATTAACTCGTTTCGGCACGAGAGCCACCCACGACGTTTTTTACTATTACAAAGAAGTTCGATGTGTTCTTCATCTTGGTTTTGATTAAAAATATAAAATAGAATTTAAAATATATTTTGTAATTAAATCTTATCTTTACAGTTTCTGAAGAAATTTTTGTCTAAGCCGATATCATGATTCCTGTAGCATAAATATGTTAATAGATCATAATAAAATTAATACAGTTATCTCCACAAAAGTAAATCCTGTTTGTGATTGCTTCAAAAATCAAAATTCAAAAATTTTTCTTTTCCTAAAACTCAAAAACAAAAATATAAAATCAATTCCAGAAAACTTTTAATTTTCCTTGGCCATGTCGAGTAAACCTTCCTACTATATTATACAATAATTAAAAAAGTTATAAAGAATTATTTATTATAATTTAAGTTTTTAAAATAGTTTTTTTTTTTTTAAATTTTATTCCATATTAAATAAATTGTTTTCTTTCTTTTTTAGGTAAGTTGGTGTATAGTTAAAGTTATCTTTACAGTTATTTTTTATAAATGTGGATTATCCAATAAACTATTATTGTAAGAATATTATTTTTTGAACATAAAATAAATTTAATTATTAAGTAAAACAAATTATATAATTCTTCTTTACTTTGAGTTTCTTTTATAATAAAAGATTACAAATTTAGAAATAAAATATTATTTCATAAAATATACAAAATATAATATGTATTTAAATATTTACTTTATAAAATTTTCCATATAAAAAATTTAAATAATTAACTTACTTTATAATTTGATCCTATAATTTTCATTAATTTTCTTCTAATATTTTCTTCCTTTTTTTTTTGTTTTTAAACCGCAAAAATATTTCTTACAATCCTTTTTTTTTTTTTTGAATTTTTTTTTTATATGCAAATTTTATTATATTGTATTATAAAAAAATTTTTATTATTATTTTATTATAAAAAAAAAAAAAAACTTTCTAAAAAAAGAGAAAAAAACAATAAAATAAAAAAAAAAAAAAATTTTTTTTACTGAAATAGTTTCCTTAACATGGTTGTGCCACTAGAATCAACCCACTAGAATTCTTTTTATTTTTAAAAATATAAAAATAAAATTTAATAAAATAAAAAACAAAATTTTATATTTTTTATCTCGTTTTTAAGAAATTTATAATAAAAAAGTTTTTTCCTATAATAAAACTTTTATTTTATTCGGTTGTCAACAATTAGTAAACCATTAGTATTCAAAATATAACTATAATAAATTATGTAAAGTACCATTATTAAAAAAGTTAAAATCGACTTTAAAATCTAAACAAGGCATAATGTAAAACAAGTCACATATTGCCTCAAACAATAAAAACAATTTAGAGTACCTATTGTGATTTGCTCTAAAATTTGTATTCTTCCTTAAAATTTTAAATATATTGAATATTAAATGTTTATGTTATACTTCGAAAAAATTTATGCAGATTACAAATTTTCAAGTGTCTAAAAATAGGAAATTTTTTATTTTTAACCCATAAAAGCTTTTAAACACTATGAGATATAAAAAAAAAAATTCTTTCGAAAGAAGCTAATTATTCTAAAAGATCTTTCTTCTCTTAAAATTTGAATATTCTATCTAATAAAGCATTTTGAAGATATAAAGGAAGCAAATTCTTTTGTATTTCGAACATTTTGTATTGAGATAACGGTAAATTTAGATACTAAATTTGTATATTTTTGATATTAATTTATAAATTTAGAAAAATATCCTGTTGTTTGACGCTTCTAGATTAAAAAAATAAAATAAAAACTTTAAATATAAATACTTGAAAATATGCCCTTTTCCCATTTTAATGGTTTATAGGTCCTTAATGCTGTATAATGAAGAAAATCATTAACACATGTAGCAATATAATACTGAAATTTTTATTTTTATGCATTAATGACGATAAATTTGCACACGGACCTAAGTTACAGGTGTCTAAAACAAAAATAGTAATTTCAAGAAGATAATTGTAAAAGATATTTCTTTCTTCAATATTTCAAGATTCTAACTAAAAGCATTTCGGAAATATGAAGGAAAGAAAATCTTCTAAAATTTTGATTTCACATAACGGTTAATTTATATTAAATTGAATAACTTTATAAAGCTAAAAAAAAATTCCTATCGTTTGGCATTTTTTCATTAAAAAAAAAAAAAATGATGGATGTATATAAAAATGTTGTTCTACAAGATTAATTTTTGTTGGAGACATCTCCAACTTATGGTTAAAATTTCATTGTATTATTTAAAACGGTGTAAAAGTTTTGTAAACGGACGGAAAAATCGACACATTGAAATTAATAGACAAATTTTTTAAATTTTTCTAAAAAATGTGCTAAAAAAAATATCGTTTAAGAAATGTTAAATAAAACTTTTTTGTATATAATATATATATATATAATTCGGTCCATTTTTTGTCAAGTATCAAAATCATATAATTTTAATGATTTGAATTAATTTTGTTCAAAAATTATTTTTCGGCTTTAATAAACATTTTTAAAATACATTTATGTTTATCTTCTAGTACATATATATATATATATATATATATATATATAGTACATACATATATTTTAAAATACATTTATGTTTATCTTCTAGTACATATATATATCTTTACACCCAATATTACCGAAATATCTTTAGTTCCCATTTTTTTTTTTTGTAGAATTTTCTTTAATTTCAAATCGATAAACAGCTTATAAGCAACTTTAATTTTAAGTGTTATTAAACTGGTCAATAAAATTATGTACTAAAAGTGTACTAAAGTGTTAAGTGAAATTAAATTTTTTTCTTCTTCAAAATATTGAATAGAGTAATTTTTTTTTTTTTTTAATTTGAATTTTTTGTTTTTGATCTCATGTTAATTTCAATTCTCATTATAACAATATATTTTATTATAATACTAACAACGTAGTAAAAACCACTGAACTTGAGATTAAAAAAAAAAATATAATACTATAAAGACTAGAAAATTATCTACTAAATGAAGAAAAAAAAAAAAAAAAATAAAAAAAATTCAAGAAATTTTCTTTTAATTATAACGAGAAAATTATCCATCAGCAGTCTACTGTTAAATATATATATGTGCAAAAAAAAAAAAAAAAATCTAACTGTTATATTGTCGTTAAGCATTGTTAGATACTTTTTTTTTTTTTTTTTTTGCAAATTTTTAACAATGTTATAACAATTTTGTTTTAAGAATGAAATAAAAATTCCATTTCTAAAATTTCTTCATTTAATTACTTCTTATTTCAATTATTTTTCCATTTTCATGATAATAGAAAATGATGGTAGAGTATGGAATGGTTAATAGACTGACATAGTTTTTGTGTTTTGTTTTGTGGTGGTGGTAATAACAGCAAATAATCAAAAGTTAATTTTATCCATATTCATACAATCTTTATATTCTCGTGGTCTCTTTTTAGCTTTTTGCAATTGTTGGTTGGCATTTAGTAATTGTTTTTTTTTTTTTGAATTTTGATGCTGGTGTCATGATGATAAAAGTTAATGATCAATAGACATGAAAATTGACTTAATTAGAAGGAAATAATATAGAAAATAATTTATTTTTTTCTTTTTTGTTATATATACCTTATGTATCTTCATTCAAAACTAAAATTTCAGTAAGTAGATTTTTTTGATATCAGTAAAAGGTTTTTTCTTTTTTGTTTAGTTAGTTTTTTAAAAGAAGAAATTATAAACAATGTATTTAAAAATTAATAATGATGAGAAAGAGATAGCAATAACAAAGAGAAATAAAGAAATTATCTAATCACCTTAAGGTCAATCAAATTGTTTTGTGTTTGAATTAAAAAAGAATTCTTTTTCTTTTTTTTTCTTTTTTTAATTTTCCCATGACTTGATTAATCCAATGCGAAAAGCAAAACAACAAAAAAAAAAAAAAAATATATAAAAAAATTATAGATCAGAAAAATTATTCCAGTTTTTTTTTTTTTTTTTCAAAACATATACCTGCAAAAATATTAAAAGTGTACATACAAACAACTTAAATTGTATATAGCAATTGATTTGTATTCACATATTTTATCTGTCAGATACGATAAAAAAAAAAGTGGTTTTTTTTTGTTGGCATTAAAGATTTTTTTTTTTTTGTTTTTGCAATTTTAGTTTTGGATACTAATAGAGTTGTTTTAATAATTTTCAAAAAGGAAACTCTTTGGTTATAAAATCAGATTAAAAATTGGTTATGGATCTTAATTATAGAAGTCTTTTGAATTGGAAATATATGTTTTTCTAATGGGAAAATCAATATATATATATATATATATATATATATAGGATATTTTATTAATGATGTTTTATATTAGTATAATTGGAAAAATTGATTTTGTGGTTCTTTCAGAAATTAAAGAAAAATTAAGTATAATTATTGCTCTAATGATATGATTATATATATATATGTATAATTTATGATTCTTATATAAAAGTTTATTTTAGAATAAATAAATTAAAATGTAGTTTTACTTTTTATTTTAAATGAAATTCTTTTAGAAAGAATCATTTAAATTTCAATTAATTTCTGTTTTATGTTGATTGGTTTGAGTTAAAGAGATAGATATTCAATTTAATAGGAAAATAAATTTTTTTTCTGGGTATGGTTTGTATTTTAGTGTTCTGTCACTCATATTGAAATGGGGAAATTTTTTGACCTTAACTAAGAAACTTTGTTTACAGACTTCCCAATAAATCCAGTGTATTTCAAGCTGAAATGCTAGGAATCTGGAAAGCTCTGGGGGGAAGCATTGCCATTGTCACTGACAGCCAAGCAGCAATCGCGGCTCTTAACTCTGCGATGATAACATCCAAGCTTGTCAGGAAATGCTCTGACGAGCTTAAGAATATAAGCTATCAATACAATGTTACATTACTGTGGGTTCCGGGACATAGGAACATCACAAGAAATGAACATGCTGATGAATTAGCAAGGAGGGGTTCCAATCTGAATGCTTCACTGGAAGAACAGGTGGATCCACCACTAAACAGCGTTAAAAGAGATATCTTTCTACACTTCTTATCCCTAGCGAAAAGAAGGTGGAAAGAATTAACCTCATGCCGTACGACCAAGAAAATATGGCCGACGTACGACAACAAAAGAACGGACAACCTATTGAAACTATCTCGGCGGGATATAGCCAGAGCAATAGGTGTCTTCACGGGACACTGGCCAATTGGCGAACATGCGGCCAGATTAGGTATTCCATTCAACGCGCTAATTGTGGTCTTGTTATGGTTGACAGCACCAGCCACGTAAACCAACCAACCAACCAATAAACTTTGTAGTTAAAAACAGTTGAAAAGGTTAATAATGTTCAAACACGATGTACTTGTATTTTATAATTGCGCTTGTTAAAATTCTACATTACTTGTAACTACTAATTAAAACCTTATGATGTAAAACAACCTTATGAGAACTGTCAAACCTTATTTGAAGTGATGAAATTTCAATAGATATCACAAACCGTCAGATCTATCACGGAAGAGAAACTAATCGGAATCACAAAAAATATGAGAATGTGTTGAGTCAAGCCAGTCAAACCTTCAAGGTTTGTAGCGTCCATTACGAAAGTAAGTGCTATAATTGTATAATATAGCAATAGAAAACATCAGTAAATTTTTAAAATTGAAATAATATTTTTATAAAAGAAATTTTTCGTTTAGAGTCTAAACATAATTCTAATAAAGAAGAATATTCGATTAGATAATTACATTTTCTACTAAAGTGTAATTCTAAAAAAAAAATTATACACAATCTAGTAATGTATATAGCTATTGAAATTTCTCTATTCTATGCATTCAACCTAAACTATAAATATCCTGAGATATTGAGAACAATCTAAAAATTTTATTAAGAGAAAAACCATTTTGTGAAATTGTGAAGTTTTATAAAATTCATTAAAGAATACGATTATAAAATTGAATTGCTATATTTAAAAAAAAAAAAAAAAAAAAAAAACTGTTAAAATTGTGCTAATAAAGAAAGAAAGAAACTGCGCTCTAATAAAGTGCAATTTTTGTGCAATGTTGCTCTTCAAGCTAAAAACTTTACATTTTGCTTTGTACAGCACGTGACCCAATTTTTCTTTTATTATTATTATTATTATTTTTTTTTTTTTGGTTTTTTGTTAAGGAAAAACTGAAGTGAAAAACTGGAATGACATGCAATAAACCAAAAAAAAAAATAAAACACTAAACAAAAAAAATAATTCCAACCAAATTGTATACATTTTGAAGTTATTTACAAGAAGAAAAGAAAATTACTTGAAGTGAAATCTATAATTGTTTAAATGGAATTCTAATAAAAAATAATAATAATAATAATAAAAAAATAATTATAACAAAAATAAAAAAATATTAATAAAATTTGTTATTATTAACAAGAGAAAGAAAAAGATTTCATTTTCAATTGATTTCCCTCTAACTTAAAACATTTTTTGTACAAAGAAAAACAAAAATCTTCAGATAATTGCCTATCTTAAGTGATAATGAGAAAATAATTACTTGTGAAAAGGACTAAATTATTATCTTCTTTATTTTTATCCATATTTTTAAAATTTTTTTTTGTTTTTATCTTTTATTAATAATTGTTTTTTTTTTCTTTGTATATTTTTTTTATTTGATTGTATCAAATTATATTCCAAGTAATTATTAAAGAAATTGAGAAAGAGAGAAGGAATATTTACTAATTAATTATGTTTATAATTTTACTTTTTATTTTGTCATTTATTTTATTTAATTTGATTTTATAAGACGATCATTTTTAATGAAACCTGGCTTATGGAATAAATAAGATATTTTATTCGGATAGTCCTTTTTGCGAAAATCTATATCAAAGATTTCAATTCAAAAGTTGACCCTTGAACCTAAATGTAACTTCCATTCATTGAACTGTTAAAGTATCTTTCAACCATGGATTCTGTTATTAAATTACTATATCTCTTATATAAATTAGTGAATTTTTTTTTTTTTAATGCATTTCTTTGCCACATAAATGTGGACAGGAAATTACACAGCCTTTCCTGTTCAGGCTGTAAATGTCGTAAGGGGGAATAACTCTTACGCCGTATGTGGGATTCGAATCAACATTTCCTCGGTGTTTATAACGTATTTTATACATTAGACCACCGAGGACCTTAGTGGATTTATTTATTTAAATGTCATATCTTCCAAGAATTTTAAACAAGTTATTTTTTATTTTGCTTAAAAATTACAGATATCAGAATAAATATTTTAAAATATCGGGTTGGGGGTTTTAGATAATCTTCAAACGTTTACCACTTCTTTAAAAAAAAATTTTTTTTTTTTATGTTTAGACCGTTGTAATTTATTCCTTTTTTAATAAGATTCTTAAGGATTGTAAGGTTTTACTTGAACTTATTCCAGTGGATATACTAAAAAAAAGGAAAAAACCCCAAATTTAATAACAAAATTTAAATTTTTAATATTTTAAATAAGAAAAAAAAAAAATGAAAATAAAAGATGAAAAGGAATAAGTTTTTGTTTTTTAAATTAAATGTTAATTTGAAATGCTCACGCACTAAATATTTTTGAAGATCAAATAAAACAAAATTAATGATAATCTCATAGCTCAAGTTTTGTTTAAAGTTTCTGTTTTGAATCACGCAAATTTTTTGTTTTTTTCAATATTTTATTACGAATTTTTGACAGGTTAACTATAGTTTGGCTAAAACTGTCTAATGCTGATGGAAAAACATCGAAAGATTTTCTTAGCTCAGTTTTATTTCACCTTATGATTCTTCTAAATAATATTAAAAAGAAAATTTGTCAAATGGAAAAATTATGAAAATGTAAAATTTTCCTTTTTAAAGAATTTTATTTTCTTATTTTCTTTTGATATAAGAAGAAAATTTGTTTTAAATCAATGAGGTAAAAAACTGGAAAATATTAATGGGGTGGAGATAGTTTGTTGTTGTTGTTTTTATTTTTTTTTGTCAATTTGTTATATTTATTTAAAGGGGGCTGATGGTATAAACTAAGAAATTATTATTATAATTTTTTTTTTTTTTATGATTTGTTAATATTTGAATAAATAAAACACGTGTTGTGTTAAAGGAGAAAAACATCTTTGAAAGTATTTAGTGCGTGAGCATTTAAAATTAATAATAAAAATGAAAAAAACCGAAACGTATCTATTAAAATATTTATAAATTGTATAGATTCTCTTTTATTAGTTTTATTTATTTATCATTAAGTTTTTTGAAATATTTTAAAATTCATAAAAAAGATGAAAGGGTGAAATATTAATGAAAGGGTTAAAAGTAAAAAATTTTATAAGAATAATAAAAGGGTTTTTTTATTTAGTGATTTTGTTTTTCTAAATTTAATGATTTGGAATGAGATGTCTTTAAACTGTCATAAACAACAATATATCTTTTTTTTTACTATTGTATTCTAATTTAAATTAGAAAATTCTGTTGTTTTTTGTTTTGCATGGGTAGGTGAGTATCATCGAAAGACAGTGTAGTGCAGTGAAACGAATGCGAGTTCTGTATCAGTATGTGGGACTTTAACCAATAAACGCTACCTCCTTTTTATAACCAAACAATATAATATAATCGTTAGTACTAACATTATACTGCGTGATCAAGAGAAGTAAATTTTAGGTAATGAAAATTAATGGACCGTTTAAAATACAATTAGTTTTTAGTTAGAACTAGGTAATGTTCTTCTTATAAAATTATGTTAGAGTTTTTATAAAATATCTAGATAGAAATATAACTAAGTAAAAACTCTTTTAATAAAATTATAAAATTATATTTTTATATTATATAATTATATTTAGTCTCTAGATGAAATTAAAATATGTATATTGTTCTTCAATTGCTTTGGTGCGGTTAAGCATATTTTTTCAAAAAAAAAAATGCTTATTAATTTGACTGTATCCATCCATCCGCTCATCTGTCTGTTCGTCCATTTGCGCTGCTCTTTTGACTATGTCCGTCATCGTTTACATTGGACTAATTTAATTTTAACTACGGATAAATTTTAGAAAAAAAAAATTTTCTGAACTGGACTTTTTTATGTAGTCCATTAGAGACCCATTAGGGGACTACAGTACCTCAAAATTTGTAAAAATCATATTTTTAAATGTTTATTTCTCAAGTTTTACTGAAAATTTTTTCAATCTAAAAACACAAAACCATTTAACCAATTTTTTCAACCTTTTAAAGTAATACTAAAATTATATAAATTTTGTTCCTTCATATCTCCGGAACACTTTAGTTCAAAATTTTGAGCGGAAAAAAAATCTAAGTATAACTAACATAATTACCCTGTGTTTAGGAACTATTATTATGGTAAATCTTAAAAATTTGATATTTTTAGAAACCTGTAATGTGACCTGTTAAAATTTATTGAAAGTAAATATTAAAGTTTCACAAATATAGAGGTTCATTATTGTATTTTTACGTATGTGTTAACAAATTTTATTAATTATTTAAGGTTTGCTTAAAATTGAAGAAAATATTTTCTAATCTTTCATAATTTTTATCTTATATTAAAAAATTCTCGAAAAGCTACACATTTTGATACAAAATAAATTTTAATGTAATTTTTTGTGTTTTTTAAAAAAAGCTACTTTAAAACTCTTTGATTTTATACAATACTATCTTGTTTAAAAAACCTATCCATGTTTAAAATTTTATTGTTTTATTTTAAGCGGTGTACAACGGTGTAAAATTTGTTAAAAAGCTAATAACGGTGCGGTGCTGTGTAAAATCTGTTAAAAAGCTAACACAGGAGTTAAAAGTACAAAGTTAGATAACTACAACACCTATATAGAAGGAAAATAATTTAACTACAAAATTTCTCTTTAGAACAACAATAAAAGTAACACCTGTATCTGAATTAAAAATTACAACAAGAATTCAGACTTTTGAATTATTGTAAATATGGGTAACTTCGAATAATATAAAGATTTTGATTGTTACAATTTAACAAAATTTAATATAAAGATTCAAATCGTTTTAAATTATATAACAGAAAACGGAATAAAAAATCTAAAGATATAATCTTATAATAAAATATAAAAATTTTTGGTAGACGTTTAGACTCCAGTATATTTCAATTCTTTTAGTCTAATTTCTTCTCATTCTCCAGAAACCAAATATAAATAATTCTATATTATAACAAAAAACCAGCCTATATAACTATATATACTTAGTATATTATTTTTAGATTCTAGATTTTTTGAAATATAAAAATAGAGTTTATTTATATTTTATTTTTTTTTTATTTTTTTTTTTCTTTTGAAACGATTTAAGATAAAAGTATATAAGTGAAATTACATAATAAAGAAAAAAAATACAAAATAAAAACAAAAAAAAATAATAATAAATATAAAAATTTAAAATACATCTATTTAATATAATGTTTATTTGCGAGTTATTTTTGGTCAACCAATAGAAATCAATGTTTTATTATTTAAAATAAGTTTGAAAAAACAAAAAAAAAAAAAAATATGAATTTTTAAAAATAATAAGCGAAAAAAAAAAAAATTTTGCTCAAAAATTATCATTTGCTCAAATAATTCATTTTTTTTTTTTTTTTTCCAAAATTTCATTTTTCAACATTTTTGTATTTTAAATGTGGGTTGAAAATGTGCAAATAAGTTAAAATCCTTCTTATATATTATATACTTATATATTATGTAATCCTTTTTTTAAGTCAATATATTTTTCATAAATTTCAATTTTTTTTTTTTTTGTTTTTTTTATAAATTTTTAAATACAACATTATAAAAGATGTTTCAAAAAGCATTTCAAAAGGTTTTTTAAAAGTTTGTTTTAACAAAAAAAAAAAAAAAATTTTTTTTTGCCAAAAATTCATACAAAAAAAAAACACAAAAAAAATTGTGCGTGGTTGTTCTTAATTTATTTGTTTTTATATACATATATTTAATTAAGTAATCACTTTCTTGTTAAAAACACAAAACGAAATTTTAAAAATTACAAAAATAACAAACTATACAAAATCAGAAATTATTAAAAAAAAAAAAAAAATAAGAAACAAAACATTAAAATCAGTTGAGAACAAAAAAATTATCTTTTTAGTTTTTCAAAATAAAACTCTTAATAGAACAGTCACCGGGCCATTGAACTTATTGAAGTAAGTTAACACCTCAATGTTTTGTCCAAAAAAAAAAATAAAAACAAAAATTTTAAAAGTCATTTATTACATATGTATATATATGTACACAAGTAGTAAAAAAAAAAAAACACAAACAAAATAAAAATTAATGAAGAAGTATCTAAGAGAAAATAATTAAATAAAAATGCTATTAATAGAAACTTTTAAAATATTTATTTTAAAATTAAATAAATATTATGTGTTTATTATATATATATATTTTTTTTTTTTTTTTGTTAAATGCCTTGAAGTGTATTATACTTAAGTGGAAGTTTTCGTAATTTATATTTCTTATGTTCAGAAAAACAACAAAAAAAAAAAATTTAGCTTAAATATGTATGTATATCGTATATCGAAGCTTCGTAGGATTAAAGAACTTGCCTGTGTTATATGATTAAGTTTATATTATTTAAAGTCAGGATGACTTAATTTGTTCAATGAAACCAATAGTCTTTTAATATTAAGTATTAATATAATATATATATATATATATATATTGTATTACTCTTTAATATTATTGTCCACATAAAAAATTTACACTTATATAATATGCAAGAGGGGAGCGTAACGAAATTTGGTGAATAAAAATCTCGTGCTTTTACCTTATTTTTTAAAATCTCACATTTCTAAATCTGCGACATTTTAAAATATCGTGTTTAAAAATCTGCCGTTTCCGGTTTTTAAAAAAATGTTCCGAAAAGAAGAAATGAAAATTTGTTTTAAGGAATGTTTAGAAGGAATTTTAGAGTTAAACAAAGTGTATTAGAATTTAAATTGTTAAAAAATATTTTTGTCTTTTTTTTCCAATTTTGACTTTTTTTCTTTTTTTAAAATGAAATAAAGCCGAAAACAAAAAGTTGCTGATTTTGTGAAAATGTGAAATTGAACTAAAGCAAAAAAAAAAAAAACATACATATTTCTGGTAATCACCCACCCAATCTATTTATTTAACGATAAATATTATTTGGTTTAAATGAGACGCTAGATTTTTTGACACGAGATTTTGAAACGCGAGATTTCAGAGGCAACTCATAGCAGAGCCCCTTAATCACGATAAAATAATGAATGAGTAGACTAATTTGATTCTATCAAAAAAAATATTATGAAAATAAAATGAAACTGCTAAAAATTCATGTGAGAAAATTTTTTTATATATTTTCTAAAAATACAGGACATATTTAATTAAAATTTTCCTATATAACACGAAATAATAAACCAATTTTTAATTCATTGATTATTCACAATTTTTTTTTTTGATGTCTACATATGAACATTTTTAATAAAAAAACGGTCCCCATTGACAGGAACGGTGTTACCAATTTAATTTCGAAAGAAGTATGGACCGATGATTCCACCAGACCAAAAACCACACCAAACTGTCAATTTAGGTGAATGTAATGGTTGTTCATGAATAATTTGTGGAATTTTTTCGCACCACAATCGACAGTTTTATTATAACATACGACTTGATTTAGTGGAAAAAGTGCTGCTCGAAAATTGGGTTCATCGAATTCGTTCCTGCAAAAGAAGTCTTGGAGGCCATTTGAATGACGTTTTATTCAGAACTAAAATAATGATTGGCAAAAATAATTTAAAAGCAACAAAAAAATTTAAAATTTTAGAGTGATTGTTCTTGGCGTATGGTATATCAACAGATCGCATTGCAGATTAAAATCCTGGAAAGGTGAAATCCTGTAAAATTTTTTAATAAAAAAAAAAATATAGCTGAAAAAGTAGTAATCTTAATTACAAATCCTCCTTTCGATCATGCTATTTGTCGAAATTTTACAGTTCAAAAAAACTCAGGAAAATAAAAAAAAAAAAACGCACTTTAAATTTAAAATAAATATTATTTTTAGAATATTTACATTTTATTTTATATATGGAATAATACACATATACATATATAAAATATCAAATTAATTTAAATTTTTTTTTTTTGCTAATTACAAACTAAAAATTCACAAAAAAACAAAAAAAAACAAACAAATTTCAAACTCTATAACATACAATTCTAAAATTTGATTTTCCTCAATTTAAATTACCCCCAATATATATATATATAAATACGTATTTATTATGTAAAGTTATTTACAAAACAAAAAAAAAAAGAAAAACTGTTTTTTAACAAACAACTCATATTTAATATGGTGAAAATTAATGATGAAGGGAAAAAAATTCTATATACATAAGTAATATATAATGTAAAATTTTATTTTTTGAAATTCTAATCATACAAAATTTTCCAATTAAATTTTCTGTCAATAGCACTAATGATTTCATATAATATTTTTTTAACTATAATTACATCTGTTTTTATAATATTTACTTTATAAACTAAAATATGAATATATGGCGTGATTCTGTATATATATATATATATTCAATAAAATAAATTCTCAATGCGTGATATATTTTTGGTTTTAAAATTTTGTATTATGTAATAGCTACGTGTATATGTAAATAACCAATATTTCATAAATATTTGTAACAACATGTATCTAAAAAAAAAAAAAAAAAATCAACCCGTATTTTACTTATTCATTTTTACTAAAAATTATTTAAATTGCCAACAATAAATTTTTTTGAGATAAGGGATCAAGTGTTACCAGATTATGAAATATAAAAAAAAAAACTTATGAACTTGCAACTTAATAAAAATAGATATACATTTAAAAACAATTTAATTTATTTATTTATTTTTTTATAATAATTCTTTTATTTACTACACTTTGTATAACTTTATTTTCAGTTTTTAATTGTATAAATTATATATATATGTATATAGCATTTTCCAATTAAATGAAACCTTTTTTCAATTAAATGAAACTATTTTACAATTAAATGAAACCTTTTTCAAAATAAACTTTCAACTATTGAAACTTGTTACTACAAACTTGTAAAATTGTTTTTCGGTAATGGATAAGGCAAAAATTCAGAAAATAGATTGCTCCAATCGACAAGATCTTTAAGATTTCACAAGGTGCGGATGTGTCAATCATTACATCAAATCAGACCTGCCAAAGCTTGCGGAATTGGAAATATCATGTCAATTTCAATTTTCATAATTAGAGCATATCGTTTGATATCAGTTGATTAATACTTTGGTTAATTGTATCTGGAAGATTATGCTCGATCTCAATATTGCACAATATTGAACAAGCATATCTTTTTATTTTCGAAAATACTTTTTTTATTCGACTGAGCATTGGCGAATAGAGTGGTCAAAATTTTCAAATACTCCCATTGTTCTTAATTATTTTTTGCATTGCTCGTCTTTTCTGAATTTTTGTCTTATCCATAATCGAAAAGCAATTTTGCAAGGTAATAGTAACAAGTTTCAATAGTTTCAAGTTTCATTTATTTCATTTTTATAAATTAATTAAATTTTACTTTTTTAAATAAATTTTATTTGTAATTTTGTTTAGTTCCATTTGAATTTTCTGAATTTAATTTCAGTTTTTTAAATAAAATTTATTTGTAATTTTTTTAGTTTCATTTATTTTGAAAAAGGTTTCATTTATTTTGAAAAAGGTTTCATTTATTTTGAAAAAAAGTTTCATTCAATTGAAAAAATAGTTTCATTTAATAGAAAAAACGTTTCATTTAATCGGAAAATGCTAACTATATATATGTATTTTTTTGTTTAGTGCATTTCTCTGTCACATAAATGTGAACAGGAAATTACACAGTCTTTCCTTTTCAGGCGTGGCTGTAAATGTTGTCAGGGGGATTAACTCTTACGACGTGTGTGGGATTCAAACCCACACTCCCTCGGTGTTTTATACGCTCTTGCTCACTACGCCACCGAGGCCCCTAAATTATATTTTTAGAACTATTTAAGTACAAGTAAGGAATTTTATTCGCTGTAATGAGTGTTTTATTCTTTCATTATTTTCTAGACTTTTTTTTTTTAAGAATAAAAATTTATATAATAGTAGAAAACATAAATTTACATTTTAAATATTTTTTTTTAGTTATATGTATAATAGTCTTAACACATTAATAATCAAATACTTATTTGATATTTTTCAAATTTTTGACAAAGTTTAATTTATTTTAATTCATTTTTTTTAAGTCGTTTAATTTTTCGACTCTTTTTTAAAAAAAGAAGCTACAGACAAATAACTGTTCAATTTTAGTTTTTGATTTTCTTTCAATCGCATATTTTAATTTTTTAATAGGTAAATTTATTTTTAATAACTTATTTCCTTTATAAGTATATACCCTTATTCTATTATCCTACAAAATTTTACTAAAATTTTAAATCCCGCGATTTCCCAAGAATCATTCCCATAACCTTATCATATAAATTAAACTAGTTTCAGTGGTCCTATTAAAGGTTCCATTTTGTTTAAATATATTTGATTTTTATTAAAAGTTTCATCGTAAAGATTGATTTAAAGATGGGTGGTTTTGGTTATTTAAAGTTCCACATTACTCAGAAGAATTACGTGCTTTTGAAGTTTTCCACCGATTTTGTTAAAAATAAACTATTTAGAGTGAAGGTTAACGGATACAATTTATTATAAATTTACAGTTTATTAAAAATAAAAAAAGTAAAATTAATTAATTGAGATCCTCAAGATCTTTTTCAAACTGACTGTTACGAAGCTATATAAAACATTTTTTTACCATTTCATGCTAATGAAATAAAAGTTAGTAAATCAAGAAACTAATTTTACGAAAATTTATTTAATGACAAATTCAATGAAACTATAGATTGGATTGGATTTATGAACCTTAAATAATTAATAAACTGTAAAACCACATAATATTATTTAGTGTATACAATTTATTTCTTTAGAACAGAAAGTATGATATTTTGTAAGCTCCCGTTTTTTTTTAGTATAAAAAATTGTTTATGAAATTTGAATTTTTTTTTTTTAAATAAAATTACCAAATACGATTTCATTTAAAAACGTTTAAAATAAATGATCTAATACACTTCAGTAAATATACTATGTACTTATCAAGTATATCTAACATAACTATAGCATAAATCTAGTGTAAGACAGAATTAAAAATATGATGGGTGGGTGAATATTGTTTATATTTTGTACACTTTATGCGAATAAAATAAAATTTGAAATATTTGCATAGACATTATTATATATGTGTGTAGATATGTACGTCTACATGTAAATTATTATTGAATCTAGAACAATTTCAAGATACAAAAATATATATATATTAAGTATTAAAGGTTTTTCTTTTTTTTTTTCCTCTATTATTTGTAATTCCATTCCACATTGTCAATTCATTGAAAATTGTATGAATTTTTTTTTTTTTTTTTAAATCGTTATACATTGTATATATGCTATTTACTATCTATTTAGTAATAGTTCTAACAATACAATAATATGTAGTTGTTGTGATACGGTTTTGTTGTCGGGGATAATATAGAAAATTTTTCAGTTTATATCTCGCGTATCTTTTTATTTTTAAATTTATTTTGTTTTTTGTTTTTCTTTTTTTTATATTTTTGCTATCTGTAGGTGACATTTTATATAAATAATATATTATTATATTTTGTAGTTTATATTTTCTTTTAAAAGAATGTGGTTTATTGTCGTTTTTGGTTTTGTTTTTTTTTTTTTTTTTTTTTTGGAAATGGTATTCTAAATGATATAATACGAGTTGCTAAATTATGTTCTGTTTATTATATCATTTCTTATTTCAGCTTATATCAAGTTTTCTATATTTTTCTTGCCTTCTACATTTTCTCTGTGTTGTAAATAATTGTATTATGATATTTCTCGTTTTGCATTACATGATTCAAACAAAATGCATTAAGACGTTTTGTTGTAATCAATAGCTGTTCGTCAGCTCTTATTTTGAGATCCTGGAGAACTTTATCATTTATAATTCCGTTGCTTCATTTAATTTTAAGCAATAGATTATCGTCTGCATCTGTCAAAAACATAAAATAATAATAGGCCACATGTTTCCAAGATAAGGATATGTAGTTGAAGAAAATGATTTTCAAAATAGTCGATTTTCTTCGAGTATTATAAATTTTGTATTAGTATTAAATTTAATTAGACAATACAAACCGAAAGTACGCCATTAAATGAAACGAATAAATAATGAACGATGATAATGAAGAAAAACTAAAAAGATGTTGATTTTATAAGTATATTATAATTACACATACAGAAAAGCATTGTTAGGAAAACTGAAATGCAAAGTTTTCTGGAATTAAATAAGTATTTGCCGTAAATTTCACGTCGTTATAATTATTTATTATTATTTTGTCAGGTATTAGGATTTATAAACGAAACATTGGTGAAAACTTTAATGTTTTAATTACATAAAGGCATTTTTGAAGAATTTAAGGTCCTTAAATATATGTAGGAACTTATAAGAATCAAACTTATTAAATAGTTGTGTAGTTTTGTTCCATTATTTGGTATCCCAAAATACCCTATAAATATTCAAGAACGAAAAAGAATCATCCTGTATTATGAGTTTTGAGTTCTTTATCAAACTGTCATTTATGTCTTATTATTTTCGGTAATAACTCCATTTTTTTTTTTTATTCTATATTTTTCTAATCTTATTATATTCTATTTTTATTTTTCTTTTTATGTTTTTATTTTTAATACTTTGGCATTTCATTTTCTAAAGATGCAATTTAAAGTAACATAAAAAAAAAAGAAAAATACTATTATAAAAAAAAAAAAATCCGGTTTTTATTTGACTAAATTGACACAATTTTAAATAATATGCACATTGCACAACAAGTAAATGTTAAGCGAGCGTGTCCTAGTAGAAAAATTGTACAATAAATGCATTGACAACAAAATAACAAAAGATAACAGCAATATAAAAAAAAAAAACACACACACACAACCACAAACAACATAACGGAAAATTAAAAACATTAAAAAAAAAAAAATAACATAAATATGATAAGAAAATAATGCAAATGAAAGTAATTTCGCAAATACAAGGGAGAAAATTTTTTATTTAATTTTATTTTAATAAAAAAGATAATGGATACAACCATTTTCTATAAAAAAAAAAAAAAATTAAAAAAAATCATTTAATAACAGTATACTGATAATATTTACCACTACATTAAAAATAAAATTTACAGTTTGATATATTTTTATACTGACTCAATAATACGTTAAATTTTAATTCCGTTACTAAATAAAGGACGAGTTGAATATGACAAAAATGAAAAAAAAAAAAAAATTACAATTGATTAAAGAAAAACGTACTTTTTTTTCTGTTTTCTTTTTTCTTTTTCCGTTCAATAATAGTTTTATGTGCTTTGAATATTTAAAAGAAAATTAAAGAAAGAAAAATGGTGAAAACTATATAGATTACATTATGTAAGATTTTTTTATTTTTTGGTTTTTTTTCTTTTTATTTCTTTTGTATCAAATTAAAAAGTACTCGTGTACAAAATAACTACTTTAAATGATCTAAAAAAAAAAAAAAAAAAAAAAAAACAAAGAAAAATTAAATTCAGGACATCATACAACTGTTATACTTGTATTTTGTTATTATTTTTGTTTTTATTTTTCATCTGACTTGTATATATATATATATAATAGTTAAACAATCCTGTTTATTGAGCACACGTTTTAAAAAAAAAAAAATTTTTCTATAATTATTTTTATAAAATGCGATATAAAATGGTCATAATTATAATAATTTGTTAAGATACTTCCCTATATTTTGTTATTAAAGAAAAATAACAGATAGATATATATATACATATCTATATACATATATATATATAAACATTTTTTTTACTTGTTCATTTAAAGTAATAAAAATATGTATACATGGGTTGTAATTTTGTATACTCGTATATATATATTCAAAAATTGTAACATAACATTACAACAATATTTATTTTCATATTAGTGATGGTTGTAACTTATAACTTGTAGTATATGTACATATAAAACACAGCAGGCATGAGGCAGGGTTAAAAATATCTGGGAAAAAAAGAAATAAAAAAAAAAAAAATAAAAATTGGCACGTGGATCATTTAAAAAGAAAATAAATGAATAAATGAAAAAGAAAATTAATAATACCTTCTAGTATTACATTTATATTTATTAAATTTATTTACTTAGTTATTTTTTTTTTTCATTCATTTTTAATGAGGGTTGGTTGTATTTTAATATACGTTCTATAAGAAATTTTTTATTCATTTTTAAAACTTGAATATCTATCATTAGTAAATTCTAATTGATATTCTGCTGCTGTATAAAGTATCTTAAAGTTAATATTAAAAAATTATTATTTTGAATATTAAGGATTAAATATCATTGAATAGGAATATATTATAATTATATATCTACTATTATACTAGATAAATTTTGAAAAATTATACTTAACGAACAAGATACACTTTTTATAATTGTTGATATTATGTAAAGATAAAAAAAGGCTTTCAAGAAAATATAATATTATATATCTATATGTACTTGAAATATAATAAAATAAAATAATCATGTGTCTTTAGTATCATACGTATATTCTCTATAAATTTTTTTTTTAATATTGTAAATTTAATTTAAATGTTTACGCATAATTATTTCAATAAGTTACGAATTAATTTTGAAATGCTGAAAATGCAAGTTTTTCTTTTGAATGAGATCAAATATGATGCAAAATATAAATATTTTTTGTTAGATACTTGTTTCATTTTTTAACAAATTAACATTATTGCAATACTATAAAAAAAAAGGATTTAATGAAATAAAATAATTAAAAACATATATGTATTCTGAAAACGAAGAATTAATTAATGATTCCAATATCATAAGTTTATTGTTGATTTTAACTTTTAAATCCTATAAAACTATTTTTTGATCATATTTATTATATATACTTTACGGATCGGATATAAAAGCTCACGTCTCCAAATCTCGTGTCTTAACAACTCACATTTTAAAATATCGTGTCTTAAAAGTTCGGGATTTTAATCGATCAAATTTTTATTTGGAAAAAGAAGAATAGGTACTATATTTCCGTTACAAATTTATAATTTTTCCGATATAAGTTGCATTTACAATATTTTTGTAACAATCAGAGGTTGACAAAGAAATAACAGTGAATTTCACTATTAAAAAAAAAACATTTAAATTTAATTTTTTTTTTTGTAACTTAACTATATATACAATGGCTACGCAAAGAATTCCCTCTTATTTTCAAATTCTTGCGTTATAATCAATCGGACAGGGAAAGTCTCCAAACACTTGTTAAAGAAATTATTGTTTTATCATAATTTACAAACTACTAAATTAATTAGAAACATAAACTAAAATTATTACAAACTATAATTTTTCATAATCAATTCTAAAGTCCCTCCTAATCGTTTTTTTTACATACATATTTCAACATCAAAGAATTTTGGATAGTGGGAAAATAGAATTCCACTTTTTCACTATATATATTTTTATGAAAAATATTATGAGATGTGAGTTTTTGATACACTACAATACAAAAGATTTTTAAATTCCATTTACGTTTCCAAAAATATATTAAATTTATAATACATTCATATTATTATGAACTTTCATAATATTGGAGCAATATTGGGGTATATAATTTCATGATATTGGACAGAAAAATCGATTATAAAAGTTTAAAATAACACTCAATATTATAAAACTTTAAATATAACATTTAATTGTATTCTATCTAAAAACAAAAGGTTATACAATTTATTATATTATTATATAATAAATACTTATATATACTTAGGTTATACTATTTTGTGTTTAGATACTTAATATGGTCCAAAAAAAAAAACACTTTCAAATTAGAGTTTCATCACTATTTTTATTATCTAATTTTATTCATTAATGAAAAAATATGTGTTATAATCTTTTCTTTTATATTTCTTTTATTTTTTATTTCAAAACTAATAAAATATTTTTTATATATTATCAAATTGGAATTTAAAAAACAATTCTTTTTTTTCTATCATGATCATAAACCAAAACTTTTAATAAAATCATTTATTCTATATAGTTCAAAATAAATACCTATAGTGCATTTCTAAATAAAATATATTTAATTCCTCAATACAGGATAAAGTTTATTCAACCACGAAAACCAAAAATATTTATATGTATATTATGTCTAGCAGTTATATATTTTAATTTTTTAAATAATTTACAATTTATAATTTTATACAAATTTTTTTTTTCCATTTTCGTCAGATAGTTTCAAAATTTATGTGTAGATCAAAATCCGTATGTATTGCACAAGAAAATTTAAAATTAAAAAAATATCCTAATATATATATTTTTATTCCTGTCTTTTTCTGGATAATATTCGTTTTTCTTTTTATTTTTTTTCTTGCCTTTCATGTTATCCTTAAATATTGAACTTTTTGATTAGTTTAAAGTTATACTAAAGTAAAAAACAAAAAAAAAAAAAAAGTTTTCTTTTTACTATCTTTTAAAAGAAAAAAAGTAAGTTAAATATTTTATTCCTTCTACAGAAACTTTTTTCAACTAGAAAAATTAAATAAAAAAGAAAAAAACAAAAAAAAAATAATTTTTTTTTTAAATGTTTTAATCATTTTTCATATCTTTTATATCACTCATTTTTCTTTTATTTTATTTAAAAATCTTGTGAAAAAGAGACAAAAGACATTTTTATTTCTTAAAAGAAATAAAATTTTTTTTCTTCATATCTAATTTTAAAGAACAAATCCATTTTTTTTTTTTTTATGCTTTTAATAAATGTATATACATTATGCAATATTATATAAAATACAAAGATAAAGAAACAAAAAAAAAAATTTTTTTTTTTTTGCAACAGTAATCTTTTAGTTAAATCTTTTTCTTACCTAAAATGAAATGAAACTGCAGAAAAACAAATGGAGAAAAAGGGGAAAAAAAAAAATAGAAAAAAAAAAGAAAAAGTATTATATTAAAATGAAACAAAAATGTATACAAACGAACTTTTAAATAAATTTTTTGAAAATATAAGAAGAACAACGGAATAATTTCATATGATTTTATTGTCATATGATTTTCAGAATTTCATATTTAAAAAAAAACTTATCTTATACCATACAATCACAATATCTATATAATATTTTATATCCTTTTTTTTTTACATTAAAATTTGTGCTTTTGTTATTTTATATTCTTTTAAAGGAAAAAAAAAAAAAAATGAAATAAATTGAATTTTAGTACTAATAAGAAAATTTTATTTATTTTCCATATGAAATTTTGGTATAACACCATATTTTTAAATAGTAAAATATGATATTTTGATATTTAAAAGTGGGGTTGGTGAGGCAATACACAAATCGAAATCCATAAATAAAAATCTAAAAGCCAAAATCCACAAAAAAAAAAAAAAATCCATAAAAATGTGCAAAACATATTCTGGAAAAATCAAAAAACTCAGGTTTTATAACAAATTTTAAAGTTCTTCCTAATTATTTTTATTGTGTACATATTTCAACAACAAAACACAAAAAGCAGAAGGGACTACCATCCACAAGCCCCCGCTAAACAAATTATTGGCTCTGATTTTTTAACCAACTCAAAAGTCCTTCGTAATTATCATACACAACAAATAATTTAAAATAGTGGAATCTGCCGCCCCCACATCCAAGCTAAACAAATTTTTGAACCCTGTTTTTGTTACCAACTCTAAAATTCTTTCTTGTTATTTTGACATACATATTTCAACAACTAAGTATTTAAAATAATTGTGGATTTTGGGACTCACTCTTAAAAGTAATTATTTGTAGAAAATATCAAATCTAAGTTATATTAAATAAAATTTATAGGTTTTTATCAAAATTCTCTACAGAACTAAGTATAAAATATTTTTAAAATGCAAATATATAGAAAAACATTACCAATAAATAAAAATAAAAATGACTATTAGTGAAATTGTCAACTATTGAAATTTCATTTGTTTCGTTAAAAATTTATTACGGAATAGGATATTCTATATCCTTATTTTTAAAGGTATACCTACCTATATCATTTCCACTCTTAAGAGCGAAGAGAATATAGTAAACAAATAGTTTTCTTATAGGACAAAATGGTAGAATTTATAATATTTTATGAATAAAACTTTTCATAATCATACATAAATTTTTAAAATAAAAAAAAAATAATAAAACCAACCATACTTTTTATAAGCGCACCGCGCCATATAATTCGCTAACATTATTACTATAACGTTACTTAAACAACTAAATATGTTTTATTTTTCTGTTTCTTTTCTTTCTGTTTTTTTATTACATACTGCTGGCATATATTTAAAATAGTTTGTACAAAAAAAAAAAAAAAAATAGAAAAAAAAAGGAATTTAAACTACACTACAACAGTATTTTAATGATATTTTATAGATAATGTTGATAGAATCAGCTTAACGGTATGTAAATGGGTAACAAACTTATGTAATATATTGCGAACATAAAGAGCATTTACAAAAAGGATTTAATTTCTTTATTATGTATATATGTACATTGTTGCAATGCAACAAAATGAAGGCAAAATAAAAAAAAAAAAGAACAACTTAATATGCATATAACATATATTTTAAAAACTGTTCTTTATTATTATAATTTATTTTTTTTTTTTTGGGACAAAGGAGCGAAGGATTCAAAATGTTAAGAGACAATAGTTGGTAAAATTTAAAATAGTGATAGTGTCATTTTATTTGAATTAAACAATAAAAAAAAAAACAAAAACAAAATGGATAGAAAAATAAGAGTTTCTTTTTTTTTTTGCTTTTTTTTTTTTATAAGTGAAATATCATTTAAAAAGTAGTGCTTAGAAAAGGGTTAGTTAAATAATGCTCGTTATAAAAATCTTGTTTTTTAAAATCTCATTTTTTTTTTTTTTTTGTTAAAATAAAATAATTTAGGAGCAGTCAAATTTTAATGAAAAAAATAGTGGTAGCGAGCTTGTATCATAATTTCAATATGCGGAAAAATCTAAAGAAAGTTTTCACAACACTATGAAATTTTGCAATTCACAGTCTTATATTATTAACAGTCGTACGATTAAACCCCCGTTAAATAAATAATTCAACACCAGATTTTATTATTAAACTCTTACACACATACTGTATTTGTTTTTTTTTTTTTTGGTTCTTCTTTTTATGTTCTTCTTAAACATATTCCAAAATTCTTTTTAACCAAAATTGGGATTTCCACACAATAACAGTCTAAAACCACTAGACCAACTTTAAATAAATTACTGAAAGCTTGATTTTCTTCAATCTCTTCAATTTCAAACAGTTGTGATATTTGTAAAAAAAAAAACAAGGTTTAAGGAAAGAAAATTTAAAAAAAAAAGTAATTTTGATATAACGAGATTATAACTTAAAAGAAACGATCATTCGTAGCTCTCTCTTCAGAAGTTTTTAGTTTCAACTTTTGTAAGTGCTTATAGTGTTTTAAAATGGTGTCAAATGTAATATGTCAATATCATATACACGCTTATTAGTTATATACAATTCTAAAGATAATTATAAATCAGTCGTTTAATTTAGAAAGCAGTTACATTTCTAATAAAAGCTATATTTAAAAATAAGATATTTTATTGTTTACCAAAATTAGCATTTATCTCATACTTATATTATAAACTTAAAGATTTTATACCTCTATGGTATAGTTTTAATTTATAACAACTATTATAAATAGTCTAATAAAAATATTTTTTTAAAGTTATGCAATATATGTATTTTAAATTTACTAGGTAGTTATATTATAATGTTAAGAGACGATTATTTTTTAGTACTTATCGTTATTTTTTGTTCTGTTTTTTTTTTTTTGTTGAATGTTATCCAAAAAAGGACAACTTGTTTTCATTTTCTATACTTTTTTTTTTGCATAATTTGTTTTTTTTTGTTTTTTTTTCAGTTGGAAATTTAATATTCAAGAAAATGCAACAAAATATTTGCATTTTTATTTTAATTTTCCCCCAGTTATTTTTATATTAATTTATTTTTCTTTTTTTATTTTCAATTCATTTTTGTTTTGTTTTATTTTTTTTTCAAGATACAGATGAAATATTTGGAAAATATTTTGAGAACGTGATATTGCTAAAAGGCTTATAATAATATCCCTGATAAAAAGTTCATTGAATATTTTAAGGATATTTTTTATTTTTTATCTAGTCTGTTTTTTTAAAATGCTTTTTTTTTTTTGTGCATTCCTGTTTTTTTTTTTTTTTTAGTTAAATTTTTTTTTTAAAGCTTGTTCATGACAGGGATGTTGATGTTATTTTTTACTACATCTAAAATTGAATTGAATTAAAATGTAGTCAGGATAATTTATTGTATAGAATTAAAAAAGAGTATTTCTATCTTTAGTTTTTGTATTAATTTTAGAAGATATTTAAAGTTTCGTTTCATTTAAAACAATACCAAACTTTATTAAGGTAGATTAAATTTTTTTTTTTTATACTTTTTATAGCATCTATTTGTGGAGAATTCTTATATTTGTTCCAATGTTAGAAGTTATTTAGTCCTCTTTGCCACATATTTATCAACAGTATATTCTGCTTTTATTATAATATCCTTTTCGAATTCCAAGAGTTTGATAGATAATCATTTTTTGTACAAACTCTGAATACATTTATTTTAATTTGATAAAAAAATTTCAGTAGAGAAATTTGATGAAAAGTTTCAATTAAGAAAAAAAATCATTGTTATAAGATTGCATTTCATTTTGCCACTTTAGGTACTGTAGAAAATTAAATACTAAAATTGTTTTTTTTTTTCTTTTTTATTTTAAATTTTTATGATGTTCATTTAATTTAAAATTTTTTTTTTTTTTAGTAAATATCAGGTTCAAAGTACAAATTAGAAATGAAACCAAAGAAAAGAAAAATAATATGATAATAAATGCTACTTGTAAAAGAAAAACCAACAAACACTTCCATAAAAACATTTTCTTTTGTGGTTTTATCTAAAGGTTAAATTGAAACACCTTTTTTTTTTTTGTTTTTTTTTTTAAAATGCAAAATGCATATAATATAACTGTTTAAACGTGACAAGATACAACAAAAATATTTTTAAATTTTTTTATTTTTCAATGAAAAGTCATCAAATTAAGAAACAAACTGTAAGAGTTGTATAAGATTCCAAAGTACCTTAAAATTAATAATAAAAAGAAAAAAAGAAAAAGAAAATAATAGATAGAGAAGAAATTGACAAGAAATTTGTAAGGATTTTCTTAATTATTTTTTATAGTTTTTTTTTGACTTTTAGATAAATTTTACGGTAAAATTAAATTTTAGATATGTCTTCCCCTTTTCAGTAGTTGTTTCTTTTGTAAATTTAAAATTTTTAAATAAATTAATTTTAATTTTACATAAGTATTATGTATCTATAAGTACTTGTTTCTAAATTTGAGAAAACAAAAATTATAAAATCGTAATATCGAAATAATTTTTGATTTTGCCTATCACATTTTTATCTAATCAAAGTTAGATCTTTTTTCAATTTGAATTAAAAGACTTCACGAAATACAATTAACTGTCATTTTCGAATTTTTAATCTTGTTCTCATTATATCTACTCTCTCTGTTTAGTGTTTGAAAGAGTACCATTTAATTATTAAATTTTTGTGTTTCTCTTCATTATTTTCAAATATAAGACTTTATCTGCTATAATTGAGACACTCTTATTTTATTAACGGTTTTATTTTTGTTGAACTAAATTGAACTCTCTGTGTTCTTTAATATATGTTCTTTTTTTTTTATTTTTCCTTAACCATTTTACACCTTCTGACTTAATATAATAATAACAAAAAAAAAGAAAAAAAAATAAAAAAGTGTTCTATCTCCTGTTTTCAATTTTTCGAAAAGTGATTGTTTGTATTTGGTTTTCGAATTTGTATGCAATTTTAAAGTGCAAATGTTTTTGTTTTTTTTTTTCTCTTTGTTCTTCTTTTCTATTTAATTTTATGACTTTTGGTAAATTTTAACAACAATTCAAAGTTAATGACCTGATGCAATTTGAATACCTGTCTATATTAATCAATTTGGTATTTGAGAATTTTCACCTGAACTTTATTTACAAGATGTTGTTTTTTATTTTTTTATTTTTAGTAAGCAAATCAAATTTATTTATTTAAAAAATTGTTTTTTCTTTTTGTATTTTACAGAATATACAAAAATGTCTTCTCAGTTGATTACTGTACGTTTATGTCGTGGTGATGCAACACCATGGGGTTTTCGTTTACAAGGTGGTGCTGATTTTGGTACACCATTAGCTGTTCAAAAGGTAAGTTATATTATATTAAAGTAAATATTTATTCATTTTGTTTTTTGTTTTCCTTTTTTTTTGCAACGATGATTTAACTGGTGCAAATGTTGCAATAATTCTAGTAAAAGTTAAATTAAAGATATTATATACGGTTTGAAGTAGGAGTAAAGAATCAGGAAGTTTTTTTTGGGTTAAAAATGAATTAATATGAATTTTATACGAATTTGAAGAATTAAAGTTAAAAAAATACGGTTATTTATCAGTTATTTTATATGTACTTATATGTATTGAAAAAAAATTCTAAATGAATAATCAGGATATATGTACATAATATATGCCTATATATATTATTATCAATCAAATTTATATAAGTACATATATATAATATATATATTGTGGACATAAGTTTCAATTTAATTTATGTACAAGAAAATATATTTGGTTGTTTGTTTATTTGGCATATTTAAGAGAGATAGAGCAAAAGAGGGAGAGATATGAGAGAACATTTTTGAAGCGATGCAGTTTTTTGATTTAATGATGCAAAATTTGATGGATGTTTGATGCATCATATCAAATTATGTAAATAAAGTTTTTGAAATGATTGATCCTTGTTGAATGATTTTGTTTGTTTATTATTGTTATATTTTTGTTATAACTCCTGCTGTTCAATTGTTGTTTATGATAATAATTTGAAATGGGCTAATTTTAATATATAAAAAGAAATCGATTTGATAATTTTATATGTACATAAACATAAGCAAGCAAACAAGACCCTAAATATGAATATTTATGCATGCACTTAAAAAGGTTTCAGAATCATTAAAGCAAAAATATTTTGTATAATTTGTAACAAGTAGAACAAAAACAAAACAATAGAGAAAAAAACTGTAGTACAAATTAAAAAAAGAAAAACAGAAAAAGTAATAATACCAAATACAGTTGCAATGCAATTCAATTGATTTTTAGTTGATCTTTGATAACGGAAATATAATTTTTTTTAAATTTGAATATGTTTTTTTTTTTTGTTTTTGTATATTTATTTTGAAACCTGAAGTAAAATATAATTAAATGAGTAATTGTGGTAATTTGGAAAAAGGTCAAATTTCTCGTTTGCTTTTTACCGTGGTAGATTAATATGTAAATTAGCTATAATTAAGATTATTTAATGAAAAGGGGGAAAATCTGGATTCCGAGAACAGCTTAAGGTTATTTTCATTAACACTCGAAATTAAATAATTTCAAAATTCTCTTTTTAAAATAAAATAAAATAAAATAAAGTTATAATTAATATGTGTGATTAATAATTGAATTATGTTATGTTTCTATACTTATCTACGACATTTATATAAGTATATATGTTATATTATTTATATATGATAATATATGAAACAATGTAAAATATAAACAAAGTTTAAATTATTAATTGTTAATCTTAAATAAATTAACATTTAAGTTTTAATTAATTTCAATTTCCATTCGATCCATCATAAGATTAAATTCATCAATTTTACTATTTAGACTCTAACCCAAAGTCAGTTTTTCTTTGTATAATTTTTTTATTCATAAGTTTAAAAAAATTTTTATAATTAAAAATGTCAATAACATATATATATTTATCAAAATACCCTTAATTTTTCCGTTATTTAAACTTTTCGTGACTAAAAATATGCAACATATATTTAAAAGTAAAAAAAAAACGGAATAATTAATTTATTTATTATTTCGTTCTAGTAAAAATTCATCATTCACCCAAAATATAACGTTTTTTTTTTTTTTTATAAATTAATATATATTTTCGTTAGTCACTTAACAGATCATTGAAAAAACTTTACTGATTTGCTTGCACTGTGCACTGAAACTTAATTTGCATATATAAAACATAAAAAAGAGCTTAATAATTTTATTTTAAGCATAGAGATATAGTATTTAAATCAATAAAAGATAGTATTTAAAAAAATGATTGTGATGGATAAAAAAGAAACATACATATATATTATCTAGTGAAAGCAATATTTGAATATTCCAATGTATTTACCCTATCAGTACTATATAGGACCAAATATAGTAATTCAATCTAAAAAAGATGAATAAAATCGTCACAGTTATTTAAAACGATTAAAAAAATAATAAATAAATTGGGTGAAATCTCATATTTTCAAACATAATATAAAAATATACACAAAATATATAAAATGTTGCTGGGTATACTTATACTGTATATTTTAAATAAATAAATGCATTCACCTTAATTACTCCGCAAACACATTCAATTTCCATTAACTTCAATACACGTACAAATATGCAAAAAAAAAACAAAAAATAAGAAGTAAAATCAAAATGAAAAAAATCTATATTTATTTTTGCTTGAAGTATTTTAAAAGGTATCCCTATAGTATAGGTGTCAATAAAATTTAATATTTTACAAATTTAATGAATAAATATTAAACATATAAATTTTTAAGGATCAAAAAAAATATTTGCTTTCAATTTTCCTTTGAAATAATATGACAGCTTTTCGTAAATGTTTTTCGTAAATTTTGATTACTTAAGGTTTATAATAGGATTCTAAAGAGTCTGACGTTCCATATAACATATTATAATATACATAACATAAATCTGTAAATTTAAAACTAGTAAGATCGAATAAAAAAATCTTTTTGCTTTGAGAAATACAAAAATAAATGGAATTACATTCATTATAAGTTTCTAAATTTTAAGGGGTAACGTTACAAAAAAATTATTTATGACAATACCTACCTTATAATTGAAGTGTTATAACCATTTCATTGTACAATTTTTAATTTACCAACAAAACGATTATATAAATTACATTCTTATAGATAGTATCGGAGATTTCATGCTACTGAAAATTGAAGATTTCTGTTCTTTCATTCATAGATTAGTTGAACTTTCGGACCCGTTCTTTAATTAAATATACACCCATTGTTTAATTATTCATCATTCATTTGTTTTGATTTTTTTTGGATTTATGTAGTTTATTTTTCTTTTTAAACAATTTAAAAGAAATAGGTAACCTTGAAATATGGAATGTGCAACACCACATATAATGTGATCAGTAAATAAATCAACCTAACTCCTTTAGCATTCAGATGTGGTTGCGATACAATTATATAAAATTATAATTTATTAGATTTAATTAATTTATTTTATTTACATTATATAATTATATTTTATATGTATATATAGATATAATATTTTGGCCTGACCGGCGTTTGAACTTGAGACTTCACGCATGAAAGGTCAATTATTTACGCACTGCGTCGTGACTGATATACGTTTTGCAACGGGTTGAAATTAAATTTCGATTAGTTGAATTAAAAGTAGGATAGGGACACATTTCTAAAATATGTGCGATAAAATTTCATAATAAATAAAGAATAAACATACATTTAAAATAAATATTAAGTTAAAAAAAAAATGTTAATGAGAAATGTTTTGCACTTCGCAAAAGTCTGAATTTATGCAAGGTATTTTCAGAGTAAAATGGTTACAGGTTTCAAGGTTCCAAATGTGTCATAACTCTTAAAGACGTGGAATACAAAAATTTCTTCTGATCTTACTTAGTTGTGCATTTTTGAATTTTGATGGTTGTAATTTTGTAAATTTTGGAAACAAGCTGAAACAAGCCGAAAAATTTAATAAAAAATACTAGAAAAATATTTATATATTTGTATTAAATTTATAAATTTTTTTCCATTTCTTATAATGTTAAGGTTGAAGGATGATGAATTGTCTTATTACGCATCTTATTATTGCGTTACCCTTTATTATATATATATATTTATTTTTAAATAATTTTTTATTTCTTTTTTTATCAGGACATTTGAAAAATGACGCAAATCTGAAGTGAAATTTAAAACACATAAACATTTTATATATATATAAAAAAAAAAATTGACGATTGAGTGATTTTTTTTTGATTATGTCAAAATTTTCGTGTGTGGTAAAAAAATTTATTACTGGAGGCAGAGGTTTTATATTTTATATCCTTTTAGCAACAGATATAAAAATAGTTTTTAGTTGGGAGTGAAAGAAAAACAAAATGTATATGTATATATAATTTGTTTATTGGAAATTTAAATTTTATTATACTTTTCAAATTTCTTATTTTTCTGTTGATTATGTTGTGATAGTTTTCAAGCGAAAAATTTTAAAATTCAATATAATAATTTACATATAAAAATATTAAATTGGTTTTTATTCTCTTATTTTTTTATTTTTTATTTTTTTTTTTGAAATTGAAAAATTTGATTCGATAACTAAAAGTTATTTAGATTTTTAAAATATTTTGAAGAAAAAATAATAAATTGTAAATATTTATAAAAAAAATTAAATGAATATCTGTTGAAAATATGAGATTTCAAGGTTACTTAAAGATTTAAAATAAAAACGGAAAATAATTTTAACGAAATGTAAAGATTAACCGTTTGGAAAATTGATATAGAAAAGTTGGTGTATTTTCAAAGAAAATAAAACTGTTTAAAAAATGCCTTTAGTACGCATGTTTCATAATAGCCTTTAAAAAATAAATTTTTTCTGTTATTTTGAATTTTAGGTCCAAATCACTTAATTTTTACACTCATTTTTCTGACTTTAACATTATCAACACTACTATAACATTATCTGACTTTTAGATTTTAACATTATCAACAAACTGACTTATATAGTCATTTTTTTGAACGCATACCAAAATAACATAACCAAATAGGAAAGGATTCCTTTGTACAAATTTATTATAGGTTTGGGTAAGGCGGAAAAGAATTAGAGGGAAATAGAATTATAAGAAAGAGTTGATAAGTAAATTGGGAACAAACTTATACAGGTTCTTTTTCAAAAATTGCAAATTGTATAATACATTATATCTAACGGCGGGGAACCCAGATAAAAGCGTGTTCACATTTTAGCGGTTTTCACAATAAATGATTTTCGGAACAAATTTTAAACCATAATATAAAAACATATTAACCTAATCTAAAAGCAGATAATACTTCCCATATTTCGAAGAGTGTCAATAAGATTAAAGGTTTTTTGAACGATGATTGCCAATTAGACGTAAGGCGTGATTTTGAATTTTTTCCAAACTCTATGCAGGTTTTGTCCCTAATTAGGTTTAGGCAGCGTTATGCCTTATATGTGAGGATTGTATTCCCTGTTAGGTCGAATATATTTTTTTAAAAATATTAGTCAGCTTTCTATAAGCTTTACAACGAAAAAACATTTCAAATATTTACAAAATATATATAGTCAAATGTGATTTAAGAACCACATTAAAAGAAGTATGTGATATTATTATAAATTTTAGAAAATCGCCCAAATCATATACCCACTAGAATAATATATAGCTTTTCCCCAACACTTTCAATACTTATTATAGAGTTATACTTAATATTTATTAGAGTTATACTTAATATTTATTATAGAGTTATAGCTTTTCCCCAATACTTACAATAATATTAGGTCATTTGTTTTCCAAAAATTAACCTTATGTCATTTTGTTATTTTTTAATTTTTCTATGTCCCAGCAATGTCGTTTAAGTTGTTCAGAATAATTTTTCAAACTATAATTAATTTAATTGCTCTCAAACTGTAACAAAATTCATTTTCTTAAATAAATCTAATAACTTGAACAATAAGCACTTGTGTTCTTATAATTAATTATTTTTTTTAACTTAAAAAGTTTGACAATATTGCAGTAAATTTTCAAATAGCATAAATTCTATTACATTAACACCATAATTTGGCTTCTTACCAATCCACCATTCTTTTTTTTATTTCAACATTATTTCAAATTAATCCTTTGCATAAAAATGTCCTAGTGATAATTGCTTAAAATCGTTCACAACAAAAATTATTGTAGTTTTTGTTTTTCGTTTTTTGTGTGGTTTTGAGAAAACATTCTGTAAAAAGTAATTTAACTTTTGTTAAAACATGCTTTTAGTTATTCCCCCACTTATTCTTGAACATTAAAACTCTTTAAAAATATAAAAAGCAAAGTCGAAAAAACAAACAAAAAAAAAAAACAATTTTTTTAAAAGAACACAATCGTATTTTAAAATTTGCATTTTAAATTTTCATTAACAACAACAACAAAACACAAAAAAAAAAACAACTAAATCAAAAAAAAAAGTTGAAAATAAAGCCCTGCATAAAAAATAAAAACCCTTTTCCATTCACTATTTTATTCTTTTGAAATTTCTTTATGTTTTTGTTTTTTGAAGAAGAAATGTGTCACAACCATGTACAACACCATAAATCACCAATTAAAATCGTGTTGTAATTTTTTTTTTTTTTTTTAATATTTACCCCCAATTTACTGTTATAATTTTCAAATAATATACAAAAGTAAATTTCGTACTTTTCCCCACTGATTTAAAATTCGTGATAGAACCAATGAAAAAATAACGCCAATTTTGTAAAATTTTTTTTTTTTTTTTTAAGCGCCTTTAATACATGTTGGGGGTGTAAAACTTTCACTATAGAAGAACTTTCTTTTTTCAATATTTCCGTTTCATTCTTAAATTAATTTCAATTCCATTTTTTTTGAGGGTGACACAGGAAAAATCAAAGAAATTAAAAAAAAACCATAAATTTATTCATTTAGTTTTTCAGAGATTACAATACCGGTTATTTGAATAATGCAAAAAATATTTCCACCTGCGCTACCCTTTTAGTTCATTTTGTAAATGATAGGATTACATTAATTTATTTTAATACAGAAAAAGAAGCAGGATACTTTATACGGAATTTTATTTTTTTACAGTACAGTTATATGTAAAATTTTTATTATTTTTCGTAATATATGACCCGGTTTACATAAATATGTCACACTCTTTATTTAAATATTACGGTATATTATAAAATTCCGATTCGTGTATGAAAATTGTAAATTAAATGAATATAAAATAAAAATTTTTAACCAGTACTGCAATCAATAGTCATATTTTATTTGAAAATCGATATAATAAAAATATGCGGTAAGATAAATTTTCACTTTTTGTTTTTGCCTCTCGCCTTTTAAACAAATATTCGATCCAAATTACAATATACTTTGGGGAAAATTTTTATTTTGTTACAAAAAAAAAAAAAGAAAACGGTTTCAATATTAAAAAATAATAAAAATTTTGAATGAAATTTGGAACAGATTGTTTTAAATGATTCCTTACTATGGACCTGTAATTACAAGATTTAAAATATATTTTTTTTCTAAGTAAATTTTTTCAATGACGAATTTAAGGTGGGTGATGAATATTGCAGATGATGGATGATGAGTAGATGAGGTAAATGTTCCAAAATATAAGTATTTCGTCTGATTATGAAAAAGTACTTTTTATTACTCCTGATGATATTTTATTATATTATTCTTTATTTTTTTTGTTTTTTTTTTTTGTTGCCATGTTGGTTGTTACGAAGCTTTCAGACTTTTGTTGATATAAATAATTATTTTCTCCAATGAAAATAAGTAATAAATTTTCCTTAGAGGGTGCTGTTATTTTTTTTTGTGTTTCTTTTTATTGTGTTATTGTGCTTTACCAGTAATGATAAATTTTCTACTTTATTATTATTATTATTATTATTATATTGTTGTTTTTTATTTTATTTTTTTGAGTTTTTGTTGTTGGCATAAAAGATTTCTCTTCATTGAAGGTTATCTGAACGCTAATGGGCGATTGTCCTCACAGTTGAATGGTAATTAATATATTGCGCTTAAGAGATTTTTTGTTGTTTTGTTTTTTTTTTAATTAATTTAAATTTTTTTAAAAAACAAAAGAAGGAATTAAAATATTTATAGGTAGTTAGAATTATTTTTCGAATATAAATTGAAATTACGAAACTTAAAATAATAATATTTGGATTATGAATTTTCCAAGTATAAATTACAATAATTATTTGATATATCTGCGTACTACCTATACCTAATACCTATTTACTGATAGATAAATTCATTGTTAATTTCTGACCTATATAAGACACATCTAGAAAACACATTCAGTTTAAAAGAACTTTGCATTGTTCAAATTCAAGTACATACTCACCATACATAGTATAGCATTCTAAAAGCCAATTGAAATATGTTTCAATCATTCATAGAAATAATTACTATCATTAGATTGGATTAGATTAGATTATTATTTAAGAGGTATCAATGTCACTGTGGTCTTTTGATGTAGATCTCTTGTGCTGTCGCATCTGTTACAACGTGTTGTTGATTCTGCATTCACTCATAATACTTCTGTCAACCGTACTGCCTCTAAGGAAGTAAAAATTTATATAGGGTCTATTGCTGGTAGTTCATCTTCGGCTAAGCAATATACTCCTAGATGCACATACGTTATTCAAAGTGAAGCTCCGCAGTTTTTAAGTAGGTGACCTAGAGTTTCTTCTAACTACTATTAACTACCATATTTTAGATAAATTTTTATTTCATCTTCTTTTAATTTAGATCAAAATTACAAATTAGTATATTTTACAATATACATTTTAAATTTTCAGATTTTTGTATACACTTCACAATTTCTTCGTTTATAATTGCCAATAGTAAATTATGAGGAACGATTTCCGATACTTAAAGTTCTTAAAAGGGACGTTAGTTAGTTTTTTTTTTCAAGATATCGGTTGTAAATTTTTTAACTTTCGAAATAAAATACTATTATTTAATACTTTTATAATATTTGCTGCAACAAAACATAAATATCATCATCATATTACACAAAAGGTATCCTTTATGCAATATTTATTTAATAAATTTTCACGTAAAAAACAAATTTTTTTTAATATTTTCTTTTTTTTGTTTTATAATAAATCAGGCAGTGACTAATAAATTCATTTTCTCCGGGGAAGAAAATTCTATTGTTTTTCTTTTTTATTATTTAATTTTTTTTTTATTTAATATTTTTTAAAAATAAAATAAAATAAAATTATTATAAGTAAATATTATATACATACGACGATAATGGCTGGTTGGCAATATGAAAACATCATCATGAGTTCTAAAGTTTTAAAAATTCCATAATTTATCAGTAAAAAAAAGCTGCAGGAAAATTTTTACGCCATTTATACGGGTAAAAGAAGCAAAAGGGTGCAGAAAAAAAAAAAAAACAAAAATAAAAAGAAAATGAAAATTATTTTTGTTTGCTTTTTTTTTTTTTGTTATATTGAATTAAAAAATTCTTATTTTTCACCATTCACCTTAAAATATTTTTGAAAACAACAGCGCCAACAATAATAATAAAATATGAAATCATCGTAAAATTTGTGTTGAAAATGTTATATGCGGATCACCATAATATTTTTTTCCGATATATTTTGTTGTTTTCTGCCGCAAACAACCAAAATAATAATATTTTAATAATGAAAAATTTATTAATTTGTATTGTTTTTTATACAGTCGATAAATTTATTTTGATATTAAATAAATAAAGAAAACATGACAAAAGAAAATTTTTTGTTGGAGAAAATTTTAAAATTTATCTTTATTTATTAAATTTTAATAAAATCAAAAACATTTCTAATAATGGCAACAAATTAATCCTTGTTAAATTATAACAATGCTTTTTTTAAACAGAACCAATATGAATCTTAGTTCTTGACTCTTTGTCCTAGTAAGTCTTGCTTAAAAAATTTTTTAGATCAAATTTTAGTTAATAAATAAAATTTTCCTCTAATATGGAAATGCGTGTGAAATTATGCATACCATTGTACATTTTGTCCGAAAAACTGCCATTGAATAAACTATTATAAAGATAATTAATTTAGATTGTAAATATTAGAAGCTTGTGGAAACAGGAATATTAATATCCTAAAAATAGAATAATAAAAAAAAAAAGAAATAAAAAAAATTACAGTCTCCCATTCTTTTGGGGTGGTTTTTTTTTTTTTTTATTTTTGTGACAGTTTGACTTTGAAAAAAATTTTTGTGCGTTTCGTTCAATTTGTTTTTATTCTTTTACAAAATTACAAAAAAAAATAATTATTCTGTGCAATAAATATATTTACCATGAGTTTCATCCACAGGGGGTGGTAAAATCTTAACTTCAAAAAGACAGAAAAAAAAAAATACCATTTACAATGATTAAAAACAAAATGCGAAATAAAAAATTTTATTTAATTTTCGCAATATAATAAAAATATTTTTTTTCAATTTTTCAATTTTTATTGTTACGCTGGGTAGTATTTTCTTGTGTATGTGTGTGTGCATGAAATTTTAGTGGAAAAATTATAGTGGTAGTAGTTTAATTAACCAAACCCATTTTATGGTCGTATAACAATATTTACAAGTAAAAATTTTGTTCCTTCAATAAAAAAAAATTTTAAGGTATCTTTTTTTTGTTTGGGAAAATATGTTTCTGAAAGGATCTTGTTGTGAGCTAAGGGATGAAATAACATTTTATTTTGTATTTTTTAAGTTTAATTTTTGCTAAGTTTGATTCAGTTAAATGTTTTATTCTTATTAAAAAACGTCATTTTTTCTGGGAAACTGTTGTTTCGTTCTTGATAGTTTAATAGATTTAAAAATAAAGGGTTGCAATTAAGGAGTGACTTTGGAAAGTTTTGATGAAGAATTATTTGCAAAAGATAATTTTTAAGAAATACAAGTAATTTTCAATATGTATTGATTTAAAAATGAGAAAAAAAAATTTATATTTTCAAGATTTTATGTCAGAATAATTTATTTTATAAAAATAAAAAATAAATTTAAAAGAAATTTTTCATTATAAGAGGATTTAATAAATAAGCTTCTTAAACAATATTTAATTATTAAAATTGAATTTTTTTTTTTATAATATAAATAGATTCTTAAATAATTAATATATAAATTAAATATAAAATATTAATTTATTAAATGATTTAATTAAAAGTTGAATTATATAAATACTTAAAATTTTGTTTCTGCCCAGACTTTAGAATTATTCTACTGATGGATAAAGTTAGTTAATTATGTTATATACACACTTTAAAGTTATTCTTATGGTAAAATAAAAACAAAGATTTTGCTATCGCCTTAAAATAGTAACCATTTTCAAGAACTTCGCATAAATTGCATATTTTTTTTATTTAAATCCAAAACGCGGGATAACTTAACTTCCACGGACATAACTTCCATGGAAGTAAAGTCCATTTTTAAATAAACATAATTTCCTTTCAGATAAAGATAAGGCTTTCTTCCAAATCCCAGATTTTGCTTCAAGACATTTAATGGAACTTATGACTCAATTCCAATAGCATCAAAACTAAAAAAAATTTGTTTTTATGAGTTTAATGCAGGCAAATATTTATTTTAGAGAAATACTAAGCGGCAGTGCGTAGTATTTTAAAATCTTTAATGTTGTAATATGTATTTCAAAAATATGTAGGTGGACTTTCCAGTTGGGCATTATTTTTCCAGAGTATTTATAGAGCTGAATAATTTTAGAGCTGGATTCTGGAGAAGGGTATACTTGTGCCCTGATTGCCCTGATTTTTAATTCAACTGTAAAGTCCCTGCTATAATTCAGAATTTATGTCCGAAATTGTTTGTATATATGTATATTCTGGAAAAAGCGCATAACATTGATTTTGATTACAAATTTAAAATCTGTCCAAATTCATAATCTGGCATATACGTAAACTCTGCATTTTTAACTGTTTAAAACCTTTTGTAGCAATACACATTTAATGTATATTGAAGTACAATATTTGTTATTTAAAATCAAAAACTGAAAAGTCAAACTTATGGCCATTTTATTTTAGACATAACATCCAACAAAAAGTGGTCAGACTGTAAGTGAAAAAAATTGGTCAGTGGTCAGTGGAAAAAATTAAAGAAAAATATTCAATTATTTAGTTTTATAAAATTACCGCATTAACGAATTTCTTGACTAATATATCAGATAGTATGATATAAACAGCAATCAAAACTTTTTAGAAATAGCTTTAGAGCTTTAAAAGTTTCATAATATGTAAAAATAAATTAATATAGATCACACATGGTTAACTTTTCATTAAAAAAAAAAACAAAATAAAAAACCACAAAATTTTAACATTAAAATAAAATATTCTACACTTCATTAGAACTTAACAATCTTTAGATAATTTAGAATGAAATATATTTTTTTTTTTATTATTTTTCATTTTCCAATATTGATTTTTGCGGTTTTTTGGATTTCTTGTTTTTTTTTTTTGTACCTGATGATCAATCTAAAAAAAAAAATTCTATTAATAATCTGTTTCATATTAATTTTTTTTTTTTTTTCATTTTAAATAATAATATAATATGGATGACATTTGTCAAGGTGAATGTTTTGTAAAAACCTAAAAAAAAAAAAAAACAAAAATTGGAGTATCTATAAGTATAATTCACACGATGATCAACAAGCAACAAACTTTAACCGCAATGTCAAACCCTTGTCAAAAAGTAAAAGGTAGAAAATTATTTACAAAGAAAATATGTAATAATAAAATGTTAAAAAATACAATATATATTCTAAAATACATAATATAAATCTTAAGATAAATTAATATAAGATAGATACAATATGCGGATACCTATTATATATAGATTGATTTGATGAAGTTTTGGAGGTTGAAATTTTTTTTAAATAGTATAATGGTTAAATTAAAATGAACTTGCAAAATTTTTCATAAAATTATAATAATGTTTTTTAATGGAATTTTTATTTTATTTGAACATATATTTATTTAATTTTAGATTTTCTGAAGATTGTAAAAATTTTGGTATTAAAGATTGATAATTTTTTTTTTCCCCAATCTTATTGTCATTTGAAAATTTAACATTTTCTGTAGAATTTTATCTATAATAAAAAAATAAACTTTCTTTGAAGAATTAATATTTTTTTTGTTTTTTTTTTTTTTTTTTAAGATTTAATCCCATTTAATCTTTTAAAAAGGTCACGATATATCTTTTCGGCTAATTTCTTAAAAGAATTTCAGTTTTGCTTATCAATAAATAAAAATTTTTTAAGAATTTATTTTCTATATCTAGAAGACTTTCAATTTAAAATATAATTTAATAGGTTTTAAAATAAAACAATAAAATTAATTTAAAAAAAAAAAAAAAGGTTCTTAAATAAAACTTTTTTTTTTTTTTTTACAATTTGAAATAAAGAGTTTCATACAGATCAAGTTTTTAATTTAGTATATAATATATAAATTTCCTATATAATAGAGACAAAAAATTGAGTACAATTTAAATGTGACAATTTCTTTCTTTCAATAGAAATTAATAGTACCTACTTATATATTAACTTTATTGTAAAAAATTTTCATCTAATATTGAACTTTTTTTTTTTGCAAAAAAAAAAAAAAAAACAAAAAGAAATTAAGTACACAAACTATCTAAAATTGAAATTTAAAACCTGTATAATAATACAAGTATTAAAGTTGACAAACAAATAAACTTTTCATATAGTACAATAATATCTAAAGAATTATAAGAACATATCTATAAAATTAACTCCACACTAAAAATTTAAAACATAAGTAGATAAACTTAAGTTTTATTTTATTATATTTATTTAATTTGAAAATTCTTTTTTTAACCTTTAAGTGTTACTTTTTTTGTTATGTTTAATTTTTGTGTTAGATTGTTCTTTTTAAAGTTTTTATATACTTGTTGTGTAAATGGTTGCTGTAATACGTATATACCTATTATATATGTAAAAACACTTCTTTTCACTTATTCCCGAGTGATTAAAAATTAAAATATAAGTTCATTTTCAATATTAAATAGTAAAAGAAACAGTCCGCGATGTTATTTCTGATGGATCTCGAGTTTGTAGCCAACATTTTAAAAAAGAATACTAGCAAAAACAATATTGTTGGAGTAATACAACTTTAAAAACAAGGTAGAATGTAAACCAACGGTTTTTAAAAGCGCACATTTCCAAAACTCAATACAAACTGTTTAGAAGTGTGACTTACACAAAAATTTGAAAATTTCATGTAATAAGAAAAAATGTGAAAATAGGACATTTTTGAAATTTTGAGGGGCCGTAATTCCGGAATCCTATATAACTAAGAAAAGCCGTTAACACACGTAAAAATATATTATTGAACCTTTAATTTTCATGCCTTGCCGAAGAAAAATTTGTACAAGTGCCTAAGTTACAGGTATCTGAAAATAGCAAATTTTCAATTTTTAAGCCCTAATAGCTCATAAACAGGGGGTGGTCCCAAAAAATTTTCTGAGCAAACTTATACTAATTCTAAAAGTTCTTTCTTGCCTCAAAATTTCAAGGCTCTATCTAAAAGCGTGCCGGAGTTATGAAAGTAGAAAAATCATGCAAAATTTGGTTTTCACATAACGGTAAATTTAAATACTAAATTTAAAAAATTTGTATAATTTTGATATTAATTTACAAAGATAAAAGAAATACCTGTCGAATGACGTTTTCAGATTCAAAAAATCTTAAGCAGAACATAAGATATATGCATTTAAATATAGGGCTTTTTCAAAGTTTGTGGGGCTGTAGCTCCATAATGGCGGGGGGGCTACATGAAAAAGTTGTTCCACAAAATTATTGTTTTTATGAGACCTACCTATGGTTAAAATTGTTTTTCTCTATCTTTAATGGTGTAGAAGTTTTGTAAACAGACGGACGGACGGACAGAGTGAAACTAATAAGCACATTTTTTCAAATTTTTTTTTGGAAATGTGCTAAAAAGGATTCATTCCGAATATATTTTCCCTCTTAAATTCATCTCAAACTGTTCAACTGGAAATATTATATGATAATGGAGGTAAAATAAATCTGAATCATTCAGAGAAAGATAATTTTTTAGTTACAGTAATAGTTAAAAAATAAAAATGAGCAGAAGCAAACAATAAAATAACACAGTTTTGTAAAATTTAATTTTTATTAAACATTCGTTTATATATTTTCGACTATAACTTAAATAAATGAATTAAATACATAAAATAATCGAAAATATCTTTCATTATTATCCTGTGTAGATAAATATATAAGTTTCAATTAAGAAGTTTAGGGTTAAAATGAAACATTTTTTTTTTTTTTTGTGTTCTTAAATTGAAAAAGTAATGAAATTGAAATTGTACCTATATAGTATTTTGTTTATTTTATTTCTTTTTTTTTTTTATAAAATACTAGAATTTATATTTACTTTTCTATTTCAAATACTGACATTAACATAAAATAAAAATATTCGTGTTGTTTTTTGTTTTTTTTTTTTTTGTTCAAAGAACGAAAAGTAATAAAATTGTTTAGAGGCAGTAAAAGTTGCACGTTAAATTAAACTTTATTCTATTTAAAAGTTTGGTTTTTTTTTTTTTTATTTTATATTTAATTTTTTTTTTTCTCACTTTATATATTTTTGTTTTTTCCTTTTATAGTTATTATTTTTTTTTTTTTTTTTTGCTCTTTGAATTAAATCAAATTTTTATTTTCTTCTATTTCAACAGCTTCTCAGCCCTTATTCGAAGCTTCTTTATATATATTTAAAACAAAAAACGAATCTCAAAAGAATTGAATGAAGAAATATTTTATATACAAATAAATTATAATATAAATGTATATATATAGGTGAAAAACACCTGAAGAAAAATTTTCAGTTTGATTATTAAAACATAAAAAAAGAAAGAAAAATAAAAAAAAAAAAAAGAGTTATTTTTTCATTTTCCTTCCCAACCTGTTGTTGACATAATTTCCCTTAAAGCAATTTGATGTTCTGACAAAATGTTTATAAATTAAACTCATACAATACAATACATATATGTTTATTATTATATATGTACAATATAAATGTACGTATTGTATATGTAAAATAATAAAATATAAAAATTATATTTTTGTATATCTAATAATAATATATTAGTTTCTTATTTTAACATATTATGTATTTTTATTTAAACACAATATAATATAAATATTATAAAATGTATGTATGTGTGTATGTATGTATGAATATTAAAATTTTATTTATAACAAGAGTATATAGGTACCTATATGACAAGTTCAAGTTATATATATGGTTTTTTAAGAGCAATGTCCTTATTAAATTCAATTCATATACTGTATTTTAAAATATATTTTTGTCACAATAACACATTTATAATAACAGTGAAGGATAAAGCTGTTTTGATGGATAAAGGATAAAGCTGATAAGCTGAAGCTGAAGGATAAAGCTGTACACTATCTACAGGGTAATTCTCTCTTACTTTTGAATATTTATAGGTTTTATTTGGGAAATTTAAATGAACAAAAAATTGTTTTGTAGAGAAAGCGGTTATATTTCCCTCGTTTTGCGAGATAATCATAACCTAAAAAATAAGGCAAAAATAAGATACGGATAATTTAAAAAAAACTTTAGACCCCATTATCTCACGAACTTATAGAAATAGATAGGACCCTACAGAACAATTTTTTGTTTGTTTTAATCGACAAAAATACACGCTATAAATATTTAAAAAATTTCACTTAAAGTAAAATTATCTTTACTAAAAGTAAAAATGTCTTCAGTTAAAGTAAAAAAGGTATATATATATACGACATATGTATATTATATACCTAGTATATAGACAATTATAATACTAAATGCTTTAAGTTAACTTTAGTCAAATATTGATAAAAATATCTGATGTTAGATGTATTTCGAACTTTTGAGTTGACATTTTTGGGCCAGCCCCATATTCTTTAAAGTAGTAAATTATGGATCAAATTTATATGATTGGTCTGTTTGAAATTTAAGTAAATTAAATACATTTAAAATTTTTTTATTTTTAATACATAAAAAAAATAAAAATGTTCCTTAGTTTACCAAATTTTGTCCAATAATGTAAGAATTAAAAATATGTAAAATATTTAAAATATAAAAATAATGTAAAATTAAAATTTATTTTATGAAACAAAATATTATAGAAAAATAATTTACTAGTGGGAAATTTGATATTGTTTCAAATAAAATGAAATTTTAAGCACTTGGTAACAATGTGCAAAGGAAGAATATTAGATTTTTTTATATACTCGTAATATATATACTTTCTTTCATAAACAGGACATTTAAAATGAAAATTGTTGAAGAAAAACAAATTATTATGAAAAATAATCATAAACAATAATAGAATAATAAAACAAAACTATTTATTTACAAACATTTTGTATTTAAAATATAAAATAATACTATGGATGTACAATATTATCAAATAAGAGTACATTTATGCGTTGTTGAGTGTAGGATCGGTGCCCGGTAAAAAATTCCATGAGACTTTTGATTTACTTCTTTGGAACAAAAGACCCATTGGTATTCTGTCTGTGTCATAAATGTGACTGTGTGAGTCAGAAGTCCCAATCCTAATAATTGGTCTCTTCCAAAAGTCAAAATACATTAAATTATGCTCTATCAAACACAGTGGATTGTAAGTTCATAATGGCATTATGACCAGCTTAGGTGAGTTATAAGTCTAAATTTCAATATAGTATTTACACTCGTATTGATGAGACACGAATACACTGACCAAATTATATTTTATTGGTTAGAAAAAGTTTAGGGCAGTAAACCATCACTTTATGAATATATAATTATTTTCTCATTCAAAATATAGGCCAACACAATTTATGAAAAAAGCGTTTCTAACTTAAGCTTGTATATTCGTGAAAAGAAAACTCTTAATATTATAATTATAGAAACTTTTTAAGCATAAAATATTAAAATGCAAGAAATATTACGAATTTCGTTTTAATAAAAAAGATCACAATTGCACTGGAACTAAATAAGGTTTAAGGAAATTCAGGATGAAGGATAGGATGGAGAAAAATTTTGAAGAAAGATGTTAATGTTGTTCTTAAACTTAATGTCATATAAACGTTACGTTCGCCATGATAGCGACTTTCCATAACTTACATTACGCCATTTTGGTAGTTCTACAGTGTAGAAATGGGAATATGATCTCGCACTTCTTGTTCTCGTAAAAAAATTTTGAGTAGAAGCATTAGTTGTTTTTTTTTTGTCTTTAGAACTGAATTGTTTATCCCTACAAGATATCTACAAAAGAAGGTCAATGACTAAATTGTACGGTGAAAGCTAAATTATGTGAACATTGACGTAATACTGTGATCATTAAAAAGACAAATAGCTTTATTTTGCAGTTTACTGAGATTAACTAGCGATATTTACGAGACTTTAGCCAAATTTATTTCGGCCAAATGTACATTTTATTCAATGTTAAGAAGGATACAAACTTTTGGCCATGGTACTTTCGAACATGAACTGCTGATATAGGCGTAAATAATGCAAAATTATGATTTATATTATACAGAAAAGAATTATTTTGATTTTTTCTCAATTATTGTTGTTGTTGTTGCTGTTGTTTTTATGACTATTATTTTTATAATATATAATGCGTATGCTATTCATATCCTTACGGATATATTTTTTCTTGATTGTTGCTATTATTGCTGTAGATGTTGTTTTCCCTATTCTATGAAATCTATTCTTTCAACAATATACAATGTTGATGTTAAGAAATTATGTTTTATATATTGTAACAAATAAGAAAACATACATATTATATATTTTTAATATTCTTCTTTTATTTTTGTTATTATTTTTAATTTGTTGCAAGAAATTTTGCTGCAAGAAATACAAATTAATTATATCCTGGATGTAATTTGATACTAAGATACTGTAAGAAAATTGTTTTGGGCCCTGAGAGTTTTTGTTTTTTTTTTTTTTTTAATTTTCTTTTTGATTTGATGTAAAACGGCTTAGAATTAATATGTTTAGGATATTATTAAAAAAAAAAAAGTGAGTGCAATGAATTTGTTGCATTTTTTTAAAGTAATGTATTTACAAATATTTTAAAGAGTTGCAGTAAAGTTTTTTGTTGTGTTTTTCTTCAAGAATCGTAAAATTGCTTAAGTAAAATAAAATAAAATAAAATTCAATATTACAATGCTAATAAAAAAAAAAAAATATTATAATTAAATAAAATTTGGAGTTTAAAATAAGATTAGGATAGATATCTTGTATGCAATGACATTTACGTATTAAAAATAAAATATTCATCAAACTATATCTCTCAAATAAGATACCACAAGAGCGACTGCATTCTATAATTTTATACCGGTGGTTTTTTGTCGTTTTTAGCAGAAAATATATTCCTCCATTATGATTAATTATAAACCAATATAACTAAATCTAACATCTATAATAATCAATATAAATTCTAAAGTAAACTTATTATGTTTCGAAAAGGAACACGTGGTATGCTTTTTAAATTTTACTGAGAATATATATTTCACGTTAATACTTATATTCAATTCATCCCACCTTTACTACGAATTGTTTGATTTAATTTTGATTTAAATTTAATATTTTATAATAATAGAACGGTATAAGTTATTTAATTAACAAAATCTCTCTTAAATTTTAAATCAAAATTTCACTTAACATTCAAGGTATCTCTTCTCCATTTTCATATTCGGATTTTTTTTTCCATTTCTTTTTATTGTTATTTTCTTAGTTCCACCCAAAAAAAAAAAAAATATTTCTCCTAATGAATTTTTATTTTTTTTTTTTTTGTGGATTTCATTTTTACAACTCCTTGGGAAATCTTTGTTAGTACAATTTTTTTTTCTTATTTTCTTACGGTAATAAAATAATAACCGTTTCTTTAATGCCAGTCATAAAAATAGGCGCCATGTTAATTTCTTAAGTATTTTCATCTCGTTTGCTCTTCTCCGCCAACCCTCTCTTTTCATTTCTTCCATTTAATTTGAATGTTAGTGAGTAAAATACAGCATTAAAAGCAATAAAAAGAAAACATAAACCGGTAAAAAATCATATAACACTACCGGCACTATTCGAAAATAAAAACAACCAACAATCTCAGTACAAAATATAAAAACAAAAAAAAAAAAATTAAAAGGGGGAAAAATAAAGAAAAAACGAAAAAAAAAAAAATAGAAATAAAAAAATATGTTTAAAAGTAAGAGTGACATGCTACTGTCAATTAACATAAATTCTTAAACTATTCATGGTACAATAAAGGTGAAAAATAACAAAACTGACACTGGTAATAATTATAGAGTATAAGAGAGAAAAAGATAGAAATAATTTTTTATATTCATCTGGCGCTTTAGTATATTTTATTTTCTTGTTACTTTTACATTGGTTTAGCTTAGAGCTGTAAGCTTAATTCCTTTGTGAGTCAAATATTTAATTTTTTTTTTTTTGTATATTTCTGTTGCTCTATTTCTTGTCCATTGTGTGTCATAGTTTTTGTCTCTCTATATTATGTACATGGTACTCTAGTGCTAGTGAAACTGACATTTTGTGCTAGTGGTAAATTAAAATAAAAATATGATTCAGCAGATCGTCATCATAAATTGATGTTTTATTTTTGTTGTTCTTTTATTTCTATAAAATATAATTTTTCTTATTCTTGTTGTTATTGTTGATACTATACTGTTATATACCCTGGGTCATTTAATGCGGTTTTTCAAAAAAAAAAAAAAACAAAAACACAATAGAACACCGAGTCACCACAAAAGCATTAGTAAAAACACAAGAAAAGACAAGAGACTTTGAAATGGTAACTCACAAAATATAATAAAGAAACAAAAATGAAAAAGAATGGAAGAAAAGAAAAATTGCAGTTTAAATAAATAGTTATGGGTGTTTGTTATATTTGCAACAAATGCATATTCACCGTATGCAATACATTAACATATACTGAAATCAGTTACTGTGTTGTTTTTTATGATTACTCAAGCAAACACTATTTTTTTTTTTGTTTTTGTTACAAATTATTGTTGCAAATTGTTATTATTCTTGCATATGCATATGAACTTATTTTTTCATTCTATTTTTAAGGATATATGGAGCAAGAAGAATTTATTATTTTTTGAATTAAGTTAATCGGAAAATTATGTCAGTTAATGTTAATGTTTACTTTATTTAATCCGTGAAAAAGAAAAATTTATTTAATTCTTTTATTGCTATAATGTTTTTTAAAAATGTATATGATATAATGTATCAGATTATAAGTTTAAATATAAATATGACCATAATCGACTCTTAAACAATATCGTCAGTCATTAATTAGGTTGGTACGGTTTTTTATAAACTAAAAAAAAAAAAAATAATAACGTGGCTCAACTTCCGTGCAAGGCATTACATTATGCTATTACAGAATATACGATGACATTAGAATAAAACTTGATTTGAGTTCAACTTCCAAATGTTTCTCAAAAAATTGTTTAAATAAAAAACATTGAAAGAAATTGTTCAGTAAATCCATTCTCTATATATAACGACCCTTTAACAAAATTTTATCAATTAAAAAATTTGCCAGCTCACAAAAATTTTCTGGTAATCCTTTCATATATTTAGATTATTATGTAATTATGAGTGCATCTGCATAACCCACTACCATTATTTTTATTTACAAAAATTATGCATATAAACAAAAAAAAATATTTTCCACTTGGTGAAATATAATTGTTATTTTGTTTTTTTTTTTTTTTTGTTTTTTATACGTGATACGTGAATTTCATGAATCTTATAAATGATGTCATGTATACAGAATATGATTGTTCATTTCTCTATTATTTTGTTTCACTGTTTACTGGTCCATAATATGACTGTCGTCATTTCAATGTTTACACTCTAGAGAGCGAAGTCTGAAAGGAAAACCAAATAAACTGACTGGTTATTATTACTTTTATTTAAAATTATTGTTTGTGGTTAAAAAAAAAAATTATTTAGTAAAAGATAAATAAAGGTGTAAATTATATGGTAATAAATATTTAAAAAAATATAAATATTAATATTTATAAATCAACAAAAAAAAAAACAAAATACAGACCACAAAACAAATGTTACCTTGGGTTTTTTTTTATCAACGGTGAAAGTTTTTTTTCATTTCCTTTCCATTTCTTAATAATCTGACATTTAATTAATTGTTCACCCAAATTGTATTGTACCTAATTGTGTTGTATATTAAAATTGACAAGTTCCTGGTCGTAATTTGTTAAAATTCTAAAACCAAAAAGTAAGAAAAACAGTAGTAAGGTGATAAAACCACAAAACACTTAAATTTGAAAAAAAAAAAAAAAAAATCTGAAAATTTAACATTAAAAAAATATAAATTTTTTTTTTTTGTTTTCATGGAAAATTCATCAAAAAATACCATAAATATTTAAAGAAAACATTTCATAGTTTTTAGTTTTTTTTTAATTTTATTTTTAATCCACTTGAAATAAAATTTACCCATCCGAACCAAGTTCATGAACTTAAAATTCAATAATAATATCTAAAATTTTTAAAAATTTAAATGTTGCCTGATTTTTATTTTCCACGTTAATTGACATTATGACTAATCCATCCCAAATCACATATTTTGGAATGACATTCCAAGTTCCCCCTCTTCTATCATATTATATTAGCATAATATTATAAAACTTTTTAACACTTAATTAACAATAGATACAAAAAAAAAAAGCAAAAAAAAAAAAAATATCTTCATATTCCATTCAACTGATTTAAAACTTTTTTATTTTATTTTACAATCAAATCCATTGTAAAATTAATAATCATGAGTGTTGAAAAGAGATAGAAAATATATTTTTCAGTATATGTATTTTAAATATCAAATCCATTAGTATTATATTGCTCAGCTCGTGCTTCTTTTAAAAATTTATTTTTAAACATTTTTTTCTATAATCTTAAGTAATAAATTGATGCATGCATTCCTTTGAATATATCATAGGTATTAAATGTTATGCACACTTATCTTCTTGCTTCTTGTATAGTCTTCATTCCCTTTTTGTTTTGTTTTTTTACTTCATATCACCTTTATATCATCTGTCAACAAATCGAATCTGTATTTCATGACGAAACCTTGAACCCTGTAATTATATTGGAAAAATTATTGCTAGTTATCAAAACAAAAAAAAAATTTTTTTTTTTTAAAAAAGTTTAAAATAAGAAAATAATTTTCAAAAACCACAAGGGAATTAAATATGTTTTGAAAATACCCGAAATTAAAATGAGGAAGAAATGAAAAAAAAAAATAGAAAGAGAAAGCTTATCAATGAATAAAAATATATATATATATATAAATTTTAGTTAATCCTAATTTTGATTTTGTTCTTTTTTGTGTTTGTTTTTGATAAGTACAAGGTGTTTCAAAAAAAAATTTAATAATAAAAACGACAGTTGAGTTGGAATATAATGTTAACATGTTTTCGTATCTTTTCATTACTCTTTTTGACCTCTTTTCTTAAACAGTCTTTTCTTTTTATAAATTATAGCTTCGTAGTTCATTTTTATTATTTCTGTATTTTGATTTTAATAGGAGATACGACAAAAGTCCCGGGGGAATTTTAACTCTTGTAAAACGGCCAAAAGTTCCTTGGGGACCTATGACTTTATAAACTGAAATATTTATAATTTCCAATTAATTCCAAATAATTTCGATTATTTCCAAGATTTATAAAAGTATAAATTATTGATTTGAATATTTTTTTGATTTTACAGTTGTATACAAAATCAAAATATTCCCTTTTTTCAGAATGATAAGATTTTAGAGTTGGACACAAAATCAGGGTATTCCCTTTATCCAGAATAAATAAATAAATACTGGGGCCTCGGTGGGCTAGTGGGTAAGACCGTATAAATAACGCTGTAAACACCAAGGAAATGTGGGTTCCAATGCCACATACGTCATAAGAGTTATTCCCCCTTACGACATTTACAGCCACGCCTGAACAGGAAAGGCTGTGTAATTTCATGTCCACATTTATGTGGCAGAGAAATGCATTAAAAAAAATAAATAAATAAATAAATACCCTGGATAAAGGGGCAACCTTGATTTTGTAACCAACTTTAAAACCTATCCTAATATAGAATCTAGTATAAACGAAACTAGGAAGAATTTTAGAGTTAGAAGCGAAATCAGAGTAGATATATTCTCTTTTTCCAGACATGAATACTCTGAAAAAAAGACCAACTTTAAAATTCCTTTTAAGTTAATCTAATATAGAAGATCTCATGGACGAATATGTGGAAGGTATTTTAACTGAGAGTCGGAATTGTAGTACAGTTAATAATGCTGCCTATAAAATATATAATAGTAAATCGTTATTTCTTACTCCACTTACACAAGATGAAATCTATCAAATTATCATGAAATTAAATAAAAATGCAACTCCAGGATTAGATAAAATTACAGTTAAAGACTTACAGGAATTGGTTAATGTTATAAAACAACCTTTAGAGATAATAATCAATAAGTGTTTTACAGAAGGAATATTTCCAGATCAACTTAAAAAAGCCTTTATAGTTCCTATACATAAATCTGGGTTAAAAGAAGATTGTAGTAATTATAGGCCAATCTCAATTTTAAATTCTATATCAAAAATATTTGAAAAAGCAATTAATATAAGAATTAGAATTTGTATTACACAAACAATTGGCTTTGATACCAATCAATATGGTTTCTTAGAAAATAGTGGCACAGAGTCAGCCATTACAGCAACATTGGAGAAAATCTATGATGCATTAGATGATGGTTTCTATGTAGGTGCGATATTTATTGATTTAACAAAAGCATTTGACATGGTAAATCATTCCAGATTACTTAATTTCTTAGAGAACATGAGAATAAGAGGAAATTGTAATCTCTTATTAAAAAGTTATTTAACAAATAGGACCCAATGCGTTAAAATAAACCAAATTTTGAGCGATGAACTATTAATAAAAACAGGTGTACCACAAGGGTCTCTTCTTGGGCCGCTTTTATACTTATTATATATAATGAACATACCATAAAATAATATCATGTCAATATACAATATTTATGCGGATGACAGCAACCTGATTGCAAAAGCTAAAACAATGAAAGAATTGGAAGGTGTACTAAATAAGGACTTGGAAACATTATGTAATTGGTTAGAGTATAATGAGCTAAGTATAAATGCCAAAAAAACTAAACTAAAAAATATGATGATATTACTCTGAAGATAAAAAATAATATAATTCAAAGAGTGGATAGCGTTAAATATTTAGGAATGATATTTGATGAAAATTTAAGATGGGATAATCACATTAAAAAATTAAGAAACAAATTATCCCTATATGTATGGCTATAAAAAGATCTGGTGGCATTCCGTATCATGCAGTATATTTAAAAGTAAAATTAGTGGTAATTAAAATTATAGTTTATATATATATTTGATATTAATTTTGATATAAATTACTAAAACTATACACTCTAAGGTATAAAATAAGTACTGTACTGCCAATAAAAACTTACTAGTGTACTATAGTAATTGGACCGAATGCATAAAACTGAGATTGAATTCAAATCTCACTTTTTCAAATAAAATCTACACCTGAACTTGCAGTTTTTGTTTGAAAATGTGAGATTTCAATTCAAGCACAGTTTTATGCATTCGTCCCATTTAAAGCTTGTGGTTAAAGTCAGGAATTTCTCAAAAACTACTTAAGAACTTAAAGTCTAAACTAATCGAAACTACATAGCTGAATCAAGCAAGGTTTCATAACATTTTCGTTTCTATCAAGGTTGCTTCAATCTATATACAATCTGCCTAAATATCACTTTTAACACTTCTGTGATTGTTATTTTCCTATCATGCAACATGTATTTTGTATATCATAAAATATTTATATTTTATTTATATATATATTTTTTTCTTTTTAATATTTAAATTAGTAATTTTCTCTGTTTTATATACCATCCCCAAAAATGTATTCTGTCATCAGGCATCCTCTTAATCTAATTCCAGAGAAATACAAAAAAAAAAAAAAAACATTAAAACCACATTTTTTTTTTATTTAACTTCGAATTTTTTTTTTTTATTTATGTTAATTTATTACCTGAATATATCAGTCAGTGTCGTACGTTTTAAATACACATACATATGTACGTACATTCACCTGAATGTAAAATATCTGGATTTTGTTAAATTACTCAACATATTTTCTTACCGCTTCAATTCATTTGAATGCATCAGCAGTAGTAGAATAAAACAAAAAAAAAAAAAACAAAAAAGGGAAAAGCAGTTTCTGGAAACTTAAATCCTAGGATTATTTAATTTTTTATTTTTTTGTTTTTGTTATGTAATTCAGGACGGAACGGAATTATTCCATCAAATATTTATACGTTTTTATTCATTATATGTCATGGATTCTTTTTGATGTTGTTGCAACAGGCTTAATTTTGTACTCATATTGTATTTTTTAGATATTTTGATTTTGTTTGTTTTGTTATTCATGACTCATGATATCGAATCTGTTATTAACTGTTATTCATCTTGTTTTTTTTTTTTTTTTAATATTTACCTGTAGCCATGTATATTGTAATACCAATATAAAAATCTTTGTTTTGGTTGGCATACTGTTGCTTGTAATTGCTGCTGCATTTTAAGCAATAAACAAAAACAAAATAAAATTTATCTTACATATTATCTTAAAGAAATATTTGGATGAATCTGTGGATGCATATATTGTGCTTTGTACATTTAAGTATAAACGGGTTCATTGTAACAAAGAAATTTTTACTTAAGAATTTTGCATTCCTTTTAATATAAGGAATTTCATGATATTATTAAAAATATTTTTTTTTGGTTTTGTTTCTTGAAAAGGAAAGGATTATAATATTTTGTTTTAAGTTACACAAATATTTGATTACAGTTTTAAGATTTGTGGAATGCAGAATATTTTAAAGATTTTTCATATGAATCAATTTTAAATTGCTTTTTTTTATATAAAAATGTTCTTTGTTGATTTTGTAAATTTTTAAATTCTTTTGAATTTATGTTTTATATTTGAATTATTTTCGGTCATTTTAATTTTAATTTAGGTTAAATTTGTTGTATAAAGATAATTTTGACGTGTTGAAATACTTATAGATTAAATTACAATAAAGGAAAAAAAATACTATTTTTTAATCTTACCCAGGTATAAAGAATGAAAAAAAAATATAAATTCGGCGTCTCTATGGTTGATAATTAAATACAATGAAATTGTTGTTTCAAAAGGGTATGTGAGCTGTTATCAAACGATGACCTACATCAAAATATTATGGGGAGATTATATTGATTTTATTTTTTATATTTATTATGGTTTATCTTTTTAGTTACATATATTAAAGATAAAGTTTTGATAGAAATTTTTTGTTAATGATTAATAAGATTATTTTTTATTTTAATTTTGATTTTACTAACGTTCAACAGAACACAGAAACGTACACCGAAATTACAGAAATAGAAAATTTTTTATGTACTATCCACGTAAAAGCATACCATTCAGCTAAAAGTACAACAAATTTAAAGAAATCTATAAGTGCTCAGTGATCAATTTCAAAAAAATTTTGTTCTGATCTGAATAACTGAATACTCTTAATGGTAGCCGTGAAAAGAGAAGCTGCGAATAATATCGTAGCATGATGATATTTCAAATAAACCATTGAGAACTTTTTTAAATACTCATTTGCATTATACAATATTTGCAATAAAAGAAAAATGTGAACATAAAATCTATTTATCAAGTGACATGAAACAAGTGACATGAACTAAATGTACTCATGTAATCTTTCACAATTAATGTACTAAAATTTTAATTAAATAATGTTAAAAACAATGAAAAATTAACAAGAATATCTACTTCTTATTCAATAATCATGCCTAGTTTAATTGAAGGAAATCAAAAAGCTGAAGAACTAGGAAAATAATGAGTCACCCAACACACTAACTCTCCTGAAAGAGTTAGTTGTCCAATCAGTACTGTAAAGGAACGGATCCTTGCTTTTTATATAGCAAAATCATAACAGAGGTGGAGTAATCTGAGCAATTGCACCATATATAGATAACATTGTGGCCCACATACAACAAAAGGAGATCAAATGAGTTGATATCCAAATCTCGCATAGGCATCGCCAGACTAGTGGCAATCATCACATGTCACTGGCCGGTAGGCACATATGCAGCCAAATTAGGAATCCCTCACAACACCTCCTGCAAGAGTTGCAAAGAAGCAAACGAAGGTAAAAATCTGGAGTTCTTTCTTTGCAGATGTCCGGCCCTAGCTAGAACCAGACTTATCTCACTCGGTAAACCGTTCTACTACAACCTCAGCGAGCTTTCTGAACACAAAATCAAATAACTGAGTGCAGTAGTATCAAAATGGCGCAATCTAGTTCTAATTGAGGCCTTCAGGCAGCATCGTGAAGGTCGCTCCCTCTTGTTCATCTACCTTGCTCCCTAAAATGATTTAAATTCTCGCCCATAAACTCATACCTATTAACATTTGTATGCTTACTGAATATTATATGTATGTATGGATGAGTAAATAAAATACCATAATTTCAATACTTTAATGCTATATTATTATGTAAAATCCATGTAATCTGGTAACAATTTAATTATATAATTTTTTTTTTTTAAATAAAAAATTGATTAAATTTTTTTTATCTCCTATATATTGAAGTAAGTGCTCCTATATGTATGCATTTTTTAAATTTTTCATCAAAATATAATTTTTAATTCACAAGTCACATGTAAAATAATAATTCCTTTGTTTTTTTTTGTTTTTTTATGCTTCATCAAAAACCAGGCACTTTATATACAATAACAAGGTATTGTTATTTTGAAGCATATGCAAAGAACCTCTATTTTTATAATGGCATTGAATATCTTTGCTTTGTACATGTTTATAACGGTATAATTTGCTTTTAACTGTTAATATTCATTGACTTTTTGAACTGTGTGAATTAAATTGTTGTATCTAGGATTAGCTTATTTGTGCGAAAAGATTTAAAAATACATAAATTACATTTTTTGTAAAATTTACCATCAGACAACTGAAGTCTGTTTTTAATTATTGTAGAATGCACCTAAAGAATATATCCTGTAAAGTAGTTTTTATACATGTGTTTTATGTATTTATACATATATATATACATTTTTTTTTTTAAATTATTGCTTGCTCACTTAATTCATATTGAATAATCAAAGCTGTAACCATGAAAACCTCACAAAAAAAAAATTAAAATGAAAATCATAACAACAATAATAATAATAATAATATAAACGCAAAAGTTTGCGGTTATAACAACTAGGACAACAGCAGCAAAAGCTAAAATTATTGTTTTTTTTTTTTTTTTTTTATTATTATTATACCATATTTTTAAATGTAGTAGTGTTTATACTTGCTAACTATTATAACTAAAGTATAGTGGTGGGAATAGTGCAACTGCAATATTATAACTATAGAAAAAGATAAAATTACATTTTTATTGTTATGTTAAAAATAAACCACTAAATTGATGTTATCCTGATTTCTGATAGCAATTTGCAATTTACTATGAAAAATTTTATTGTAAATTTTGTGTTGTTGTTGTAAAAAAAAAAAAAACATAAAAATTGCAAGTGATCAAATCGACTAAAATGGTAAAAATTTAATTTGTTTTTTTTTTTTTTTTTTTGTATGTATAGAGAACACAGTTTTGAATTCAGAACTGCTTTGATTTTGTTTGGTTTGGTTTGGTTTTTTGGCGGATATAAATGCTTCAATTTATTTCAATTCATATCAGATATATTAAATTTAAATTCGATTTCATTCAATGTTTTTTTTTTTTTATTTTGAAATTAATATAAAATGAATTAATTTCAATAAAAGTTTGAATAGTTCCAACAAATTGTTATTGAAAAAAAATAAAACATATGAACACGTACACTCATACAAATGTGGAATAAAAATAAATTTTTATTTAATATCCTTTTAAAAATTTCAGCATGTTTGTTTTTTTTTTAGTTATTTTTCATTTATTATATGGAAATGTACTAGAGTATGAGTTTTATGTGTAAAACACATATTTATTATAGCCTATGAAAATTTCTATTTAATTGAATTTATAATAATAATATAGAGAATTAAATGGAGACAAAAATATATAAAAAAGGACAAAAATTAAAAGTATATAAAACAAAGAAAAGTGTAAGTAAGTAGACTGTGTTAACCCTTAACCCTGGGATACCCTTATGGACGTAATATATGCTGCTTCAATATAACTTGATTATCCCTCTTACAAAATTTCAGATGTTTTAGTACTGATGTTAAGTACTGAGATATATTTATATAAATTTTGGAGTTGTATGACAGCCAGCCGTACCTGTTGCACCAGCGCAACCAAATTTTACAGAGGTTATTACCATATTAAAATATTCATTTAAAAAGAGAAGTTGTACGGCAGCTACTCGAACCTGTTGCACCAGCACAACCAAATTTTAGAAATGTTGTTGGCATGTAACTCGACACACTTTGGCAAAATCAGATACCTAGCTTCAATCGACACTGAGTTATTTTCATATAAATAAAGAAGTTTTGTGGTAGCTACTCGAGCCCGCTGGTCGAAATGCTGGATTTAAATAGTGAAACTAACAATTTTGTAAAAGAGATGTAGAAAAAAATTTAGACTCCTAGTACATGGCTTAATCGACTCATAATTCAATTATGAGCCGATCCATACACTTGAGTCTATATGTAATTCGATTACTTTTAGGTATTACAAACGTAGTGAAAAATTTATTGAACATACGTTTATACGGCTAAAATAAAATGAATGTGTAATGATAATTTTATACGTTTAGGAAATGCATACTACATTTTAAAGATAGACAATAATCATGATTTTACATTTTATTTATTTGGAAATTTTACTGCTTGTAAGATACTTACATTAGTTTGTAAGAAGATAAAATTATATTAACGAAATTGGTTGGTGAAAAGTAAAAGATTTTTAAAAAGGATCTTAACAGTATTTTAAATGTATAAATTCTAAGACAGAAACGTACGTACGAGTCATATATTTGATATATACTTTTGCAGAAACATCTTTCTGACGTCCGGCAAACCTACACTTTATAAACTTTAAAAATTATTTCGCTATATACACTAAAATAAGTAGAACTAATAAGTTTCTAAAAAGTAGGTTTACAATTATTATCAATGAATTAAAACACAGATCATTATAATTATTTTTATTGAATTAAAATATATCACCATTCATTGTACTCTAATAATATATACGTAGATCAGTAAAACATTTGAACAATATTCGTTTAAATGGTGCTGATGTATATTAGCAGTACATTCTAAATTTTCCTCAATTTTTTTACTGATACTATTTATTTTACTTTATTTTACTGATACTATTTATTCGAAAACACTTATTTAAGGTTTAGCTATTGCAAAAATCCACCATTCATCAAAAAAAAAAAAAAAAAACTACACTAAATTTTAATAACAAAAATCTCCCAAACTCCCCAAAAACAAACTTAAAAGAGATTTTCTGTACGAATAAAACAGTAGAAATGAAAAACCAAAAAGAACAAAAAAAAAAATATAATAATTGTATTATCCTTCATTGAATGTTTTGTTTTCAATATAGGTATTTTTTTTTTTGATCCTGAAAAAAAAAATAATGTTTGAATCCTTAATGAGTGGTCATTTCATTTCAATTTTTTATTGAATAACTTTCATCCCATTATGTAGTATTTTGCATATACACAATTAATTTCAATGGATTTCACATCTATTTCGAATCATTTTTCAATATTTTGTTTGAGGAGTGAGCAATTAAGAGGATAGCTGCTGCGGTATGTGCCAATATTAAAATACAATATAATAAAAGACTCTGAATCATTTTTTATTTTTGTTTTGTTTAAATTGATTATAAAAAATTTTAGTCCTGCCACCAAAAATAAGTATAGTGTTTTTTTTTTTTTTTTGTTTTTGTTATATATTTGCATTTAAATGTCTTTATTCATGGCAATTTTTCAGACTGTAGGTATAGTCTCACTAATAACTTAATTCATTTTGGTAATTTATAAAACTACAGTGGAGCTGAAAATTATGAATTAATAAAGACAAATTTTTTTATTATTATTATTGCTTTATTACAGCTCGTATTGTATATAATATAAAAAAACAAAAAAAAATTATAATTGAAATTATTGAGTAAAACGTTGTAGGGGCATTATATGCATCAGATCAGGGATAAAATAGACCAGAACAGAATGAAGGCAGTCATATAAAAATTTGCGAGAAAATTAAAATTTAATGGAAATTTAAACAAAAAAATCTTTTGAAAAGTTTTTTTTTTTTTACTTTTTAATGAGTCACGTAAACTAATAAATATAAAATAAAATGGAGTGAAGCTAAAAACAAAAAAAAAACATTTTTTTTTTTTTTTTTTGTATAAAATCAATATTTTTATTATCCATTAATTAAATTTCAATGTTCGTGTTTAATTATCTTGAAATAAAAATTTATGTGTAATATGTATGTATATGTATATGGAAAAACATAATATAATTTTTGGGGTGATTTCCGGAATGAAAAATAATGCAAATAAAATTTAATATAGAAATAAGAAAAAAAATTAAACGTTATTCTGGTAACAGTCCATTTAAGAGTTTGTTATTAAAAAAGTAGAGCAAAGGTATATGTCATATTCAATTTTATTTAATTGTTAACATTTTATTATTAAAAGTATTTTTGTTATTCATATCAATGCATTTTAAGCAGCAAATTTCTGCTAAAGTTAAAACTTTTTTTCAGAAAATAGTTTTAACTATTTTGAAAATATTTGAATATTTTAAAATTCTTTTTCGATGAAATATTCAAATAATACTGTTATTTTTAATTCTTGTATCAGATAACAGATGGCATAAAAAAAATATTTGAGTTTCATAGTTCTTATACAATATACGCACATCCGAGTAATCAAGGACCTTAATGAAATTAATGATTCGAGAAACTGAAGGTTAATCATGAATAACAATAATGACTTAGTATGTATAGATATCCTATATATGCTGCTTATTAAGGAGTGAGGAAAAAAAATTGCTATTTAACTCTGAACTTTTTAATACTTTATTATTAATATTAATAAGTTTTCTAATACTTTTGAATCTAAGCAATAATTTTGGATTTATTTTGGTTAAGTAAAAGTGTAATTAGTTAAATGGACGGACAAATTAAATTAATTCTCATATTTTTAACTGTAAAGAAATGTAATCCTATATATTCGAATCATAAATATTTAAAACTAATAAATTATTTAACCAAAATTACTTCTTATAAAATTCTTATTTATTTTATTAAAAAAAAAAAAATTTAAAAAAAATTTCAAATTTATTTTATTCAGATTTTTTTTTGAAAAATGGATGCTGAAAAAAATTTAGGTCTTCAGGAATAAGTAATTAAACAAAAAAAAAAGAAAAAAAGAAATCAAATTTTAATTTTAGTATATTGAGCATTAATTTTTATTAATGAAAGAAATGAATTTTTTTTTTTTTTTTTAATTTATTACAATAAATTGATGTTTTAATGGATATTTATGATTTTGTCCTAATTTCAATAAGAAATTATTTTAAATTTTCCAATGAAAAACTTTATAATAATTTATATTAATTTAGACTTTTTTTTTTTTTAATATCTTTTCAGGTATGTTAAAAGGAAAATAATAGAATATGAAATTATCTAAACATTATTTAAGGTAATTATTTATTAAGCTCCAAGTGATAGAAGAATACATTATAATAATATTATATGAATGATACTATAATTGGATTAGAAAAAAAATATTTCCATATTCAGAACTTTATCGTTATTTAGAACTTTAAAAAAGAAGAATTGAAATAATAAAACAAGATTGTGACTATTTTTGGATCAAATTTGTGAAAAATCAAGAGACACTTTTTAGGGAAAACCTATTTAATTAGGTAAACCCTTTAACACATTCTAAGATAGAGGTTTAATTTTTGTGTTTTACTTTAGTTTAAATGTCTAAAACGGATAAATATATCTTTAGGTGACTAAGTTACCTTTACAAGTTTCCAAAGATATTTATCGCTTTTTAATTTCAAGATTCTAATTAAAAGCGTTGTGAAATCTGGATTACGGAAGTAGTAAAATTTTGTAAAATTATATGGCCTCACACAACGTTAAATTTAAACACATACAAGTTTGAAAATATTGTATAGTTTTTATTTTGATTTATTGAAATTTTGAAAAAATTCCTGTCGTTTGAGTTTTTTTATATTGAAAAAATATTCGGTATACAACTTTAGATATTACAAACATTTCAACATAAGATTTTTTTAAAGGACCATCGCTTTGTAATGTATTGGACTACATAAGAAAGTTCTTTCACAAAATTAATTTTTTTATGAGATCTATCCATGATTAAAATTGATGCCATCATGATCAAAATTGAAGCCATCATAAATTTTTTATCATGGATTGATAAACGGTGCCAGAGATTTGACGAACGGTCGGATAGAGAGATCAATTATCAACTTCTTATTAATTATCAATTTTTTTAAGAAGTTTTGAAAAATGTTTTAATCAGTAACTTTAATTCACAATGCTAATAACTTTTTATAGAATTAGAAATATTTAATCGCAAGGGTTATTGTAATTGTTACCTAATTCTGAGGTCTTCTTATATTTTTATGTCCTATTAATTCTTTTTAAAGAATTGTACTGCTAGGAACAACTAATGTATTTTAACAAGAACCAAATAATTCGAAAAAATTTTATATTTAATTTACATAGTCATTAGTTTCTCCATCTTTAGAGCCACATTTAAAGTCAAATTTTGAAGATACCATTGGTTTATTTTTTCAATGATTCATGATTTTGTTGTTTGTTTCACATTTAATTTAACAATTTCATGCTTTTCGAGTTGAATTAAATAAACTATAAATTTAATGTTTCAGCCATTAAAATTACTTTGCAGACTCTCTAGGACCACATCATATATATTCAAAATTATTTGATCAATTAAAACCAATAATACGTTACTTTATATATATATATATAAATATATATACATTAAAAATTATATCCTCCATATCCAAAGAAAAACATTATATTATTTAATTATTTATTTTATGGTATAGAAATATTTTATTATTCTATTTCGTATTTAATTTTATAATTTTTATTTTTCATGCTGACACAATAACATTTTTATATCCATTTATTGTACGTTATAATTATTGTGTTTGAAAACGGGAAAAAACAAATTTCAGATATATTTTATTTTTTTTTACGTTTATATTCTCTTTAATTTCATATATAAATTTTAATCATTTAAAATTTATATTCAATTATAGGACATAACCTTAAAAATTGACATCAACTTTACTTACTTACTTTATTGGTGACTGACTCTTTGATTTAATAGTTAAAATCAAACTGGAGACAATGATACTAACGCTAACGTTTGTCTAATAAAAAATCATAAATCTTTAAAAGAAAAAAAAAAAAAACACAAATTAAAAGAAAATCTTAAAAACTTCAATACACCAACCATAAAGAAAAAAAAAAAATTGTTATAAATTTTAGCAAAAAAAAAAAAATCCAGAAAAAATCCGGACAATAAAAAAAAATATCTGAGATTTACTGTATTCAAACGATAAATGGTGGGCATAAGTATTGCCAGCTACTTTACAATAACCAAATAGATCACTAGCAGGCTTGTTCATTCGCATAACAATTTACTATATAATCTGAGAAAATTTATTATATCACAATTTTAAAATTGCACCAATGAAACACCATATTCCATGTCTTATTGGATCATAAATTTTCATATTTTTATTTTATTTTTTTTTTTTTTTTGCCTTATTATTGTTAGTTTTTATTTTTTGTTATATTCCTGCAATATTTTAAATATTGAAATTTATTTTGTATCTAATAGATAAATAGCCTATATATACATACACACATATTTATAGTTATAGATTTTCCAATTTGAAAGAATAGTAGGAACAGTTTTAAACTTATAACATTGAAAAAAAAAATATATATATATATAACCATGTGATTTATTACCTTAATTGTGAAATATTACTAAAGAATTATGAGATTAGATTAGTGACTTGATTTGTTGCCTGTAGTAGTTCAGTTTTTCCAGTTTTTTTTTATTTTTGCTGATTTATTTTTTGTTTTCTATTAATGATTGAGATTCGCGGTCTTGAATGATGAGGTTTTTGTTTTTAATTTTTGCTCTTGAAACTTTTGTTTTTTAATAAAATATTATGGTTCCATCATGATTCTGATCATGAATCAATTTGTATCAATTTGTAAAAAAAAATAATGAAAATAATGAAACGTTTAGAAAGGGAAAAAAAAGGACATATAAAGTTATACATTCGCATTTACAAAGAAAATTACACCATTTATTATTATAGTAAAATTCATCACTTACAATAATATAGAATGGAAATATGGGTCTGTCTCTGTAAGTAAATTTTTTATGTTGTGCAGATTTCAGTGTAGGTACATATATATGTATTTTTTTTTTCATATTTAAATTATTCTACTGGGAGTTGCTTTATTTTAATATAATATACCAATAAAGTGGTAAATTTAAATTTACAAATCAAATAAAATATGGGTACAATTATGTATACGGAATGCCAGCATAAAATCTTAGAAATTGATTGTTGGTTAAAATAATTTTTAATAAATTATTTTTCAAGATTTCAATTATTCGCCCAGAAGCTTAAATTCCTTAAAATCACATAATAAATTTAAATGGTTTAATTTTTGTTTTGATATATTGATAACTATATAGTTAATAAGTCCAGCCTTTTTAATAGTACTTATATATTCTAGTTTTTCTTTTTCTGTTTTAAATATTCATATTAAATCCTTTAAGAATATCATTAAAAAAAAAATCCAATTTTATTTATGTTTTTGACTTTAAAGTAATCCTGTGACAAAGTAAAAAATGTACGCATTAAACAAAAAAAAAAAAAAAAATAGAGGAGAACAGTTATTTTAATAATCCTATTGGTGCCATCTAATATTAGTTTCCTTAAAGTCTAGACAATATAATTTATTTCAATGTAATTTGTTGATTATATAATAATATGTTCAACAGTCCATTCAAATTTAATTTCTTTTCCTTCTCTTTAAATATCATCTCTTACTTCAATTTTCTGTTTTACAACCTTATCTTATCGACAAATAATATCATAATCATATCATTTTAATCCTCTTCAAATCAATAATAACTTCGGTAGTAAAAGAAAACAACAAAACAAAAGAAAATACGAATATAAAAAAATTGAAATATAAAAGGACTATAAGGACTGCTTAATAAAAAAAAAAAAAAAATTGAAAATAAATATCAGTATATGAACCGAAATATAAAAATAAAAAAAGAAAAACAACAACAAAAATTTAAGCCATATATAAGTAAGTCATTAGCTAAAACTAAAAAGTTTTTTTTTTTTTTTTTCTGTTTTCTCTAAATAAATCCATCTTATAACAGTTCTAAGCATAAAAGCAAGTCTAAATCAAGAAAAATAAAGATGATTACGTTAAAATAAAGAAGGATTTCTTAATCATATTCTATTTTTGTTTTGTGTTTGTTTTTTTTTTTTTTTTTTGGTTTTATCATTGAATACAGAATTAAAGGCACACTTCAAATAAAATAATCAAGTATACGCATTTTAAGAGTTCTTTTTTACTACAGATGACGTGGATTCATATATAATACATTATTATGTATATAGGGGTAATGAATTAAATGAACACCATTACATATATATTCAATTTGATTGTGTAATGAAAATGGTATTATAAAAACATTCTTAAAATAAAAAAAATAAAAAAAAAAAAACATATTTTTGAATATTACAAAAAAACATTTGTATGCAAAATGATAAATATAACGAGAATATTAATCCTTTCTGTTAATAATATTTCTAATGAATTGTATCCTAAGCTTAAAAAAGACTTCAAAATATTTTTAACAAATTATATTTTTAATATTTGAAAACAAAACATAAGTTTTAAGGAAATTTTGTACAAAAGATGCAATTATTTGTGAAGAAATCGGGTCTATACAATGAAATGAAAAATATGATCGTTGCATTTCAATTCTGGTTGAAATTTTGAAGTGATTTAAACTAGTGTCGTCATCATGCTTTCTTCTAGTACATTTTATATTTCTTTTGAATATAACACATATTTATATAACGTATAACACTTGCAATTAATGTTATACACATATTTTTATTATTTTTGTTTCATTATTAATAAATAATTATCGTTCTAACAAAAATAAATTAACGTTTTTCGAAAAATCAGAATAAAATTAGAATTTCTTTTACTTCTAATATTAGAAATAAATTGTTGGGCTACTAATATATAGTCATCGCTAATCATTTGTACGTTAAGTTAAAAACTTTTTAAATTCAAAAATGGAATACATCTTCATTATTAAAATATATTATAAATTTTCGAATTGAATATTATGCACACTACTGTATATCCTTAAAAATTTTTTATATATTATGTACTCCGTTCTTACCAAAATGAATAAGAAAAAAGAAAAGATTTTATATTTTGATTTTTATTTTTATTATTTTTATCTTATCAAATGAATATCAAAGCAAAACATGCTCTGATATCCAAAAACAAAAGTACAAACAACAATAATATTAAAACAGAAAAAAAAATATTATAGTATATTGGTAACATTTTTATCTTAGGATATATTATAAATACGGTATATATATGAGAGATTAAGGATTTAACCACATGTTAGGCCACATATTGAAAAGGGTTCTAATTTTTTCTTTAAATCTTTTTTTTTTTTTTTGTGTTTTCTTTTGGTTTTTCTTTGTATTAGTTTTTTGCTGACTCTTGTACAAAATTTAAACTTAATGATGGTAAACGAATATAGGGAGCAGTAAACGGAGGATATAAAAAAATAAAAAAAAAAACGAGGAAAATTTATTTTTTGGAATAATGTATAATTTTAATTTGGAATAATTTGATATAACTATGAAATTGACTTTGCAATAGAAAAAAAGAAATAAAAAGAAAGAATGAAAGAGAAAATGGTATAAAAATGTACTTTTTTTTTTTTAATATTAAAATGCCTAAATAGAAAAATTTAATATGATTTCATTAAAAAAATTTTGTAATGTTCTTCTCAAACATTATGTGAAATTTGACTAAGAAAATTTTTTTACATCATTATCTGTTTTCACAATTCATGATTTCAATTTCAAGTCATATCTTTTCATATTATTTTTGTAATGTCTTTTAAAATTCTTTTTTTTTTTCTTTTGGAAATAGAATTGATTCGGCCTATGAATTAAGCATTTACTCGGTTTCACAGTTTATGAGACACCTTTTTTTAATTGATAATCGAATATAAAAACTTATACGAGAATAAGATTTACTTAATTTTGTTACTTGTTTTGTCCTTTTAGTTTTAATATCTGAAAGATATAATTTTTTTTTTATATCGGATAAAATAAATTAAAAACTGTAATTTTAAGTCTTTAAGTTTGAAAGTAACTGAAATTATAATAAAATGAATTTCTTTCAAATGGTTGATTTTTTTTCCACATACTTACATACAGTTTTTATTTTTTAATACAAACTACCCTTCACGACATCCTTGTTCTTAAATTTTCATTTATATATTCAAGACTATAACTATACTAATGTATATATAGGTACTATATTATATATAAGAAAAAAGGAATTATTTAACGGATGGGTTGTGGTTAATCCTTTTAAATTTTTTTGCAAACTAAAACAAAAAAAAAATTTTTATAAAGTAAAAAGGATAAAAAAAAACAAAAAAAAAAGAATAAAAGAGACAAACATTAAAAAACAAAAAAAACCAAATGAACGAACCAAAAAATAATTCCTATGTGTGTGCTTTTTTGTTTGTTATTATTTTGCTTTTATATCCATTATCCTTTGAATTATCAAAGTGTACGTGATAATGCTTGTTTTTATGCTAAATGGTTTGTTTTTATCTTTGTTTTTCTGTACATGTGTCCGTGTGTGGATGTTAGGCGTTTAACTACTAAAGATAAACTAAAGTAATTTTTTTTAATTTTTATTTTTTTTTTTTAATATTTTATTTTTTATTTTTGAGGTTTAAGGATGCTAATCTATGATAATGTTTATTATTTTAGGGTGGGTCCTTAAGGATCATAAACTTAAATAAAAACAAGAAAAATATAAAAAAAGCATATAGAAAATAAAAAAACAAAAAAAAAAAATTATTTTTTTCTAGTAAAGATTAAAACTTTGTTTAATTTTTTTTTTTTTGTTTATTTTCATTTTTATTCCATTGATAGCAAGGACGATTTTTTTTTGTCTGTTTTTGTTTTTTATTTCTTGATTCAATCATTAGTTTGATAAAAACCAGAGAAATTATGGTAGTAATGTAGAGAATGTGAAAGAAAAGGAAAAAAAAAATTATATTTGTAAAAAATTTATATAAATAAAAATTGAAGAAAGGAAAGGATATACAGTTGAAAAAACAAAAAAAAAACATATATTCAATATTATATACTTAAGATTGTTTACAAAGCGTGTCTTCTAGTAAATTTTAATGCTATCATATTAAAATGGATAAAAATAATAAACAAACAAAAACTTAAAAACAAAAATATCATTTTTAAGTTATCGACACGATTCAAATTGTTACAAGGACTTTTATATAGATATACCATTATGAATCATTTAAGAGTATATATTTTAATTTAATATAAAAAAAAAAAAAAAAATTATTATTTTGTTGACATTCAAAAAGGTTTTCAGTAGAAAAATGATTGTGTTATTTGAATAATGGATTCCCACATAGAATAATCGATATGAAAATGTGTAACAATAGTCAATAAATATACAAAATTATAGAGTGCTACTTGTGTATTTATTCAAAATGGCGTAAAATGAATTTTTTTTAATTTTAATATTCGAATCAAACTAGTATGTGTGTTTCAAGAAAAAATCAAAAAGATATTAATGGTATTAAGATTCATAGAGTTCCTCAACAAACAGAAATTAAGTATGTAAAATACGTTATACATAAAAAATGCAACAAAATATCAAATCTTAAGGGTTTACATTAAGAATGTAGCAAGTTATTTAATTATGAAGAAAAAATATTCTGAAGTAATAAGAATTGGCATCGCTAATCTATAAAGTCAACTTAATTAAATATGTAGATATTCATATCCATATAAAATAATTTAATAATTAGATATATTTGTTTCAGAAAAAAGGATATAAACAATTAAGTGTCTAGCAATAGAGGATTTAATTTTCTTTAAATTTTTATACTTATGTTATATTCCTTAAAATTAATTTTACCCATTACTTACATATTTAAATATACCGGCCGATATATAATATATTTTATATTAAAGGTAAGTTATAAATTTTAGAATGTAATTCTGTTTTTTTTTTTTTTTGTTTTGTTATTTGTAGTTTTTTTTTGTTTTTTCTAATAGAAAATCTAAAAATAAATTTACTTGGTAAATATTCGGTATTTACACATTTTTTTATAACAGGACGAGTAAGAGTTAGAGTTATCAAAATGATATCCTGTTTTTTTTTTTTGTGGGTGGGATTAAATTGTATTTTTACACCTGGCTAATAAAGTTATATTCTATCTATATAATATATTATTATTTATACATGTATATGTGGCATTTGAATGAAAAAGGATATATAAAAAAAAAAGGATTCTTAAAATGTTTGTTAGGATTTTTATTAGCCCTAAAGATATATATTTAATTAATGTTATACCGAAATACTAGAGCACAAAAAAAAAAGAAAATTATTATTTTATTGCTTCCTAAAACTAATTATCATCAAAAACTATAATTAGGAGTGTACCTTTAATTTTATTTGTTATTATTAGGGTATACATTTTATCTTTAAGTTTATGCTCCATTCAAATAAAGGAACGAAAATTTAAAATGAAACAAGAAAAAGAAATAATTTTCAATTAAGTTCTTAAAGTTAATTTTTGAAGTATTAATTGAAAATAAATTTAAAAGAAAAATTTAATTTTTAAAATTTTCTTTTTCAGGATTAAATTTTTTGTTTTTTTTTTTTAAATAGAGAAAGTGTAATTGGTATAGGTTTAAAATGACTATTCGAATTATTTCTCAGTTTGAAAATAATGATTTTAAAAATAGGTTTAGGGTGGATGTTATAAAAGTTATAATTAAAAGATCAATATATATTGTAACATAGAAAAGTAATATAAGGCTAAATTGTCATATATCTTTTTCAGTTGACAGGTTTTCGTAAATACTCTGACAATTTTCGAGATTTCATAAATCAATTACATATTATCATTTAAAGTTAGGATTATCTATGTTTTTACTGAAAATGTACAGGGTATTTGCCTCTTGATAGTCGTCCTTGAAATGTCTGATCGGGCATATTTGAGACGAACAAAAAATTGTATGTGAGCGGAGGGTTTATTCTTACTGCTTTAGAAGTTATAAGGCCTTAACTAATTTTCTTCCAAAATTTAGTTTTATTTCGATAAAATTCGAACAAAATAAGATAGAATAAAAAATAAGTATGTATAACATTTTATAGCATTTTGAGATTTTTAGTCCGGAGTTATAAGGACTTAAATGCAAATATTAATAACAAACTATCATTTAAAACACTTTTGTTACAAAAATAACGATATTAACATAACAATTATTTTTTAGTGCAAAATATTATCCGTACCTTTCCAATTGCAGCTTAAGTATCTTATTATTTTTCTACCTCTAAACCTTTTAAAAATTATAGGGCAAAAACTTGCTGCTTTAATAAAATGCTGTACGTATTTGTTATTCTGTCTTATTTGGTTCAAATTTTATCGAAATAAAACTAGATTATAATTGAAAAAAAAGTTTAGGCACCCTTAACTTCTAAAACAGTGAAAATAGATCTTAAACTTCTAAAGGTCTCTAACTTCTACCTTAAACTTCGTAAGGCCCCATAACTCCTAAAGCAATGAAAATAAATTCTAAACTTCTAAAGATCTCTAACTTCTACGCTAAATTAAACTAGTTGAAGTCCGATAACTTCTAAAGCATTGAAAATAGACCCTTTATAATAGAAGTATTTTTATATCATTTTCATTTTAAATATTATTTATTGTAAGAAAATTGTATCTTAAGATAACCTTTTGCTCATTATCCGAAATTACTTAAAAACAAAAAAGAAAAACGTTTAATACAAAACATAAACATTTCAAGATTTATTGTTCTTTTTATACGGTTTTAATTTTATTTTTAATATTAAATATTTCTCTAAAAAAAAAAAATTTTCAATAAATTTTGATGCAAAAAAAAAAAAAAAAAAAACAGAAAAACAAAATAGGAACATTTTCATCCCCATTTCACATTCATGTAAAAAATACTAATAATTTAAATTGTAATTAATTTATTTAAGGATTCATGTTTTTGTACCATTTTAACAAATCCGAAAACAAAAACCATAAATTTCAACAAAAAAAAAAAGAAAAAACAAAGAAAATAAAAACATTTTTATTTCTTATATACGAATGTATTCAATTTTTAATTTTAAGATAATCATCCCTTCTTCATTCTCCTCTTTCAACAAATGTCAACAATTTATTGTCTTTTTCCGTTTCTTAATTTTTTATTTTTGAATTTTTGTTTTTTTTTCTTTTAAACACGCATCTCAATAATTTTCAAGAAAAACATTTATAATTGCATTCCAGAGCAACAAAAGCACAAAAAAAAAAAAATTTTATGAAAAAAAACTAAAGAATGAAAAGATATTATAACAATATAAAAATTGTTGTACCAGTACGGAAAACATTATTCTATAATATAAAAAGTGACCATTTGTTACTATTTAATGTTGTAGGACACAAATAGACAGAATAAAAATTTGGACTTAATTAAAAAGAACTAGGCGAACAAAGTTCACTTTGATGGCATCCTACAATTTCTTATAAGGATATCTAATATCACTTCTATCATAATCAGTTTAGAAAGAGAAATAATAGCTAGGTCAATTCGCCATGATCTAGAAAAAATTAGATTGGGATAAAGAAAATAGAATCGTGTTTCAACACTGCGAAAACTCATAGTTGTCTGATCTGATCAAGGAATCAATTTATACCATTCTTAAGATTTCAATGTGGAATCTTTTCAACGGTCTAAAAATTTAAATATTTTAGACATGCAGTTAAATCAAAAACTGCTGTAGAAAGAGAATATTATAGCATATTATATAAATATAGTCCATTATTTTAAAATTTAATTTTAAAAAAAACCTGTACATAGCTTCCAATGTATCTTTCAACTCTTCCTTATTACATTACCCAATTCCTTTCAGTATTATCTAATCCTACAATAGCTTTGTATTAAGATATCCTTTCCTAGAGTTTACTTTTCGGTATAACATGTAAAATAAATAGCAGTGTTGTTCAACGTTTGTTAAATGGAACCAATATTGGTTTTTTACTAGTTTAATCCTTGTTTAATTCTTTGGAAAACTTGTGAATAGGAATAACAAGAGCAAGTCCATATCTTCAATTTGAAATCAATATCCTGAATTAACATAAACGAAAGAGTTTTAAAAAGTTTCTTAGTTTCTTTTTGAAAATTCTGCTAAATAATTTATAAGGATAAGGAAATTTATCGAAGAAAATATTGTAGTATAATTATACTAGATAGAAATATAGAATATATATATATGGTCACTTTATAATAAATTCATCCTAAAAGATAACATTATTTAAAAAAAAAAAAGTTAAAGAACAAAAATTGCACAACAATTTTTACACGCTAAATGAATAATAAAAAAAAAAAAGAAAAATAATAAAAAAAAAAAATTAAATGCAGTAGTAGTACCGAATGAACCCCATAAATATGTAATTTTTATGGTTTTCTCTTTCAGATTTTTTTTTTCGTTTCTTTTTTCAACTCTCTAGTAATTTCCTTTTTTTGTATGGATAAATTGCATGTTAAATCACCATTATCCTGAGTTTTAGAAAAAGATACCACTAAAAAAAAAACAAAACACAGAAAGAAAATAAATAATTTGGAGAGGAATTAAATCTTATGTCACATGTTAAGATGTTTTTTTTTTTTTCATTTATTATTGTGTGATTTAAAAGCATTTTGTACAGAATGTTGAATTAAAATGTTGCACAGTAATAAAAAAAAAAAAAATTGTTGCAAATAAACAAAAAAAGGAAATGAAAAGAAAATTAAATGTTTTTTTTTTTTTCATTTTTTTTCCTTTTTAAACAATATGTTGTAAGAAAAATTAAGAGTGTTTTTTTCTTTGATATTTTTTTTTTGTAATGCATCTGAATCTGGTCAGTTTATAAGAAAGAAATTAATTTCTGGAAGAAATAGAAATAAAAAAAATCTTTAAAGTCATGAAATGTTATCATGGAAGATTATATAAGAAATGGATTTTAATTTTTTTTTTTTTTGGTATTCCAGATTTTTAAAAAGCAAAAAAATTTTTTTTTACTTTTATGACAAATGTTGAAAATTATTTCATTATGAAAATGGTTTTTTTCTTAAGTTAGATTTTGAAAAAAACGGAGATAAGAATTTTGTTTTTTTTTTTTTTTATTATGTACTAGGAAATTATTGTAGAACTTAAATTTTAAAAAATTATTATTTGTGTGACAGAAGTTTTTGATGTTAGTTATATAGAATTTTTGTATTATAATGCCAATTTTATGAAATTAAAGGAAAATACGTACTGATATTGTGTCCTTAATGGGAGTCCAAACAAATGCACTTTTCATATGCAAATATGCATGTTTCTTAAAAAAAATAATAGTAGAATTGATAAGAGTTAAAATGTTGAACTGATTTCTAAGATTTGATTTTGAAAAACTAAATTTTTAATATTTTTAATAATTTTCAATTCATATTAGGAAAAGTTTTGAATAAAGGTAGGTACTTATAAGGAATTAATTTATAATACAGATAGTTTATTGGCCTTTTTTTTAATTCTTAGGTTTTTTTAAAGGTTGTTTTTCTTAAGGGAGATGGGAATCTTCCAAAGACACCAAGAATTCCCTCTTGGTAGTGTCAGATTCTTATTGACTAAACCCACCTCCCTCTTTAGCCTATATATTGGGATGAAACCTCTTCGTGCTAAAGCAGTATATGGGCTAGGCAACAGAGATAGGAAAGAATAGGAGACAAATACGGAAACATTGAATTGGGAGTGGAACTGTAAGGGAACAAAGAATCTGCCTGCTTTTATTACAATTACAATATGCAGTAGTCTACCATCTTACTCCATGAGTTAATAATTGAAAAGGAAATGAAAAGAAAATTAAATGTTGCAATGTAGCAATAATTTGATATATTTATGCAATAAGTTAAGAATGTTTTGTACTTACGGTTCTTAAAATTAACTTTTTGTTAGTTTTATTTCTATCTGACTCTAAATTTGAACTAACTGAATTTTTGATTAGAGTATATTGATATAGAGGATTTTTAAAATTCAGATATTCGGATATAATTTTCCCTCGTCTTATTAATGAAGAAAAATCTAATTTCTCCCATAAAATATTTGATTATGATTATACTAATCTAGATGAATAAAGTCATAAACAAATTCTTAAAAATTTTCTAATAAAATAAAAAACAAGGGAGAATGTAAACGAATGGTTCTTAAAAGCGCACATTTCCAAAAGATATTACAACCTGTTTAGAATTGTGACTTCCACCAAAATTTAAAAATTTCATATAATAAGAAAAAATGTGAAAGTACGACATTTTTGCAATTTTAAGGGGCTGTAATTCCGGTAACCTATATAACTAATAAAAACCGTTAACATACGTAAAAACATATTACTGAAGCTTTAATTTTTATGTTTTGCCGAAGAAAAATTTCGTACAGTTGCCTAAGTTACAAGTGTCTAAAAATAGCAAGTTTTCAATTTTTGAGTCCTAATAACTTTTTAACAAGGAGAAAACTTAAATTAGTTCTGGAAGTTCTTGTCTCAAAGTGGAAGTTCTTGTCTCAAAACTTCAAATTCCTATCTAAAAGCCTGCCGAAGTTATGAAAAAAAAAAATATCATGCAAAATTTGGTTTTCTCATAACGCTAAATTTAAATACTAAATTTAAAAGAATCCTACAATTTTGATAATGACTTACAAAGGTAAATTCCGGTCGAATGGTGTTTTCAGATTGAAAAAATGTTAAACAGAATATGAGATAGATGCATTTAAAAATAGCGCTTTTTGAAAGTTTCAGAGATTGTAGCTCCATAATGGAGTGGGCTACATGAAAAAATAGTTCTAATTTTTTTATGAGATCTATCCATGGTCAAATGCTCTTTTCTCTATCTTTAACGGTGTAGAAATTTTGTAAACAGACGGGCGGATGGACATAGTGAAACTAATAGACACATTTTTTGAAATAAAACAAAACTCAGACCATCATTGTTAATCTAATTTAAATATAATTATATAATTATGTTATTGCAAAGGATTCTATAATTTAAATTTCAAAGTATATTTCGACTATGTTTTTTTTACCACTAAATGAATTTTTTATTGCTTTGAATAACACAATTTGAACTTTTCAATCTAAATTCTTATTTAAATTTCATTTAATGCAAATTGTTATAAAAAATATACGATTTTAATAGTTTCCATTATAATAAAATCCACCTTATTTTAGTTTGATTATACCTTAGCGAATTAAATTCTTGTATACTTTAATAAAATTATTTAAATTGATATTATTCACATTCAAATTGTAAATTTAAACTAACCCTATATAATTCATTGCTATATTGCATTCTATACTATTTAAATTTTTTGTTTTATTTCCGTATGCAAATGTCATTTTTTATTTTCCCATTTTCTTTTGTAGTATCTTCCGTATCTTTTAATTTTTCTAGTTTGCACCCTGAAAATTTTCCTCAAACTTCTAAAATTAATATTGTATTTTGAGTTTATATGCGCCCCAAAACACTTTCTATTTCCTTTCTGCAGTTATTTTTACAATTTCGTTCAATTTTCCATATAGTCCTTTTCGCCATATTATTCTAACAAACCAATAGTTAAGTTATATTTTCTTTTACCAACAAAATCCTCCACTTATTCGATCTGGTATCATCTACCCATTATATTCTTTTCGATTGAAGATTTATGATGATAATATGGAGTGGGAAGTTGGGTTGATAATAAAAAAAGAACTTTTTTGAATAGTGGATATAATATTAGATTTGTTTTAGAGCCTTGGTATTGTTCAACATCAATGAAGGATAAAATCTTTACGGTTTGTCTTGGTAAACTTTAAGTAAATCTTATATTACAACACAAGACAGGAAAAGTGGTTTTTTGTTTAATTTTGTTATTTTATTCATTTTGTTAAACATTTCACCAGAAACCACCAACATAACATTGAAAAGGATTTGTACAATTTTCTTTTTTTATTTTGTTTTTGTTTCTGTTTGTTTTTGATCTTTTGTTCTGTGTTGTTTTAGTTTGAAACACAGGAAAAAAAAAAAACAAAATAAAATCAAGGGCGTAAACGTATAAATTAAGTATAAACTTTTGTATAAGTATTTCGTAAATTGAAACTGAAAGGTATTATAAAATTCTGTTTTGTTATATAATTTCCTAAAGCATAATTTTAAAGTATATATGAACAAAATTCATAATTCAGTATAATTTTAAGACAAAATACTTTTTAAGCAATTATTAATTAGAATTTTTCTTTTCTTAAAGGAATAAGAGAATAATGCAAACTATTCAGATATATTTGTATGTGATATTTGAATCATAAATTATTATTATCTGTTAACTTTATTTGAAGCAGAACTCTTCATTTTTTTTTTTTGTTTTTACGAGGGTTGGTGGAAAACTCGAAAGTCACCAAGAGAAACTGCACGTGCTTCCTCAGGGTAGTGTTGGACTTTAACCAACCAAAACCACCCCCCTTTTAAAACAAAACTTTAGGATAGAACCTTTAATACAAATGTACAGTTTGGTTTTGGGGGTAGGGATGTGGGAAGGTAATTGGGGAAATTGGAATTGGGAAATTTGGATTATGGGGGATAGGTAGGAAAATTTGGAGGGACATTTTGAAGAAAGATGTTAATGTTCTTCTTAAACTTAAGTAAATCGTACACATATGAATTACCAACTTTAGGGAACACATGCGATGGTATATGGTTCCACAAACGGGACGTGTGCATGACAAACGAATTTCCATAGGCTGTATTTCGCCATCTTGATAATTCAACATTGTAGGGATGTGCATCTGTTGCACTCCTTGTTTCTCGTTGGAAAACTTTGAGTGGAGACATTAATTGTTTTATTTCTTTGGAACAAGTGTTAATCCCTACGAGATACCTATAAAACAAGGTCAGTGACCCAACTGTGCGACGATGGCTGAGTGAAGTTAGCATTGAAGTTACACTAGGGTCGTTGATCAAACGAATTTTAATTCTTTGTCTGAGTTACCACTTACTATAAGTAAGATGAAGTCTTTTCACTTTAATTACAAGCAGCATTAGTGATTTCTAAAAACAAAATTAAAACAAAATGGAAAAGAATTAAAACAAAGTTTTATTTTTCCATATCCCTATTTAAACTTCATATTTCTGGGATTAAGAATTCCTTATATTATCAAGAACAAATCTTATTAATATTTTTCTTTAACTTAATAGCGCAATAGAATTTGAAAATGCTAACACATATGTGAAAAAGAAAAATTATTTAAAGTAAAAACAAAAAATAATAGAAGAAGAATAGAAAAAAAGAAAAATTTCAAATCGAGATCGTTGCTTTTCCACCAAAAAAAAAAAGAAAAGTTAAGAGAAAAAAAAATTGCAAACGGATGAAAAAAGAAAAAAATCATACAATTTTACGAGTTTTTCCTTTTTGTTAAAAGGGATAAGAAACAAAAACAAAACGACAAAATAAATGGTATTTGAATGAATGTTTTTTATTATATTTGAAGAAATCCTTAAAAAATATTGTTTAAAGGAAAATATTAAAAAAGTGTAATATATAGATTCATTTTCTGCACTCGTTTAAACTAGAAAAGAATGAGTAACATAATAAAAATAACAAAAAAAAAAAAGGAATCGTTAGCCCAATAAAAAAGTTTCTTTATAAACCTTTTCTATTTTTACCAAAAATCAAAAAGTAAAAAATAAGCAAAAAAACAAAAAAGAGTTTAAAAAAAAAATAATATAAAGTGGTACCTCAGACAAAGGATTCAAATAAAGAGATCTGCTCCAGAGAAAGTAAATATAATAATGTATGTCTTAATATTCTTAAGATCCTTGTGGTAAATTTATAGTCACACAAAAAAAAAAAAAAAATTAAAAAAAATAAAATTAAAAAAGAATAGTCATAAGTTAAAAAAACAAAAAAAAAAAATTTTAAAATAAAAAAGAAAATAGCAGAAGAAGAAGAATGCTGAACAAATCTAATATTTGAAAAGAGATGTAAAAGAAGATAAAATAAGAAAAATGTTTTTGTTTGATTTTAAAATTTATAACATCATTTTTCTACAGTTTTTCTTTTTTCTTAACGTTTTTGTTTTTTTTTTTTTTTCATAATAAGAAAAACAAAAAAAAAACGATGTTGAAAATGTAGCAGATTTATTTTACAAATTAAAATTTTTTTTTTGTTGAAAAATAATGAATAGATAATTCAATCTATAAAATATAGAATATGTTGCAGTTTACTTGAATTAAAAATTACTATATAAATTTAGATTTTTTTAATAATGCTGTCAATCTATAAGAAAGTAAAATCTATAAAATATATACTGAATTTCTTTTACAGTATATTTAAATTAAGGATTTGTGTAAATTAAGATTTTTTTTGTAATAAAACTGTCAATTTGTAAATATATACAATAAGTTAATATTACCTTAGGCTTATAGTTGGATAAAATTACCTAAATTAATTATAATTAAGTTAGTGTTTTTCAAAATTCTTTTCGACTTGAAGATACTATTCGTATTTTTAATAATCTAAAGAATTATAATTTAAAAATAACCAGTTATAGGTAGTATGTAAAACTAAAAGCTTTTAAAGTCGCATAAGACAATAAGTAAACAATAGATTAGAGTTGGCCTACTTTTGCGCCAAAATTTATAATTATTTTTAGTATTTTTTATATAAGAAAAAAGTGTAAAAAATTAAGGAGCTCTTTCTTCAATGTTAAGGACGCTCTATATAATTAAGAAAAGACTTTCCTCAATATTAAGACAATATACTTAAAAAAAGCTTTATATAATGTTTGAAGTTGATGTTTTATGTTTTATTTTAAAACAATTATTTGTACTGTACGAAAGTTACAAATTTCCACAGAAACCAAATAAGAGGGGGAAGGAAAAAATCTTAAACAGAGAGAAGTATCTTTAAAATTTTTTTTTAAGCAAACTTTTAGTTATTTTCAACGATTTTCCTCCTCTTATTTCTTGGTTCTTACTAACAGAGCATCGGAGCATTAGGTCCAAAATATTCTGGAGATACATAGGAACTAAAAATTTCCAAAATTCTGGTAGGACTTATAACTATTGATTGACATTTTCAGATTGAAAAAATATTATTAAACTAAACTTGAGATATAAACTTTTGAATATGAAGCTTTTTAAATTTTTGAGGTACTGCAGCTGCTCTGTAACAAAGGACTTAACATGGTTCTTCTACAAAATTATTTTTTTAACAGTATTTAGTTATGGCTTAAAATTCATTTAAAAACTGAAGAAATTATGTAAACAGACGGACAGATTGACAAATTTTAAAACTAATAAGGAAATTTTTAAAAAAATGTTAATAAAAATGGACTTAAAAAAGAAGAATATAGTTGTTCAAAATATTAATTTTTTGATAATTGTTTATTTTACCTTTAAAAAAATAAAAGTATAACATTTAAAAGCTTTTAATTAAATTAAATGGAAAACTATTAATTGATTTTCCTGCTATTAAATCTAAACACATCTTCTGAAAGGATAACTTTGTATTTGTTCAAAGCTATTTATTTTAACTTTATTGATTCTATAATATGTTCTCATAAAACTAAAGGTCATTGAAAATTCTTTAACATTATTTTTCTAAAATTTTTTAATATTATTTTTCTTTGTATTAGCTTGCATTATATTGCATTCAAATAAATCAATTTAATTGAATAAAAAATTAAATTGAATTTTAAATTTTCTGTAGAAAAAGATATATGAATATTTCTTGATATTGAATTTTATTAAAAAGAAAATCTCACTAAAAATCCTTCTATAGAAATCGAAAAATTTTCTAAAAGAATTATGTAAATATATGAGTATGCAATGTAAATAAAAAATTCTATAGACTGAAAGAATATTACTATAAATATTTTCGAAAATTTATTAAAAGCTATAATCAGTAGCTGCGCTGGTCTCTTTTATGAATCTTTTCATTGTTATAAACTTCAAAAAATTCAATTATGTAAATACAAAAAAAAAACAAAAATTCAATTTTGGTAATTCTTAAAATCTTAATCTAATCGACGACTACCAACTGCCTTAAAATCAACAAAAATGTAATATATTTTAACTGAATTTGAGCAAAAAAGAGACGAAGAAAATTTTAGTCAAATTCGTAAATTAAATGTCTCGCTTATCATACACCAGTTTCTATTGCATTTCATTTTAACTAAAAAACCAAAAAAAAAAAGGAAAGTTTCCTGTGGAGATCATATTTTTAACTCATAAGTCTTTATATAGTATTTCCATTTATGTATGCTTGCGTGTGTCAATAAATAGTCTATATATTAAAAAAAAATATATAGTAAATGAATCCTTATATCCGTTATTATATCCTTAAAATGACAACTGCGGTTTTATTTGTTATATTAAGGAAATTAAATTTTTATACATATTATATTATATAGATAAAATGTATTTTCAAACATTTACACATAAACTTTTACACTATAATGATATAAAACAGATTCTGAAATAAAAATTTTTTATAATAATGCTATAAGGTTTTTTTATTTTTTAATATATAGAATCAAGTAAAAAGCAAAGGATGATATTTTTATTTTATTTTTTTTTTTTATATTTTCAACGAGTGAACAATCTTTAACTTGTAATAAAACTCATCCCAAGACTCCACTAAGTTCTATATACCCATTCCAATAATAATTTTAAGAAAATACATGTGACTTAAGTTAGTTGTCATATCCGGAATATATGGTATATCGTTTATGATATTATCGTTATGGTTTTTATCTATTAACAGGAAAAAAAAATATACTGATTGTCATTATTTTTTGTTATAATATTTCAGAATAAAATTTACTCATAATACGTATATACGTAAAAAGGAGGAAATTTAATATCTCTTAATGGAAAAAAATGAAGAAAAAAAAAAGAAAAACCAATATGTATATATAATGAAACTAATATTTTGCCTTTTATTTTAGTCTAAGGAAATGAAAATAAATTTTTATTTGTGTATGAAATTAATTCTATTGCATACAATTTGGAGACATTTTGATAAAGAAATTGTAATAGTTTTTGGTTTTTATAGGCTTGCTGGTTTTTATTAATACATAATATAATATATATATGTATATTATTATTATTATTATTATTATTAATAATAAAGTAATATCATTTAATACGATTTCTGGGATTTTGAATAAAGACAGAAGCATGACAAAACTAAGAAGTTCTTACTACTATTGTTTATTTTCAGATTGTTGGATATTGCCTATTTTTGGGGGATAAACAATATAAGAAATTTATATATCGGTGAACTTAATTAAAATAAGTTTTTTTTTTTGCTTTTTTCTTGAAATACGAATTAAGAAATTATGTAAATTAATAATATCATTCTGTTTATATTAATTTAATTTTAATTTATTCTTTTTCGCCTCTTTTACGGATTCCTTTATAATTAAAGATAGACTTTGCTTGTTTATAATTTGAAGGTTTTTGATTTTAATTTTAAATTATTGAAAAGGAACAGAAGAAAGTTTTAAATATACTTAAAAAAAAAAATTAAAAAAATAAAATTTAATAACTTTATTACATTAATTCGAAATTATAGAAATATGTTTATTTGACTATTCGCAAGTTAAATGTTAATCAGTCCAATTTTTTAAAAATTAATCTGAAAGATGTCATTTCCATTTTATTTTTCTATCAGTTAATCTATTTTTATTTTCAATATTTTGAACGAGTTACTTTTCAAAATATATTTAAACAGTCTGTAATTTATTTTGCAAAAAAAAAATTTAAATATTTACCTATGAAAGTAAAAAATTAGTAACTCTAATAATGTATTTGTTAACATTATGAGTGAATTAAGCAAAATTTATAGATTTACCTCTATATCAGACATTTAATAAATAGATATTTAATTTTTATTGCCTTTAGTTGCATCTGTTTTATAAATATATCTTTGTTTTGCAAGTCGCGGAAAACAATCTAAATGATCAAAAAGTAATTCATAGGCATATGATTTCCATTTTCATAATTTTTTTTTTGAAAATTTTATTTGATTTTATTCTTTATATTTTTCTTATTTCTAAAGCTTAGTACTCAGCTAAAAAGAAATTTTTCTTTTCATAGAAACTTTTTGTAGAAAAACATCAATGAAATTGTCAAGGAATGCTCAAGAAAAAAATTTTTATTTTCTTTTCACAAAGTCATACTCAATTCAAAAGGAAAATTGAATAATATTCTATTTTTCAATACATAACCACTCGCAGCGTTGACAATATATTCTCTGTCAGAAATTTATTAAAAATATATATTATTAAAGGAATTTTTATAAATTTGAATTTTAAACAAATAGAAAAATTATTCAATGAAAATATATTTTTTCTGATGTATCAATTTTAAACAAAAACTATAACTACAATCAATATATTATGTTATCTTTCAAAATTATTTCAGTGCTAAAAAGAAACAAAGAATCTTTTTGTATTTCTTATCTTTTATATCTTCTTCTTAGCTAAATATTTAACTTAACCATACAAAATATAAATTATATCCTTTTCAATATAAACAATATTAGAAAATCTTTTCTTTCAAATACTTTGAATGATTTTCAATTCAAAAAAAAAAAAAAAAAAAAAAACAGATATTACTCAAATTTAAGCTACATTTAATTTTGGAAGATTTTTTCACTTTAAATAATTTTCTTTTATTATTTTCATCACTTTATGAACACAGGAAATACAGTTATTATTTTCAACACATACATAAAGTATAAAAAACCAAAAAATAAATTTGTTTTGTTTACTTAATACTTATTTCCCTAAGTACTTTTTACCTCTAACTTTTTATTTATTCTACAGAGTTCTTATAAATATTAAAACGAACATACTTAATTTTGTATAAATACAATAAAATATAATATTATATAATATAATGTATAAATTCATACATATTAATATACAAAATACACACACACACATAACAAAATTATTATTCACATATCTAAAGAAAATAAAACGGAAATGAACCGTTTGATAAACATCGAAACAGTTTATTACATACAAATTACTCAAATTACGAACGAAACAAAAATGAAAAAGAAAAACAAAATGAGAGCCAAAAATAGGATTCAGGACAATAGAGGGTAGGATTGGATCCTAATTCTAATAATAAGAAGATGAAAAAATAAAAACAAAAATAAAAATTTTGTACATCATTATTTGTATTTTTTTTGTTCAGTTTTTTTTTTTGGAAAAATATAATGAAAAGTCCTTTTGTTTCGAATATTTAACAGTAAATACGATCTTAATAACGAGTTTTTTTTTCCACGTTTTTCTTTTCGGAATATTTTATTTCGTGTTTTACGAAATAAGAAATGAATTTAAAGACTTTATATGGTATTCAGGAATCAGGAATGGTGGTGAATTTTTTTTTTTTTTTGTTTGATATTTCTTTTTCTTTTTTTTTTTTTGTATTTTTTTTTTTATTCTCTTTTTATATGTTAATTTGTAATTGAACTTGTTTCATGTTAGAAACAAATAAAACTGATTATGTTTAAAGATCACGGTTTGAATTAAAAAAATAAACAAAATGAAAAAAAAAAAAATTAAAAATAAATATTATAGGAAATTGAAGTAATTAGAAAAAGTGTGAAAAGAATATCAAATAATTTGGTTTTACACTTTTCAAGCCTTTTTCTTTTAATTTTTTATAAGAGTTGGGTAGAAAAATCTTAAAAGACACTTAAACTAAGATAAATACAAAATATGAATTTGAAGAATTTATGATAAAGAATTATCAGATTACTGAAAGGTAGACCTAACTGACAGATATTTGAAACAATAAAAATTTAACGAGCACCAGAGCCATTGGAAACAAAATATCTTTATTTCAATTAGGCTTAAATTAAATTCTTTCTTACAATAATATAAAAGTACAAGTAACAATAGAAGTGCTAGATAGCCTTACGCATTATTTTCTGCCAAATTAATTTATGAAGGTTTTTTTAGTTTACCTATTGGTTTTAAGATTAAAAAATTTTATAATATGGTTTTATAGAACCCATATAGAATAGACTTCATAATATTTGTATTTTTCTCATCAAACCATTCGATATAAACTTTGACTTTCAAACTGCTTTACAGTTTTATAGTACACTTGTGATGTGTGATAAAACTATTTATAAAGCAATAATCATCATCTTGGGGAAATCTTATCATTGTGGATTGGCAAGAATGCTGTAAAACCTATGTTTATATATAATTTAGTCTTAAGAATTTTCAGTATTTTCCATAGTCATCAGGCTTTTATTGCGACCACTTGGTTTTATTAATATGATCAGAGAAGAGTACTAAAAAACTAATAATTGAACTAATTTGGTCTTAAGAGTTTTAGATCTTTTTTCTAACTAGATCAAAACCAGAAAAACTTCAAAAGTGTTGCTTGGTTTTATTTATGCCCATTTTTATTACTTTAGACGCAAAAAAATTTTAAGTAAATGTATGTCATTTGTAAGTAAAAACTAGTACATATTCAATTGCTTTAAAATGTCCCATTTCAAATCAAAATTAAATGGAAAGCAATGGAAACAAATCAAAATTAGTGGCGCTTTTAAAAGAAAAGTCAAAAAAAAAAAATTATATAAAATACTAAATTTATTTTATGTAAATCAGTAAGACCTTGAAATATCTTGTATATATTTTTTATTCAGATTGTCTTAAAGTAATACTTTTTGAAGTATTTTTTTGTTAGAAAAATCAACTTATTCACTTTACATGCAATGTGGTTTTAAAGTACTCTTCGTTTTAGTTTTATTAGGGTTTTAAAAGGTTCTATAAAGTTAGTTATTAAAAACCTAATAATTTGTGCCACTGGTTTTAAAAAGGTTACAAAGTATGCTAGAAAATTTGTAAATTAAAACAAAATAGTTTTATGGAGAGAATTTTGTAAGAGTTTACAAATGCGTTATAAGGTTACTGAATTAAATCAAAAAAGTTTTATAAAGTGGGTCTCCTCGAACTTATTAGCGTTTTATTATAGTTTTATTACTTTCTTTACGGTTTTTATGTTTTAACGTTGCCACCAAAATTTAGTTTTATAGTGATTCCGAGGACTAAAATAAATCTTAAATTGTTACTTGGGACAGAAATGTATATACTATATCTATATTTATACATATACTGTTATTAATAAAAATACAGAATTCAAATACGTAGTATTTTGCAGTTCTCTTTAAAATATTTTTTTTTTGGAGTATTCTCATAATATAAAATATACCATTATTTTCGTTTTGATTTTAAATATTTACTCAATTTTTTTAGTTTTTGACTCAATAAAATGAGATAATGGATCGCGAATGCATAAAAATGAGCTTGAACTAAAATTTTACTTTTTTTAAACAAATTTTCAAGAGTTAAAATAAGGTGGTTTAAGAGTAGTTTTTGTTTGAAAAAATGAGATTTAAGTTCAAACTTAGTTTTATGCATTCGATTCAATGTGATTTCAGTTTCCGATTAAGTATTTGGTGTATTAATAATAAGAAAGTATAAATTCAAATTTATGCGCAAGTGGCAAATTTTTACTGATTAGAAGGAATATAGTCGATGTTTTAGTAACGTTGCATTATCGTAAGTGATTTTTAATGGTGGTTGGTTGGTTGGTTGGTTTATGTGGCTGGTCCTGTCAACCGTGACAAGACCACAATTAGTGCGTTAGCACCATTTTGCTACCATTCCCGTGTCCACAAGCCTTATGTTTAGACTATAACGGATTTAATTTCAGATCCTGATCAGTGATTTTTAATATTAGTATAAATAAATAAAAATAAATAAAATGAACAAAACAATGTTTACATTTTAAATTATCATTTTGTTTTTTTTTTATAATTTACAGGTAATTATTCTAATGAATTGGTTTGAAAAATGTTCATAAAAATCAATTTAACTGGTGAGTAAAATTTTAAATGAAAGGAAAAGGATTAAAATATATGGTATTTGTATTTTAAATTAATTAATATAATAGTAAAACCAATGAAATGTTTAAAAATAATTACATTTGAAATAAAATACAATTAAAATTTATCGATATCTGTATTTTTGATTATATATTTTTTTTTTTACTATTAAATTCAATTTGTTATTTTAACTATAATTTATTATTTTTAATTAACTTTTTTTTTTTCTTTTTTTTTTTTTTTAATATTTAAATAATATATAAATTAAATTTAATTAATTATTTTAGAATATATAAATCAAATATTGATTATTAATTTTTATTTGTTTTTTTTTTTAATATTATATTTTATAATTTAATTAAATATTTAAATTTCCACGAATAAATTACAAATCAAATATTTCATTTGCAATCAATATTATTTATATAATATATTTTTTTATATTAATTCTTAAAAAACAAAAAAAAAAAAAACATGTACATAAAAAATTATACAATGATAAATTTAATTGAATAAATTTATATATAAAAGACAAAAAATATATTTTATGAAATATAAATTAAATATTTAGTATTTAAATAAAAAATTAATTATTTTAAAATTGATTGTTATTTTTGATATCAGAAAATAATAAGTATTTCAAATCTATTTATAAATATATTATATACTATAGGTACATATTATGTATTGTGTGTATTTAAAAAAAATTTAATTTAGTAATAGGTTCTAAAGTGATTATTTTATCAGATAAACACCAATAATTAATTGATAACAAATTTAATTTCATTTATACATATATACTATCTATTATATATCTATAAATTAATTAGGTATAATATATAGGTACTGTCATAATAAAATGGTTATCCTTTGAGAATTATGAAAATAAATTAAATTATTTTTGAATATATGTAGAGGTACATTAATTAGTAGTTCAATTTATTTATAATTTAATTTGTGGTCGATATCATGGAATCATTAGAAAACAATTTCAATTATAATTTCAAAACTTAGGTTTAGATTAAGGTTTGACAGGAATACTAATTAGATTATACTAATGGTAGAAGAAAAATCTTTTAGAATTTGGTATGTTGAAAATTTTTCTGAAAGAAAGTATTTTATTTTGCAACATTTTATTTTTTCTTCTTTGCACTCCTAAGGAGCATATAGGTAGCACATCTCCTAAGTCATTTATTTTTCGTATTTAAGCTTTAGTTTTTGGAATTATTAGTTCCATTAAGTTTTGTGTTGGTTATTCGGCTGTAGTTATTGTGCTAGAGTACTAGACTATGAAACGCAAATATTTTTTATTCCTGCGCTATCTATTATCTGATACAAGAATTATTTGACTTTTTTATTTTATTATATATGATATTAATTATTTGATATGCAGGGTGATTCTCTTTCGGACTAATAGGATGCATTTTTAGGAATGAAAAAGAACAAAAATTGTTCTGTAGAGAGGGGGTATTTTCCCACAGTTCTTGAGATAATTATAGCCTAAAGCTTTTTATTTTTTAAGTTTTGCTAATATCTAAATCAACCATACAACTAAATAATAAGCATGATACATGGTTAAAAAGCTTTGCACTTGACCTTTCCATATTTTAGATACCGATTGTTCAAAAGTTATGAACATTTAAACAAAAAAAAAAAAATTAAAAAGTACCCAATTTTTAAGATTTTATTTTATTATAAGATCTTATTTTTTGTCTCAATTATTACAAATATATCATAAAAGATAGAGTAAAATCATTTTGTACAAAATTAAAGAGTTTTATTTTCAAATAATTGAAAAATGCGAAAATAATGATACCTTAACAAAATGTTTTAGCAAAAAAATTTGAAACAAATATAAAAAAAATCTTAAAAATTGGCTTGTTTTTGAATCTTTCTTCGATTAAATGCTCATAGTTTTTGAACGAAAAGTATCTGAAATATGAAAAGACATCTTTTGGAAAGTTGAAATTCAAACTTATTATTTAGTTGAGATATAAGCTTATTAAATTAAAACTTTCCGTTACATTATTTCAAGAACCGAGGAAAATAGACTCCCCCGTCCCCCGTAAAGAACAATATTATACAGGATGTATTTGTATAAATATGAGCAAATGTATAAATATTCTAGACCGAAAGAGAATCACCCTGTATATATACTACTTTTTATTTAATAATATTATTATATTTATTATGCATTATATATAAGAAAACTTTATATTATATTTTATTAATCTACATGACCTAGCCGTAGTTTGAATCCGATACCATGAACGAGCAACATACTACTAATCCATTGGCAGGATATAATTTTGTAGCATATAATTAATAGTTAAATTCCTTTCAACAAAGACAATTTTGAAAAGCTCAACATAATATAAAACTAAGTATTTAATATTATTTAAATTTACACCATTAATATGTATCTTTACATATCTATACCCTTACAAAACATACTTTTTCAATAGCCTTGTATAATTTTGACAATAACAAAAAAATTAAATTTAAATCATTACAATAAATTTATCTTAAAAATAAATTTTCAATAAATTGTAATCTTAAAATTTTTCAATAGCATTTTCAATTTGTGAAGATCCATTAAATTTGTTTTTTATAGTTAATTTTTCTCTAAAAAACTTTTTATTACAGGGAGGCAAACAAAAAGTTGTTTAAATGAAAAACGCTCGTAATTCTTATTTATTTTTTTTTTTAAATATTAAATACTCCTTTTAAAGTGTTCATTTATTATATAATCTTTACAATAACCGCAAATTATACTTATAATATATATATATGTGGGTGTATATAAGAATATTATTATATTATATTGATTTTTTTTCTTCGTTCTTTAAAAAAAATAAGTCCAATTTTTTATTGAGCACAAGATATATGTCGCAAGTTTCCTTAAATGATCTTTTATTGTCGACTGTTTTAATGTACAGGACAACAAAACAAAAAACAAAAAGAAAGGTGGAGATGTAATAACATGAAATCCTTTCAAAAAGAAATCAATAACATGATATATATGATTTCAAAATATCTATAGATATAGATAAGTGTATATAAGTAAGTGTATATATGTGTATGAATCTGGACTTTTTTCTTATTAGAATTTTATTAAGTTTTCACATACCATTTCTATTGTTGGTTTTTCTCAAGGCCAATTATAATTTTCTTTTTTTTATTTAGTTTTCTTGTTTTGTTTTTGTGTTTTTGTAAAACAATCGTTTCCGTTTTTTTTGTTTTTTTCATTTTAATATTATTTAAAAATTATCCGGGGTACTAAAAAACTTATAAGCTTTTCAAAAGATTTTATAATATAATTGTAATTTCTATATTGGATTTGAAAATTGATCCCTTTGGATATTGTGTGCTTTTTAGTAGACTATATAGTCAAACTCATTATATGGTTTATAGGCTACCAAAGGAGGAGAATATTATATTGTAAATTATATATTTCCTTTCTGAAAACATTTTTGTTCAAATATCTTTGTTTTTTAATTTTTGTCACAACTAAAATAAGAACATTTTTCATAAGCAAACATAAAAAAACTAAATCTATTCTTTGGGTACCTATGTAAGAAAAGGCTCAAAAAAAAAATTCTTTCTAAGTTTTTTATTTCTTACTTTATTGTTTGGTTTTGGTCTTTTCTTTAAATGGCGATTTCAAACGATAAATATTTTATCGAAAAAGATACGTATATAATATATGTATTCTTTCTAATGCTTCTTTTATCTTTTTCCTACTTTTTATTTTTATGTTCGTCAAGATAAAAAATAAGTACATAATAAGAACAAAAAAAAAAAAAAAAAATTGTAAGATACAAGATTAGAATTATATAATACCAGTATATCCAAAATAAAGATGAAAAGTATGGGATAAAAATTTGAAAAACGTTTAATTTTTTTTTGCTTTTTGGTTAGGTTCAAGAAAAAAACATTTATCTTGAAAAAGTTGTAAAACTAAATTGTTCTTCAATACACAATTGCCACCCCATTAAGTGTTATATGTTTTTGGCCCTTTTTGCAATAATATTTTTTATATCAAATGAAAAAAAAAAAAAAATATCAAATGTGATCTTTTTTTTTCTGCAGTTCCTTTTTTTAGTTTTTTTTTTTTTCGGCAAAAGATAAATAAAAAGAATATATATTTATTTGCAGTGTTGCTAAAAATTTAAAATATGATAAAAATTGTATAAGTTTTACTGGTTATTTAAAAAATCCTGATGCGTATACTGTGTTTAGTTTATTCTTTTTGAAATTTAAGTATTAGTTTCGTAGCAGTTTCCTGAGATAATTATAAGTTAGAGGTTAAAAATGTGAAAACAAAAAAGAAAACAATGTTTTTTTTTAAGACAAAACTTTACTCAGCTTTTTAGAATAATTGTTTAAGATCGATGTTTTCACAGTAAAAGTAAAAAATTACCGACTTTACTACAATATTTATTTTAATACATAGTTCTTTTTGACTTAGATGTGCTTCTTTGTCCCTTCACTGAATTCTTACATAGAAAAACACTTTAAACAAAAATTTTAAAAACTTAGGATACTTCAATTTTAAACTTACATTTAATTTTTAATCCGAATCCTTTAACTTTTTTTTTTGTATTTATTTTCTTTACAATTACTAAATTTTCATATAACATACAGAAAAAAAAAAAAATGAAAATCGGTAATGGTAACAGCAAAATACTAAGTTTATAGTAAAAGGGTCAAGGCAACTCGTAACTTTAGTTACGGGCAGTTAAATAAAAAGAGAAAACAATAATTTTTTTTCTTCTTCTATTTGTTTTTTTTCATTCTTATTTTGTTTTGTATCAACAAATATTTTCCATTTTCCATTTTCTTATTCTCTCCTACACTTAATAATCTGAAAACAATAAAAAAAATGTAATGAAAAAAGAAAGAAACTTAAAGGCTTACCATTATTTGATTTTATTGTAAAGATTTTTTGAAGGATATCCTCATGTTTTTACTTATTTTTTTTTTTTTGTTGTTTTATCGAATACGATAGGCTCTTTTGTTTTTATGAAGAGCATTTTTAAAGAAGGACACAAAACAAAAAAAAATAAGTATCTTAAGATCTTTATGAAAAAATAATTTTTTTTTTGTTTCTTATCATGTGATTCTATAATTTAGATACCAAAATTTTGGATTTATTACAAACAATTTTTTACTTTAAATTTTTTTTAAAAGATAAAAACTTTAAAGAATTATATTATTGCTTAAGGAAAAGGAAAAGTGTAACTTTCAAGTATTGTATTTCCAAGGTATTATCATTTTATATAGTATTCAATTCAATTGGTTTTTTTCTTAAAATTATCAAAGATAATTTTAAAATTTTAATGAAGTTTACTTATAATAAGCTTTTATTTCTCTTATAGAGAAAATATGATAGGTTCTGTTTGTGCAATAAATTTGGATTTTAAAATTGAAAATAATGGATTTTTTTTAAATTGGATCTTATCGTTTTCAATATTTTTATTTTTTTTCCTAAGGAAGGTGGGAATCTGTGTAAACTGTACTCCATCATTAACCACCATAATAGGGTGAAACCCTTACCTGCTAACGCAGTATATTAGACTAGGAAGTAGGGATAGAAAAGGATCGGACAAAGATGCGGAAACTTTGAATTGGGAGTAGTATTGTAGGGAACAAGAAATCCGCCTATTATTATTTTGATAACTTTTGCTATTATTTTGATTTTGGCTATAGTCACCCATCAATAGCTACAATGTTCAGTAGAACATATAAATAACATCTTCCTGTATGAGGTAGTAATTGAGGGCAACTCAACTGTCACTGTCACAACAATTACTAATGGGTATTGGTATTAGTTGTTAATATAATTATTATTGTTATTTATTACAGAGTCAGGACCATCAGTGGATATCCCAACGTGCAATAGTGTATAACATCTTCCTTCTTGATGTATCTAAAAATAGCTCCACTGTATCTACGCAGATATTATTGTTATTATTATTATTATGCGTAAAATAAAAACATTACGGTAATTGAGTCAGTTGGAATTTTCTTTTAAGATATTTTACATTTTATCTTTTCAAATCTTAAGGAATATCTTTAATGTTATAAAATTTTATTTTATTTTTAAACATCGCTTACACTAAAAAAATGAATATAGATTCATTAACTTAAATCCTAAAAATATGTTTTCTTTAATATTTTGATTGAAATATTATTAAATTGCCATTCATAAATTCCTCTTAAATTTATTAAATTCTTATATAAATGGTAATTCACTATAGTTAAAAACTCTATTTTTAGTAAAATGAAAATTTATTATTAAATCTGCGAGTTAAAGACTTTAACCTAAAAAAACTTTAAGGAATTATCACTAAAAAAAATTAAAATAAATATTCACTTAAATCCTTTTATAAACTCTAGGTTTAAATTTGTGGAAAAAACTCAATAATTTTAAGTTAATTTAAAAACTTTTTTTTTCCCAGCTTAAAATGCAATTTGCTAAATTCAGTTATTAAAATAAAATTTATAAAATTTTAAAGTTTTATGACATTTTGTTTTTTTTTTCGTATAAACTAATTTTTATTTTACAAAACGTGAGCACAAATATACCTACCCATTCATATGTATATGCGAATATATGTTTATTATAGGAACTATTATGCATTTTTGGAATAAATTTTTGAAAAAATTTAAACTTTTGTTTCGTTCTAATCAACAGGTTTCGATTTCAAAATATAAAACTAAAATTTTTTTGTTTAGTTTAGTTCTTTTTAGAACATTTCCAAAAAAATTTTAAAAAAATGTGCCTATTAGTTTCACTCTGTCCGTCCGTTCGTCCATCCGTCTGTTTACAAAACTTCTAAAGATAGAGAAAAAAAATTTTAACCATGGGTAGGTCTCATAAAAAAATTAATCTTGTGGAGCAACTTTTTCATGTAACCCCATTTATGAGGGAACTACAGCCCGTCAAACTTTGAAAAAGCCCTATTTTTAAACGAGTATATTTCATGTTCCACTTAACATTTGTTCAATCTGAAAACGCCATTCGACAGGAATTTTATTTACATTTATAAAGCAATATCAATATTATATTATATTGGTTTTAAATTTAGTATTTAAATTTACCGTTATGTGAAAACCAAATTTTGAATGATTTTTTTATCTTGAAATTTTGAGGCATGAAAGAACTTTTGGAATTTTTTGGAATGGAATGTATTTGGAATGGAACAGAAATTTTTTTTGTACCCACCCCCTGTTTATGAGCTATTAGTGCTCAAAAATTGAAAATTTGCTATTTTTAGACACCTTTAACTTAAGCACCTGTAAACATTTTTCTTTGGCAAGACTTGAAAGTTAAAGGTTCAGCAATATATTTTTAGGTGTGTTAATGGTTTTTCTTAGTTATGTAACGTTCCGGACTTACAACCCCTAAAGTTCCAAAAAAGTCCTATTTTCACGTTTTTTTCTTATTTACATGAAATTTTAAAATTTTTGTGGAAGTCACAATTTCTAAACAGTTTGTATTGTCTTTTGGAAATGTACGCTTTCAAAAACCGTTGGTTTACATTCTACCTTGTTTTCTATTAAATTTTGTATAAAGTTAAATTTCAATTCGTTTAGAAATAATTTAACTAAAGATAGTTTTTCAAATTTTGTTTAAAACAGATGTTACTCTAACAACCTTCCATTAGAGTAAGTTTTGTATTTGTTCAAAAGCTTCAACTTCGGTTTCTATTTAATATGTAAATTTTCAACTTTACCGAAATCTTTTGTGCTTGAATCCTCTTGAGTAGACTAAAAAAAAAAATAAAAAAATGAAAATAATCGAAATTTTTTTTTTTAAGCTTTTTTTTTTTACTTATTTTGTTGCTATTTAGTGAAAACTGAAAAAAAACGAATAATTAGAAAGAAAGAACTACAATATTTAATAAGTGAAAGTTTTAATTTGTGTAAAGCCTTTAAAAAAGTAAACCTTTTCTAAATTAGTTTTAATATTAAAATATTTTTGGTAACAATAAATAACCTTGTAATTTTAAATAATCTCTAAGAGTCAAAAAAAAAAAACCCACTACTTTAAAAACTTTAATATTTATTAAAGTTTGCTTTCGACATTTGACGTAAATCTAAAGTTTTTATTTTAATTGCAATCATTAATGACCTTAAAACAAAAATCTCAATTTACTAAAAATTATCTTAAAACAAGCCAAAAATATAAAACTAAAGGTTTTAATAGGGCAAATTTTCCAAAAGGCAATAAAAACAGTTTAGAATATTGGAAGTTGCATCAACATTTTTAAATTTGCTCAGGATTTCATATGTTGAGCTGCTTTCATAACTGTGTTGCGTACGGTATCTTTCGATAATTATCATCGAAAATATCTCACTATGCTTACCCAAATATTAGAAATAAAAAAAAACCATGTATTTCGTATATAAGAAAAATTTGTCAAATCTCAAGCAACTTCCATTTTAAGGACTTGTTTACGTTTGCGTGTTTACTTTGAAAAAATGTATGTACTTTTATAAAAATTTATCTAAAAATAACAATTCTCTAATTGTTCTCTAAAACAGAAGGTGGTACAAAACATTTTTTTGAGGTAACTTATCTCAAAATGTCAAGATTCTTATCAAAAGTGTAGTGGAGTTATGAACGAAGTTAAATCTTGAAAAAATTTTGTTTTCACATATCCGTAAATTTATAACGATAAAAACATTTCTCTGTTGTATTACATCTGTAGATGCAAAAATATTAATCAAGACTTTGAGATAATTATAAAAATTTGAAAATAGGACGTTTTTCGAACTTTGCGATGATGTATCTTTGTAATCGGCGGAACTACATAAAAATGTTGTAGTCTTAAACTTTATAGAAATTTTGTAAACAGACGAACGGACGGACAAAGGGAGACTTATAAAAATATTTAAGATAGAAACTTAAAGATAAAAGTTCTAAAAATTTTGATTTCAATATTTTAATATTTATTTTTGAAATTATTAATTTGATTTTTTTAAATTTAATTTAACCTAATTTTATTCCGCTCATTAAGTCTGTGGATCCGCCAATGTTTCCTATAAATTCTCTGAAAGAATTTGAAGCCGTGTTTCCATAGTGCGTATAGTTTCAACAGTAAAGTATCTAATTTATTTTGAAAAAAGAAAAATTTCATTTTATTTAAATTGATATATTTAAATAGAAACAAAAAATTTTATTAAAGAATTGAGAGTTTGATATCTTTTATTTAATAGTACAATTCTTGTTCAAAATTTTCCACAATAACTAAATAGAATAATTTTAAAATGATAATTTATTTTTGAAGGATATAATTGAAAGGATAATAATTGTACTTTTGTACTAAAGAATGTTACCTCAGACAAAAAATACTAATTTTGTATACTCAATCGCTTACATACATATTTTGGTTATTAATTTATGTCATGTCAATATATTTTATTACGATCAGATACTTTATTTCCAAGATCAGTGTACCAGAAAATCCATTGTGAATTAAAACAACGCTATAATTATATAGAATTAACATAATTTTTATAACAAAAATAAAAAAATCTAGAAATAGCAGAATTTTTTTTTTTTTTAAACAAACTACTAATGTATACCGTTGTGACCTCATTAAAATTGCATAGGAAAAATAAAACCTGTAAAATAGTTAAAAACAAAAGAAAAAGTCCGATTGAAATCATGTAAAAAAAAAAAAAAAAAAATTTCTACATTCATTCTAATGCAATTGGCCTAATTATACCCTACACCTAAAGTATAGGGTATATTAACTTTGGTATGGTGTTTGTAACCACCAAAAGGAAGCGAGTTAGGTATAGACATGTATATATATTCTGAATCAGGATCACCGCCGGAGTCGATTTAGCGATGTCCGTCCGTCCGTCCGTCCGTCCGTCCGTCCGTACGCACGATAACTCAAAAAATAATGATGCTATCTTGATGAAATTTATATAGTAGGTTACTAATTACGAAAGAAAGGCTAAGTTCGAATCTGGACAAAATCCGTCCATGGGTTCGAATTCTGGAAGCTTCCGAATGATTCCGGGCTTTGGAGATAATCTCCGCAAACGAGATTATCTCCAAAAGCAACAAAGATAGAACCTTCAAATTTTGTACAATGATGTTTCTTCCCGTTCGATTTATGTCTCTGAAATTTAAGAGGATTTGGTCCATGGGTTTGGGTTTTGGAAGCTTCCGAACGAGCACCAGAGCAAATGAGATTATTTCCAAAACTAACAAAGATAGAACCTTTAAATTTTGTACAATGATGTTCCTTCCCGTTCGATTTATGTCTCTGAAATTTAAGAGGATTTGGTCCATGGGTTTGGATTTGGAAGCTTCCGAACGAGCCCTAGAGCAAATGAGATTATCTCCAAAACCAATAAAGATAGAACCTTTAAATTTTGTACAATGATGTTCCTTCCCGTTCGATTTATGTCTCTGAAATTTAAGAGGATTTGGTCCATGGGTTTGGATTTGGAAGCTTCCAAACGAGCACCAGAGCAAATGAGATTATCTCCAAAACCAACAAAGATATAACCTTTAAATTTGGCAGGGTGGTGTTCTTTCATGTTTTATTTAAGTCTCTGAAATGTGAGAAGATTTGGTTCATGGGTTCGGGTTTTGGAAACTTCCGAACGAGCCCCAGAGCAAACGAGATTATCTCCAAAACCAATAAAGATAGAACCTTTAATTTTTTTATAATGATGTTTCTTCCAGTTTGATTTATGTCTCTAAAATTTAAGAGGATGTGGTCCATGGGTTTGGATTTTGGAAGCTTCCGAACGAGCCCCAGAGCAAATGAGATTATCTCCAAAAACAACAAATATATAACCTTTAAATTTGGCCGAATGGTGTTTTTTCATGTTTGATTTAAGTCTCTGAAATTTGAGAGGATTTGGCCATGGGTTTAAATTTGAAAGAATTTGAACCGTGGATTCGAATTTTGGAAGCTTCCGAACGATCCGCAGAGCAAATGAGATTATATCCAATACGAACAAAGGTAGAACCTTTGAATTTGGTACAATGGTGTTCTTTCGTGTTTGATTTATGTCTCTGAAATTTAAGAGGATTTGGTCCATGGGTTTGGTTTTGGAAGCTTCCGAATGAGCCCCAGAGCAAATGAGATTATCTCCAAAACCAATAAAGATATAACCTTTACTTTTGGCATAATGGTGTTCTTTCATGTATGATTTAGGCCTCTGAAATTTGAGAGGATTTGGTCCTTGGGTTCGGATTTTGAAAGCTTCCGAACGAGCCTCAGAGCAAATGATATTATCTCCAAATGCAACAAAGATATAACCTTTAAATTAGGCAGAATGGTGTTCCTTCATGTTTGATTTATGTTTCTGAAATTTGTGAGGATTGGGTCCATGGGTTCAAATCTTGGAAGCTTCCGGACGAGCCCCAGAGCAAACGAGTATATCTCCACAACCAACAAAGATAGAACTTTTATTTTTAGTACAAAGGTGTTCTGTTATGTTTCCTTTTCTGTAAAATTGGAAACTGACATTTGAAAGAATTTGAACCATGGGTTCGTATTTTGGAAACTTCCGGACGAGCACAAGAGCAACGAGCATATCTCCAAAACCAACAAAAGTAGAACCTTTAAATTTAATAGAATGGTGTTCTGACAAGTTTTCTTTATGTTCCTGAGATGGATTCGATGAATTGGAGTGGCAATTCGGGTAGCTGACACAAACATCCCAAGGACTACCAATCTTCGAAAATAATTAAGATAGAAACTTAAAATTTTATACAAGGGTGTCAAGCATATCCCAAGCGGATGCCTCTTTTACGTTCTTGAAATCCGAGTTGAATAAGACAGAAAAGGGAAGAAGTTCAAGCAGCTGCCAAAAACACTTATGGATTTTTAATTTAATTCGAATTATTCAGGTGTAGGGTATTAATAAGTCGGTTGCATCGACTTACTGTTACATTTACTTGTTTTTTATGTAATTTTATTTTCATTTCTTTGTTTAAGTTTCCCTTGTGTATCATTTATTTCATTTTTTAATATCAACATAGTCCTTATTTTCTTTTTTATGTTTTTTTTTTACCTTTGTTTCAATTTTATTTGAAAATTTTCTTGTTTTTTTTTTTGTTTTTTCTTTTTGTAAACCATGAACTAATAAAAATTTTTAAGGACAATAATTAAAAATAAAAGAAAAAAAGATATAAAAAAATATTAAGATAATAATACTTACATCGGACGGTAATGTGTAGAAAAACAAAAGAGAGAAAAGTTTTCTATGCTAAAAAAAAAAGGATCTAAGCTGTGCTAATGCTTGAATATTCTAATTAACTTTGTTGTAATGATATTTTTGTATGTTTTATTTAAAATTTTCTAGAATAATATATTTTTAATATATAAAAAAAAAGATACTTATAATAATGTCGTTTTTTTATTTAGTAAGTTAAAAATTTACAATTCAGAATGTCATAAGGGAATTATTATAAAATTGTTATTTTATTACTGTTCATTTTATTTTAAGGTATAGAATTCGTGTTAAAATAATAAAAATTTCTTTCTGATTTTAAATAATGATGATTTGATTATGTGATGATATAACATTTTTTTTATAGTTTCTATTAATGAGTTTTAGTTATCCTAAAGCCTAACTTAAGTTTTATAAAAAATTTAAAAGAATTTCAAAATTAAACTCTTGACTGAAAACTGAAAAGATCAGTTACAGCTTTTACATAAGATTTGGTTGTGCTCAGAATTTTGATAAGTCGATTATTTCTTAACTTGGAAATTTCGTTTTACAAATATGAGATTAAAACGTCTTAATTAAATTTTCTTAATATAAATTGGATAATTATTTTTACAATTGTTTTTTTAAGATATATAAAATAGTATAAATTACATTCGTATATATGCGCGTATATATATTTTTAATTCTTAAAACGCATCGAGTGGATTACACATATAAAAAATAAATAAATATGAATATCCTTTAAATGAGGAACAATTTAATGTACTTTAATCAAATTTAAAAGTAAATACAATACTGTTTAAATGTTTATCATTTACAAATTTAAAATTAAATTGTAGAAAATGAAAAATTTTGAAAATTTTAGACAATAATAATCCATTGTTTCGTTTTTGTAGTTTTATTTAAAATTCTTTTGTATTTATCTAACATTATACAATTATTTGGATAAATTACACAAATCAGAATTCTAAAAAATAATGCAAAACCTTCTTATAAGTATTGAAAATGTTTTTAATTGCATTCATTATTTGCACCAAATTTTAAAATGACGTTAGAAAGTTAAGTTTTAGTTTTACCACTTACCACTATATTTTTACATAATAATTTTTTATTTTCACATTGAGAAAACTTGATTATTTTGTTTGGTAGGTAAGTTCGCCAATTAATGGAACATGTCTAATTTTTTATACCTACCTTATGTTTTTAGGCTGAAAAAAAAAATTTTGAAAATACTTCCGCATAGGGGTGACTATCGATTTAGATGACCTCATCATATAATGGTACATTATATCTCCAGGTTTTCGAATATATTTGCCATTAGTACCGATGCCGCCATCTAGTGACCAAAAAATGCATTGCAAAATTTTCTTAACATTTGGTACTATTTTAATTAAACCGTTATATTTTTCCCGTAAGACAATAAACTGCAACCATTTTCTACAATATTGTAGCACACAATACTATCGTTAACATACATCTTGTTTTATCTTAATCGGTACTACTGTTTCTGAGATATTACAGTTAAAAGTGGAAATTTAAAAAAAAAAATCAACTTTCAAAAAAAAAATCACTATACCTGTGAAACTTTCAAAGACACCTTATATTTATTATTATATCGTTAGAAAGTACTCTACACACTCTTTTCAATGGTATACAATAAGAATGGCATATATTGGCAATAGCTCCACCAGATGACACAAATGCGAAACTGAAAAAACAATTTTAATAAAAAAACCATTTTCATACTTTATTTCTCATACATTTATCTTGCCTTTTTGTTTTCTTGTTGGAATATCTATGTAAAAACGTAAGTAGGATACACTTTAGAGTTAGATACAATATCAAGTTGCGTTTTAATAATTCGTTCAGGGAGAGTTTGGAGGTGGCAACCCTCACAATTTTAAAAGTTTTGTTGTTGAAAATGTATGTAAAAATATAATTAGAAGGACTTTAAGAGTTGGCTACAAAATCAGAACTATTCGCTTTTATATAAGAATTTTAATTAGGAAAGATTTTAGAGTTGGATTCAAAATCAGGATTGTCCCTTTTTCCAGAATATTTATATATATATATATATGAATATACCAGATTCTGAAACAGGAGTTGGTTTTGGTTTAAAATTGTTAAAGCAAATAAGGTTGTCGATATTTATTTCACTGTTATACATAAAATTTTTTTTTTTTTTTTATGCATTTCTCTGCCACATAAAGGTGGACAGGAAATTACACAGCCTTTCCTGTTCAGGCGTGGCTGTAAATGTCGTAAGGAGGAATAACTCTTACGAAGTGTGTGGGATTCGAACCCATACTCCCTCGGTGTTTACAATATATTATACGCTCTTACCCACTAGCCCACCGGGGCCCCTACATAAAATTTTACCTTATAAACAAAAATTTTTTGAAAAACTAATATAAAAAAAAATAAATTTTTTTTAGTGTTCTGATAGAACTTAAAGTGAAAGAATGCAAATAACAAAATTTTTTAATTTTTTTAAATTGTGAATGAAAAAGTTAAACTTTTTAAATGTGGCTCCAGATATTTATAGATTAAATTCTGCTATTCCATATTGGTAAATTAAATTTAGTATGTACTTTTCCAGAAATATTAATATATTTTGAAAAGAAAATTTTACATGTATGATTTACACATAATTTGCATATTATTTTTCATACATATCAATGTTTGGTCTTTAATTTTAAAATCTTTCTTTTATTAATTTTTTTTTTCACAAATGTGAAACACGTATGCCTAAGTTTCGTCCCAATTTAAAAGAAATTTCTGTTTTTTATTGAATTACCCTCTATGTAATATTTTTAACCTGGTGTCCTTTGGTGTCGTTTTTTTAAGTATATTTATAGCAATTAGAACTTTAAATTAATTATGATCAATAATTATCAAAACCAAATATCAGACCTTTCCTTTTAATTATGCAACTAAATTGTTGAAAATATATTTTAGCTTTGACAACCCAATAAAATATATACGATTTAGGTTTTATATAAATGTCTAAAATTTACCTAATAAAATCTGAAATTTACCTTCAATATTTTATTCAACATGAACCAAAAAAATCAAATAACTTTAGCAAACTAATTTTCAATTAGCTAATTTTCAATTTACAAAAATTTTAACACTCTCTTTAGAAGAAAAAAAATTCCAACAACATTTAAAAAACTGATGTTTATTTAAAATGACATGCAACGAAAAATTTAAAATATAACGCTCTGTTTTCTTTTCAGCACACATCTATAATTTTTTTTTTTTTTTTGCCAATTATTAACATTTTAATAGTAACAAAATATTATTTTCATACTCAATTTTCCATTAATAATGAATGCCAGTCATTTTAAATTTTTTTTTTATTTATTATATTTTTTTTTTCTGTAAAAAAAAAACGATGATTACTATACGATGACAGCAATGATAACAATGTCAAAGTATATTTATATTTAAATGTATTGTTGAGTAAAAGATAGCCTGACTATACCCACTCATTTTTGAAAATAATTTTTTCATTATCACTAGCAAATACCATTGTATTAAGTATACCGCAAACTTTGTAGACCACAAAAAACAAAAAAAAAAAAATGGCGGAATAAAAATAGAATTTTATAATTTTAACTGTCATATTTTAACGTTACTCTAACGTTATTTATTTTATCCTCAATTTTTACACTTACCTTTTACTAATTGAAAATGCTCGAATCTATTCTATTCTAATGCAATCCAATATTATATTATGTCATTATTGTGATGACTGATGAATAACTATTGACTTGCCTCAGGTTTTATTTTTTTTTTGTTTTTAGAGTTTTTACAGTTTTTCGGTGATAAATATATATACATATATTCATACTTTATACTTTTTTAATATGTTATTCATATTCTCATTTTAATGAATTCCACTAAAATAGTAGAAGGGGACAAACAAACCAAAAAAAAAAAAAAAAGTCATGAATAATAATGAAATATCATTAGGACAATTCAAAACAAAAGTCTAACACATCCCAATTTATTAATAAAAAAGAAACACAAAACCAAAATTAAAAAAAAAAAGTGCTACTTTAGTGCCATCATTACAAAAGATTAATAAAGTGACCAGATTATTTTATTCAATTTAAATGATTATGGAACTGTTTTTTTTTCGTTGCAACATCCATTCGATCCAACATTTAATCAAACACCAGTCATTTAACAATAAAAATTATAAAACAGTACGTCCCAATTTTTATTAATTTTATCGTTAGAGTGGAAAATCAATGACTGAAGCAATGCATATTGTTCAAATTAATTGAGTCAGTAATTTCAGTAATCATTACATTAATATTCATGGTTTGGATTTTGTATTTTTATTAAAATATGTTGCGAGGGTTATAAGATTTCAATTCTTTATCTATGCACCATCGAAGCATCTTTGTAGCACATCTTCTTTTTGTTTATTGCCTATTGGTTTGTTTTATAGTAATTTTAATCTTCAATATCTACATAATAATATATGCTTCTCATAATATTACATTTTTTTTGTTACAATCAGACATAGATCATGGGTAGGAAAGAAAGTTATTTGCATTTATACATTGTTTCATTTGGAATGAAAATTTATTGAAAATGAAACGGAAAGAATGAAAAGAAAGAGGCAGACATTCAATATTCATTTTCAATTCAATTGAATACAATACACAAACCATTCACCACAAATTTCTTTGTTTGTTTTTTTTTTTTTTTTTGTTGTTTTTTTGTAAACAGTTTTGTTGAAAGTTGACAATGTCAACATTAATAAAATTTTAAAACTTCTTTTTTTTTTGGTTTTTTTTTTTAATTTTTATTCGTTTATTTGTATTTGTATTTGTTAGTGAAGGTGGTTTTTTTTTCATGATGAATGTCAAAAATTTTATTTATTTTTGTGTTTTTAATTTTTTTTTTTTTTTTACTGTCTCGTTTCTACTTCCTTTTAAAAAAATTTTTGTTTTTAGTTTTGTTGTCTTTGGTTTTTGTTTTTATTTTATTTTTTTGTCACTTTGTTTTTGGTAACACAAAATTTAACACCTCAGAAATAAAAATTCTTATTAAATGACACAATTTTTGAGGGAAATTTTATAGTAAGTAACATAAAATCGAAAATAAAAAATCTTTAAAATTATTTTCAAAAAAATTGTAAATATTATGGGAAAAAATTGAATTAAAATAAATTAATAAAGTGATTTTTTCATGTTATTATTATTATTATTATTATTTGTAGTACCAGCCCAGTATGAATACTAAGTGGTAGTATGAAACCCTTTGCCTGGAAGGCATGTGGGCTATTTTATTTTCCAATTTCTGTTGTTCTTCTTGTTTTTTCTTATATGTAGGTTAATATTTGTTTTTAGCTTAAGTTGGTAAGTGTTGTTGATGGTCTTGACATATTAAATGTTGTTCCAGATCCCGAAGTGTTGCATCAGTTGTTTTGTGTAGTTTGTGTGTGAATATTCGTTACTGGCAAGTGCTGTTAGTGGTGTGATCCTTTCTAACCAATATCTTTCCGTTTCTGCACACTCGTTATATATGTGCTTGATTGTGAGTGGATTCAAACAGAAGTTGCATGTGGGCGTTTCGCTATTGTCAAAGAGGTGTTTATTGGTCGCCAGTGTGCAGCCCAGTCTTATTCTTTTTTCATGTTTTTTAAATGTGATAAATAAATTTAAAATTTATTGAAAGAATCAAATGTGCAAGTTCAAAAATAATATTCTTTGCATTATCTTTATGTTTTGTTTAATTATTTATTTATTAAAATCTAATAATATTACATATAATATTGGATCTAAGGAAGCGAAGGAGGAATTAATGAATAATACCTATTAAAATTCTCAGCTGTGAAGTAAATTATTTATTTAAATTATTTTGCTAACATCGTATATTGATATCACATTTTTCATATCACACAAAATAGTACTTTTGCTCTATTTAAAATTACGACCTGCACAGCATTTGAAATTATTCGTCGGCAGATATGACAATTTCTTAATTACTCGACCCCATAACCATATTTTTTTTAATTTAATATTATATACCAAATATAGGATATACAAACCAATTTATAATAAACTTTTTTGGAGGCCTTTATTTTATACGTACGTGCCTACTAGGCCTAAAATACGATTTAAACACCAAGCGAATATGGATTTGAATCTTAAACATGAATAGTTAGAATAAATTATTCTCCTTGACGACATTTACTGCCACATCTTTTCATATGTTTTTGTAAAACCTATATTCAAGTGATTGAAAACTTTTATTCAAAATATTATATAGTAAGTACTCAATATTTATTTTCTGGTCCAATCATTAATTTCTAAAAATTAAAACAAAAATTTCTACTAAAATTTTTCACGAATATTTAAAGTTTTGAGAAAAAACAATCTTTAAAACCTTAGTAAGAAGCAAAGTAAAAAAAGGGAAAAAACTTAAAATATATAATAATATGCTTTTGTAACCGTTACAATATGATGTAAAAACACATGTATCTACACATCTGTGTATAATTTATAAATATAAATACAATACATATTACATAAAAATTATAAAGTTACATTATGTATACAAAAAATTTTCTTTTAAAGAAATTTAATGCAAAAAGTTATGCCCTAATACTATTAATCTTAAAAATATTTGGTTGCCTTTTATGAATATAAGTACAAATAAAATATTTTATGAGTAGGTATGTACTGAATATATGATAAGGTTAAAAAAAAAAACGTTAAAAGTATACTTACATATACTTCTAATATATAACAATGGCAGGATATTCAATTATCATACCTTTTAAAAGCAAAAAAAAAACTGTGTAAATGGAAAACTAAGTAGAAAAAATTTTATAATGTATTTTGTCTGTGGTATTATATTACCGAAATAAATATTTTTAAGTATAAATAATAGTGTATGAAGTTCTAACAGAAAATAATTAGGTCAAATACATTCTACCGAAATATTTTTTATCTAGAAGAAGGAAATAAAAGATTTTGTGAAACATTGCAATTTTCTGTTTCATAAACGGCAGCTCTTTTAAAAAAATAAAATTATTCGATTGAAATGAAGGTTAAGTTTCAGATATAACTAGTTAAAGTTATTTCATAAAATAATTAGGAGCAATTTACAAATTGTTGTGGTATAGTTCTGAGGCAATCTTCAGATGACCAACAAAATTAAGTTGTACTTGAATGGTAACTTTTAAATTAAATGTTTAATGGTTAAACAGTATAGTCAATGAATTCAATCAATTCATTTAGTTTTCGATAAATAATTTTTCTATTATCCGGACATCTAAAAACTTCATGTATCAAAACATTAGAAAATCGAGATGAAAAGAAATCTTTAGAATGAAAATTTTTTTTTTTTTTTATAACTTAATTTTGTACTAAATGATCTTTACATTAGAACTAATATTTACTTTGTATTAAAAAAATTCTGGATATTTTCTATTTATAATGTAATTGTTTACCTGTTTAATGAAATTGAAATTGAATGAATCAATTCAATTTGAATAATCAATTTCAGAGTCAGAGTAAAAAAAAATCTAGAATACCTAATAGGTACCAATAATATACGCAATACAAAAGAAACAGCAAAGAAAAAACAAAATGATAATGCCAAAAAACCAAAAAAAAAAAAAATCATATACCAATGATTTCATCTTTTCTACCTGTAAATGTCCTTAAAAATTTCATTTTCTGTGTTCTACAAATTTTTCCTTTTAACAAAAGATTAAATTATATTTATAGAATGCACTTATTTTAAGTTACAAAAATAAAAGGAAAGAATTAAAATGAACATAGATATTTTATTACTGTAAGAAAAAGAAATAAAAAGGATTACAATGAATATTCAATGAATTTTTTTAAATGTATTTCCATTTTTAGTATTTTGTTTGTAATGAAAAAAATAAAAAAATTAAAATTCTCTAATGTAAGTAGGTTTTAGATACATATTTCGTTTAACCTGATACTTTTTAGATTTTCAATTGAAAATAATTTTAGTGCATGTTAGAATATAAAATACAAAATTAATTTTCATATACATATGTATATGTACATATTCAGTGAACATCAACATACATATTGTATGCAACTTAAAGTATAAAAGAATGTTTTTCCTACTTAATTTAGAAATCCTTAATCTATACAAATTTCAATCCAAAGAGAAATTGTTATAATTGTTATTTGATTTTGAGAAAAGTCATATATTTAATAACTAAATAGTTTGGGGAATTGTTTGTTCTATTTTAATTTAATTTTTTTATACGCTAATTTAATTTCGTTGAATGATTGCTTATTTTTTGGTCTATTAAATTTGAATTATTTTTGTGCAATGAATGTGTTTTTATGTTTTTTATTTTCTTAAAATTTTTAATTTTTAATTAAAATTTTTAATTAAATTTAATATTAATTTTTCCATAGCTTTTTTTCCCAATTAATTTTCAATGTAATAATCTAAAATGTAAATCGATGCATGATAATCTTAAATATTATCGATCTTTGGTTTGTAATAATATTATGTAGAATTGTCAACGTTATTCAAAATAGAAAAAACTGCTTTATTTATTTAAAACTTATATTACGAAAATAATGTTGATAGTATTATTAATATATACAATATAGCCCTCTGTTACTTAGTCAGATTCTCTTTATTTATTTATTTATATTACAATTACATATCACATAAGATGGTATAATATTACTAAATCAACTGTTACTAAGGTATAATTGTAAGTTCAATGCTAATAGCCTACATTATATAATTGGCCTATGAAGGCCTGGAATACATTTACTAGCCTACTTTTCAGGATTTGAACCAGCATTTCTTCCATCAATAAGCCGCTTATACACTTCAAAGAAATTTAGGGCACCGAAACACCTCAGATAAATTTATTTATTTATTTATTTTAATCTAATAAACAATAAATTGTAGTAATATCACTAAGGCCTTCGGCTAAATATAGGTAACTTCCATCAGCTAAATTTTTGTCACAAATAAAAAGAATAAAAATTAAAAAAAGGAAATTGCATACTTTTAGGATGTATATTTCTTAGGTTTAAATATTAAAAATATTAATACACATATTTTATTTTTAAATTGATTAAAATTAGATAAATAATATTTTCTATTAAATAATTACAGCTTCAACTATATTCTTTTAAAAATAGTAAATTGATATAATATGTATTTAGTATTAATTAATATTACCCACCCTGCTTACACTTTCTTTAAATTTTAAAATTATACTTTAAAAAATTTTTTTTAACTAAACCACGATTTCAATATATACTAATTAATAATATAAAATAAATAAATCATGTGTCTATTTTCAAAAGAATTAATAAAATCACAAAAAAAGAAAAATTAAGATGAAAAAACAAATAAAGTTTATTTTCAATTCATAAAAGATGAAAATTCATTTATAATTTTTAATATACATTGATGTAATATTATTAATATCATTAAATTTTCATTAAAAATCATATCATTTTTAAATCAAATTCTAATCATAAGAAATTTAAATTGATTAAATTGTTGTTTTTTTTTTGTTTTTATACTTTAATTAATTTTATTTTATGATAATTTTCTTATTGATTATTAATAGTTGAATCTTATTATTCATTTATTATTAATGATTATCTTTAAATTTATAGATAAAATATTAAAATGTAAACTTTAAAAGGTTTATTTATTATTTTATTTTTTGTTTACTTTTATCAAGAAAAAATCTTCAGAAATCAATCTATCTTATAATTTAAATATACATATATATATACATATATAAATTATATTTTGTGAGTTAAAATGATTATCAGTACTATTTGTATTCCCTTCTAATTTCTTCCCTTCTTTTTTTTTTTATTTTCCCTTATGTATCTTTATTTTAAATTCATCACGTTTTTCTTTGATATTTTGCTCGAAGGAAAAGAAAATGTTTATTTAATATTCATATTAAATTCATTATTCTAATATTCATACATTTATTATTTTATACTATACAATATAATATGTAAATAGTATAAAATAATAAATGTATGAATGTATATATATATATAATATATATTATATATTAATACTTAAGTAAATAATTTATGGAATATTTAAAACCTAAAAACTTTCTTTTTCTTTTATTTTTCATTCTTCTTCTAATCATTTGTTTGTTTATTGTATTTTATTCTGGTTTTCCTTTTTTCTTTATTGTTGTTTATTTTTTCTTCTATTAAAAAAAAAAAACAAAAAAAAAAAAAAACAATTAAACATCAAATGGTAACCCATTGAACAAGTTAAATAAAAAAAAACCTCTATAATTTATATATTCGCGGAAAGTCATAATTATTAAAGTTAAAACACTAAAAGAAAATTTATATCAGAGAAATGGAAAATAACTAATATATATGTACTTAAATACATACATACTATAAGAATATGTATAAATCGTTTAAATAATAGTTATTATTAATTTACCATGAGTTCTCACTTACGATTCGGTTATATAAAATTTCTCTTCTGCCTCTCCTAAAAATTATTTGTATGTTTTTGTTATTTTAAAGTGTTATTTATTTTATTTTGTTTGTAATTTTTTTTTTTTTGTTCTTTTATTATCAGTATTAGTATTTTTTATATTTTTTTTTGTATTAGTAAGGAGATATCAACATTATATTCTAACTCATTATAATATTAAATCCAGTATTTTTAATGTTATTTCCATATACCCATATTCTCTATAATATGATCGTTTTTACTATTTCTATCATATTATATCGTTATAATAACAAAATTCTAATAATAACGGTATGTATTTATACTGAATGTATCAATTGCTGCTAGAATTGTTATTTTTACCGTTTATTTATGTTATTTATTATCTATGATTATTATAATATATATTATTATGTAAGTTATTTTGTTTAAAAAAACATATACCTACACAAATACAATTATTTTATTAGAATAATATGAATTTTTAAATTAGGGTTGCCAATTTTCAAAATTTTATTCATAAAATTGTCTTTTTTTTAAATAACTATATGTAAAAACAATCTTTCAAATAGACTTTTTGTATTTTTTAGATGAATGAACTAAGATTTCTTTTAATCCTATTCAATAACGATTTTTCGTTGAAAACTTTTTTTTTTTTTAGATAATATGGTAACTTTGTATTTCACTTATATGAATAAATTTTAAAATTTAGATTAATGTCTCGTTGGAATATATATTCATGTTTGTAGATATGTGTATGTAAAAACATTTATTAAATTTATGTTTTAAGTCTCTTTTTTTTTGTTTTCTGTTTTTTTTTTTTAATCTATATTTCTCTTCGTCTCTAGTTTTTGTTTTTTTTTTTTTTTTGAATACAACAAAGGGGTTAGAAAATCGGCATTATTCATTAGCATAATATATAAATTTTAATTTCTATCTCTTTCTTTTGTCTATAAATATATTAAAAACATGACGAAGAAAAAGGAAAATGAAAATAAAAACAGCCCCTAAAAAAACAAACAATGACATCTTATTGTATTAAAACTTTATGTGTGTATGGTAGCATGTATACTCTATAATCAGATTTATTTGCATTTACAGGGACTGTATAGTGAATAGGGGTAGAATTTATATAGACCTATCACAATTAATTAAATATAAAACAAAGATGAAAAAAAAAAAAAAACGAAAGATTTTTATATTTATCAGTATTTGTTTTTTTTATTTTTTATTTTTATTTTCCTTTTATTATTGTTATTTTTATTATTATTGCATAACAGTACAAGTATTACTTATCTGTTAACGGGAGTTAATATTATATTCTCAATAGATTTGGCGGCGACGGCAATGGTATCAAAATAATGACATGGGTAAAAAATTAATATATGTATATGTATATATTATGTACCTATGTAAGGAACTAAATGAATGGTGTAATTTTTTTTTTTTTTTTAAATTAAATATTTACATGTATATGCGGTTATATTTTCCTATCTCTTTATAGCCTTCTTTTTCCCCGTTTTTGTTTATTTTGTGAGTCCCTTTTTTGTCTTTAATATTTTATAGTACAGATAGAATTAAAAAAGTTGTTTTTTTTTTTCAACAAACTTTATTTCTACATATTACAAACATATTAATGTGTAAAGCACTAGAAAGGATGAAATATGAAGTATGAATAGAGGTAACTGCATTTATATAAATTTTATCTGTTAAGAACTTTAAAAGCAGTTATTTTTAATATATTCTTGTATGTTTTTTATTAAATATATTTAAAATGTATGTACACATACGTGGATGGATATTATTACATACATTTAAATACATAATATGTATATTATTTAATATGAGTTTGTTATATAAAATTTTAATTGAAATCATTACATTGTTGTCATTTAAGACTTATATTAGGGTTTAGTTTTTCCTATAGTTATTTTTTTTTTTTTTTTATTTTAACATCAAAATATACGATGAAAATGAGGTTTACCTATATTTTTTTTGTACTAAATTAGAGACAGAAAACCGGGTAAAATTATATATTTAAATTATTAATTATATTATATGTGCATATTATGTATATATGTATGTATGTGTGTGTGTATGTATATATTATGTATAATAAAGTTTTGTTTTAAAAAAATTTGTTTAAATCTTTTATAAATTGTGTAGTAGAAGTATGACATGGAAGTTAAATTAAAAATTTAATATGATTTAATGTCAAAATATTTTATATTATAATTATTTTTGTTTTTGTATTATTGTGGAGGTTTTAATAGGAAGTCATTTTATATGCATAAATTTTTAGAAGCATTATTTTTTTATGTTAATGTAATTTATTGTTGTGTTAAATTTTAAATTATTAAAAAAATTAATGAATATGTCACTAAAACTGTATTAATTCTTTTTTTTTTTTTGTTTTGACTGACTATATCTCATACCTGTCAATCAATATTTAATATTACTGATAAATTTGATAATTGTAAATTTTTGCATAACATTTATATATTATTATTGATTTGTATCAAATGCTCAATAAGTTAAACATAAAAATATAGAATTGATAATTCACAGTGTTAATTTGTCATTTAAAACTGTAATATCAACATTTTGTAACTGTAATATTCCTTAAATACTATTTTTTAATCTTTTCTGTTATACTGCTTAGAATCACGAACGTTAAAGACTTCACATATAACACAAATAGAAGCTTTAGCAATGTAAGTTTACAGAAGAATGAAAATGATCTCATGGGTAGACCATATTTCAAATACTGAGGTTCTAAAACATATTAAGGTCAAGAGAGAAAACATCTTCTTTTTGTGCATATGACATGAAATAATAAATTTTAACTTTTATAACTGATAGTGCAAGATTAAATTGAAGGAAGAATAAGAGTTTGTAAACCCATAGACAAGACAAGAAATATTAGAAATTAGATGAGCATAAATTCAATAGGTGAACTTATTCACATGTAGTAACTGAGAAGAATTCAACTTCAGAATCAAAAAATTTACATCGATTTTCATCTAATCTAGAATCATGATAGCTGAGAGAAATAGAGAGTTATTTTTGTTATTTTTGACTATAAATTAAATGATTTAAATTGTTAAAAAAAAAAATTTTTTTTAATTTTAAACAAATTCTGCATCAAAAATATTAAATAGTAATAAGTTAATTTCTACACTTAAAGTTTTAAATTTTTAAAAGATTTGTTATAATTTGTGAACCATTTAAAATCATCTAATAAATAAGGAAGAAATTCTGTTTGTTTGTTTGTTTGTTTGTTTGTTTGTGCCCTTTTCACGTAAAAACCACCAGTCCGATTGCAACCAAATTTTGCAGGAACGTTCCTACGACCCCGGAAAGTGTTATAGGCTATATCGCGTTTCGGTTCATTAACCCATTGCGGCCCGAGAGCCATTTAAAGCCGTTTCGTTTTTTCGTTGTCCTGCCTAAACGGTTTGATCGATTGAGTTGAAAATTTGGACAAATATTCTTATTATCATTGAACGGTTACCGAAGAAATTTGGATTCAATATATTACCCGGATTCGGCCCGGCGGGCTTCCAAAAAATTTTTTGTTTCCGATTTATGTCCAATTTTGTATGGTGGTTTTATGGTCTGAAAAAAAGGCACAAATTTTTATGAAGATCCGGTAACCCGTTTGGGCACGAGAGCCGAACGAAGTTCATTAAATTTTTCTGTTGTCCTGCTAAAACGGTTTGACCAATTGAGTTGAAAATTTACAATAGTGTAGCTCTTTACCACAGGAGCTCAAGGAGTTGATTTGGTTTCGATCCATTAACCCGTTTCGGCACCAGGGGTCAGTGAAGTTTTGTAATTTACTTAGTTGTCGCACTTAAACTGTTTGGCCAATTGAGTTAAAAATTTATCAAAGTGTAGCTCTTTACCGCAGGAGCTCACTGAGTTGATTTGGTTACGATCCAGTAACCCGTTTCGGCACCAGGACTCAATGAAGTTTTTCAATTTCTTTGTTGTCGCGCTTAAACGGTTTTGCCAATTGATTTGAAAATTTACAAAAGTCTAGCTTTTTACCACAGGAGCTCACTGAGGAGATTTGGTTACGATCCATTAACCCGTTTCGGCACCAGGGCTTAATAAAAATTTTTAATTTCTTTGTTGTCGCACTTAAACCGTTTTACCAATTGAGTTGAAAATTTACAAAAAAGTGTAAGTCTTTATAACAAAAGCTTTCTGAGTTGATTTGGTTACGATACATTAACCCATCAGGCTGCAGGCCATGAAGTGTCTCATTTTTTGTTGTTGTGCTTAAACGATTTGACCAATTGAAAATTTGCACAAGTATTGCACTTTGGCACACAAACTCATTCAATAAATTTTTTTGTGATACATTAACACATTTCGACACGATAGACTGTCAAAAAAAAATTTTGTTTCTAATTTCGGTCTAATTTGGGAGGATGAATTTATGGTTCTAAATTAAGCCTGTGACAAAATGTTTGTTAACGTTTATTAACCCATTTCCGCACGAGCACTTATTAATAATATTTTGCCTAATTTTGTGTATTTTTATTATTATTAAAAAGATATTTCCAACACTCTTTACTTTTATCTATTCTGTTTCTAATATTCCATAAAAACCTTTCAATGCAAATTTCTAATATAGAACAGTAATTAAACTAACCTTATTAAGTATCTTAAGAATACTGTGTTTAAGTTTTAACAACATAACATTTTCGGCCGTTATTTAAAAACAGAAACAATCTCCTACATTAGACAATCATCATGTCATCATTCAGAAATGCATTACTTACATGTGGTCTTTACATGTGGTCTACCTATATAAGATGCACGTGTATAATATGTTTCCCATAAAATATTGAAATATGTGCATATAGTATGTATAATATCGTATATTTAAAAATACTATAAACTTTATCAAGTAAATTAGAAAACATATTCACATTTCAGTACATCATTTAATCAAAAATGAGTTCATACATATTTAAAGAACAGAAAACCTTACATTCTTATCCATATACAATTTTTACACATATTTTTAGCCAATCAATTTGGAAACAAAATTAGAAAAACTAAACGTAAAAAAATTCTGGTTGATTTATAAAGGTAAAAAACAATCATGTATTTTTTATATTGAAAATATGTTAAACAGAACCGGAAATGTACGCATTTAAAAAGAAGTTTTTTCAAAATTTGAAGAGCTGTCGGTGTGTAGGATCTCCAACGGTAAGGGTACATAAAAAAGTTGCTCTAAAACATTACTCTTTTAAGAGACCTATGCATAGTTAATATTTAATTACTCTTTATTAAACAGTATATAGGTTTTAGCAGACGGAGGGACAGAGCGAACTTAATAACAAAATTTTCAAAATGTGCTTAAAAGGATAATTCACAAAAACATGAAGTGATATTACTTACGAAAAAAAAAATGTACTACATTATGGTCATAATTGAAATGCGATTTTATGTCTCGGTATTAAAGAATATATTGTGGAAATTCACTTGGCCGTAATTGTGTACTCAATAAATTATTGATTCCTTTAAAAAAATTTTGTAGAAGAATTGTCTCTAATTCTTGGCTCTGTTTATTCAATTTAACTAAATAATCTAATAAAAAATAGAATATAAACTACCAGCATCTGTAAATGCATAATAATAAGTTAACTATATTAATTGTATTATATTAACGTAGAAACAAAAGTTAATAATTTTTATTTCATAAAGCCAATAAAATACTCCGGGCAACGCCGGGTACTCTGCTAGTATTTGAATAAATCCCAAAGTGTTTGTATCTGTTAATTTATATCAAATTATTCTTAAAATAATTGTTTTAGGTTATTATTAGAATATTGTTATTTAAGGGGTATAAGTGATATTACGGCCTTTTGATGTTGATATATGTGCTCCTCCCGTTACTACTTGTTGTGGATTTGCCTATAGGAATCCCTAGTAGGTAGTATCCCTGTTAGAATTCTTAAGATTAGATTAAGTTACAATCGATCTTAAAATTGATTTTGATAAATATATATATTAAATTAATATTATTGAATTTATTTTTACTGGATCCTATAATTTTATCATATTTGTTCCGGTGTAAATTTCTCAGAAGCTCGTTAGATTATTTGAGCCTAGGTTTGTCACTCAATAGTTTGCTCCTACAGTTTTAATAATATTGTTTTATTCTTCTATATTTGATATAATCTGTGAAAAATTTCAACTATAATAAAGCATTAAAAATAAATTTAATAATATTTATTTAATATAATATATACTTGTCAAAATCAATTTTAAGATCGATTGTAACTTAACCAATTGCAAGTGTAATAGTTTCAAAAGAATTTTTTGATTACTCTATTATTAAATCCAAATATCAAATAAAAACTTTAAGTATACTTCTTCAAAAGTTATTCTTTTGTAACAAAAGAAATATATTATTTAATTATAAATCAATTTTATTTATATTAAAACCTTTGAATTTGTTACTTCGAAATAAGAAATTTTACTTTTTTAGTTCGTTTTGAAATAATGTTCTTGAGTTTAAAAGTTTGAAATTTTTTATTTTACTTTGTACATTTAAAATTTATTAAAAATACAAAAGTACTCCATTTAAAAAAAAAAATTTCAGTACCTACTTAAGTAAAGTAAAAGAAAAATACTTAAAAATAAAAAGTATTGCAGACTTTTTTAAAGGTTTTTTTTTTTTTAAATTAATTCTGTTTCAAGTTTTTGAAAGGATCAAATAAATTCTTTTGCAGTTAATTAAGTGCATTTGCTTGCAAGTATTGTACTCTTAAAATAAAATAAAATACCTTTATATATGAAGTTGTTACTTAAATTAAAGTTGTTAAAAAAAAAAAAAAATTATACGTTTTTCGATTGACAAAAAAATCTATAAAATTATTAATAAATTTTTAACTTTATATATGTCCTTTACCATTACTTTTCTTTTACTTTATCTTTTAATTTATCTTGGACAGTCATAAAAGAAACTACTTATTTAATTTTAAATATTACTGAGACTCGATTGCAAGTACTTATATTAATTCATTCAAGTCAATTTAATATATGTGCATTATCGTAGATACTCATATAAAAATATTTAAAGTAATTTTGAGTTTTTGAAAAATTTTAATCATTAAATTTCTGTTCTTTATAAAAACAATGAATCTCTGCTATATCGTTAATGTACTTGTATTCTTTATTTAAAGCAGACAAATAAAAAAATAAAAGAATAATACTTTTATCTCATTTTCTTTATTGTCTTTTTTCGGTCATTGTTGTCCTATTTTACGCCATGTATATAAAATCCTTTGTTGACATTTTATAAAACAGAAAATTTGTAAAAACTTTTATTAAATTGAATTAATGTGTTTACAAATCTCACAGATAGACCTACACAAAAATTAAAATACTAATAGAATATTTTCTTAAAATAATTAAATGGCAGAACAAACCATCGCTGCATTATCTTTTTTAAATTATTAGATATAAAGAGTTTAGCGAAATAGAATATTAAACCTTATTACTAATTTTATTTTATTTTCAATTTCAGATCAATGAAGGCAGCTTAGCTCATCAAGCTGGTTTATATCCTGGTGACGCGGTAATCAAAATTAATGATATTGATGTCTTTCCACTCAGACATAAAGATGCTCAAGATGTTGTTGTTAGATCTGGCAACAATTTCTCAATGACAATTCAAAGGTTTGATATTATAAAAACAAAAAAAAAAAAAAAATAAAAAACAACATTTTTGAATAATATAATAAATAAAAATTTTAAAAAATATTTTTTTAGAGGTGGATCATTATGGCGTCCACATGTTACACCAACCGGACATTTACCATCTCATCAAAGTCATATGGGTAATGATTTAACAGTGACGAGAACTTCTCTTGCTCATCAACATCCTCAACCAGTTGAACATATTGGTTGTGGTTATAATAATGCAGCAAAACCATTTGGCGCAGTAAGTCGATAATTTATAATAATTATTCGATAATTTATTCGATAATATTTTGCATATTTTCAGGCGTTTTAAAATAAAACTTTTTTAATGTGTTCGTTTTAAAAATAACTCTTACGTTTAAAAATTAACAATCAAAATATTTAAAATAAAATTTTATTTTGTTTAAATAACTAATAATTTAAATTTAAAGTTTACTTTTTTAACCAATTGCAACCAAATTCAGGAATGAATGCTTTAAAAAGAAAATAGTTACCGAAATCCTTTTAAATTTTTTGTACACTTTTTATTTTACTGATTTTTTTCAAGTACAACTTTAATGTAAACTTTTTTCTTTTAAAATAAAATAATTTCATTGTTTTTTTTTTATTCTTTTTTCTCATTACTTTTTATTTATATAATTTTTTTTTAGGCTAATGGTGATGGTCATCTTAAAAGTATTGTCAACAAACAATATAACACCCCAGTTGGTATTTATAGTGAAGAAGCAATTGCTGAAACTTTATCAGCTCAAGCAGAAGTTTTAGCTGGTGGTGTACTTGGGTAAGTTTTAAAAACAAAAAAACTTTATTTTATTATAAATATATATATATATATTATATTTTGTTGTCACTGATAATATTTGTTTTTAGTTCCAATATCAAGTCAATATCTATTTTCAAGTAGAGAATCATTAATGCTTAACTTTTATATTGATATAAAAAGCAAATTTAAAAAAAATAAAAACATGAAAATGTTTAAAAGAAAAATATTAAAATAATAAGAGTTAATAAAGAAAACTTTATTTTATTACATTGATGCCATGGAAAAGTTCAGAAACCAGTTAAAAGTTTAATATTTTGTAGAATTAAATAGTTTTTGAGTCTTTGATTAAGTTTTACAAAATTTGCTTTTCTTTCGAAAAGAAAATAGCACATATATTTAATGCATTCGATTGCTTTTTTACCTTTAAATACTTGACACTTAAATTTTGATTGATCTAAATAAAAATAATTGAACCATAAAAGAACTAGCCAATTTAAAAATATCATTTGTGAAAGTATTGTCTCAACATAAGTCAGCGTTCATTAAATAACTACAATTTAAAAGATTTCTAAAGAGATCTGCCAAATTCCAAGAAAATTCTAAATGCTCTATTCTCTGCCTAAAGGTTAAAGGGTCAAAAAGAACAATATGAAAAAGAATAAATTATTTTGATTTCCGATAGAGGCTTTTTATTCTGTATATTGCAAAATTCGACTGTTTTTTAGTAAATTTCAATGATATTTTACATATCGATAAAATCTTCATATTTCGAATTACCATGTATTTGTGAACAGAAATTATGTGAAATAAAGAAAATCATTTTATAATACATTTCGATTATTTAAGGTATTTAAAACTATATTTCCAATTCAATAATTATAATTTTCATTTAAATGTTTATTTCTTTGTATTTCCTTTTCCTTACTTCGACTATTTTGTTGATTTTTTTCAAAATTGAAGAAGCCTGGGAATTTTGTTCTCTTTTATATCTTTTGCATTTTTAATCGTCAACACTTAACTGAAAATTAAAAAAAAAAAATTAAATTAAATTATAATCGATTCAATCAAATTAACTGATTTTTTTTTTTATATACATAACTATTATTATGTAGATTGTAGATTTTAAATGAAAATTTTTTACTTTTATTAAAAAAAAAAATAAAAATCAAAAAATATTGGTAAATATTATTTATACCTTTATATAAATTAAAATTTTTTAAATTAACGATAATGATAAATATTTATTTTTATTTTTTGGTTATTGATATGAAAAAAAAAAAAATACAACTCGAGAATTAATTTTTCATTATAGTAAAAAATTTCTTATTAATATATTGATAAAAAGGATATATATTAAATTTGTAAAAGGAAATGAGAAAATCATATTGCGTTCTCTATATAAGGATGTTTTGTTTATATGTATATATATTATAAACATACTATTAACATAACGATTCTTATTTGATGCAAATAGTAAACTCAGAATTGTGTCAATGTGCAGAACTTAATCGAACATATAAATTTTATGTCCTTTGAAGTTTTAATGTACGTATATATTGTGATGGTAGTAATGTTAATAGAAAAATACAATTTAATTTATCCTTGGTTATTCAAAAAATAATTAAATGTACAATATTCCTTTTTATACAGATCTACAATTTTAAATGAAGACATTTCAGTTTCATAGAATCGAAATCTGTTGTTATCTTAGTTTAAAATGTATATGATCTGTTTTAAATTCTTTAAAAATCTACGGTTACCAATTTAGATTAGAAATAAAATCAGTTTGTAGACAAAAATGAAAGCAAAAAAATCTTATAAAAGGAATAGTTTAATATATTTTTATTAATTACACCAAAATTTTACTTCAATCCTTTAAATTTTTTAACAAAATGAATAACAAAGTTAATATGATATGTTACAAAACTTTATAGAAATAAAAAACAAAGCCTTAAACCATTTCCTACGTGGAAATTTTAATTACAAAAACTTTTTCTTGGTATTTTCTTAGTATAAATATGTTCTTATAGTTTACTAAAATTAAATCTAAAATTTTACAATCACTTAACAACGTTTATTTTAATTAAATTTAACCTAAATCAATTTTTATACATGATTTCTATGTTATTGCATGTTTTAGATATCTATTGTAATTTTATTATATATCCTTTAATTTAAAATGATTTTAATTACAAGCATACATAATACATATATCAGTTATAGGTATTGAAGAAAATTTTCTTTATTACTGTCAAAATATATTAATAAATTTTATTTAATTATCGGTACATATTTAAATTCACGGTATCCTGTCTTTAATAAAATTTATAAGAATTTTTGTTGTTTTTTTTTTTGATTAGGACATAACATGCAAACAAACAAGATAAATACAATGTTTCCAAATATAACCAAAGTACTTTTAATGGAATTTTCTATAAAATATAACTTGTAGTTTCCCAGTTATTAAAACAAAAAAAAACAAAAATAAAAACAAATTTTTGAAACTTTACTAATGATGCTATCATAGTACCATGTTAGTTTGTACCCGCTGTCATGATAATTTAATATCTAATTTTACCTTCAGAAAAATGTAATTAAAATAAAGTTTTTCTAGTTTTCCCAGAAAAACATAACTGTAATGTGGAGGATTTAAAACGTCTGTTATATAATATTTTACACACACTTAAATATTCAAAATATTAATTACATATACCAGTTGTCGCTGTAGATACCTAAGTATTTTTTTAGAGTCTGGAAAACTTCAAACCAAATTAAAGAAAAAACTTGAAATTAAAGGTTATATGGAAAGTAAATTTTTCAAATAGTGAAATTCTTAAATTCAATTGAGTATAAATTTTCTAGAAGAATTATTTTTTAATCGAAAAATAAAATAAAATAATAAATTATAGAACCAGGAAAACTTTTAATATGAACTCTTTTTAATAGTAAGAGCATTTAATTTAAATAAAAATAAATAACGGTATTTCCTTAATTCCATTTATATTAAACTTTATTGTATTCAACACTTAGTTTTTAACTACATAATAACCATAATTATTAAATTTTCTATGAGATTCAGTAAGATTGTACTGTAGGAATGATTCGACCACGAAATTTCAATGTAATTACAATGTAAAATAAATATAGAAATATATCGTGAAGATATAGATAACAAAATTGTAAACGAAACAAAGGATATCAAATTTTTTTCTCTTTAAATCTTTGGTGTCTTCATTTCTCATTTTATTTTCACATACACTTCATTGCTGGTAAATTTGAATTTTCTATGTAAAAAAAAAAATAAATCAAGCGGTATCTCAATACAATTTTCAATGAAAAACAATATTATGTTTGTATGTGTCAGATGTTGCAATAAATATTTAAATGTAAAATAAAGAACGTGTTCTTTAATTATTTTTTTTTTTCGAAACAATTTTTATATGCAAAACATTTTTTCTAGTTCCGTTATATTTTGCCATGTCATTACCGCACGGATTAGAGTAAATAAATTGTTTAAAGTGAAAATGAATTATTTTGATTGTTTTTTCTTTGCCATAGTTATAAAAAATAAATCGTATTAACCGCCTTAAAAATTTTTTAGTTTTTTAAACGGTTAACAAAAAAAGTTGAAGTTAGACATTGGTTTTTTTTATTTTAATTCAATTAAAACATATAAAAACTATTTTCTATAGAAAAACAAAGAAATATGCCAAAATATTTTTTAAATTTTAGTAAATAAAATTTACAATGAATGAACGAATGCAGGTAAGTTCAGAGTTCGAACTTAAATTATTCTAAAGTATTACAAAATTTTGAATAAATAAAATTAAATGAAAAAATATTTAATATAATTTTAGTGGTAAAGATAATAATTTTTATTTTTTTTTGTATGAACAAAAAAAAATTGCTACGTTAAACTTAAATTTTGGTCTTTACAAAACAATATAAGATAAGGACAATTCATAAAGTTCGAAAATAGATACAAATTAAACTAAAGGCTTTTAATTTTTCGTTCAATTTAATAAATTTAAGATTTATTTAAATTAATTCGAAATAATTAAATATAATTTAAATAAACATCCAAAAACAAAATTTTAAAACATTAATTTCAGTTTTACGTGAAGTATGCCATAAAATAGCTTACAGATATTTTCTTTTAAGTTAAAATAATAAAACAAGAACTGAAATCTATATCACATTTTGTTTTGTTGACTTGTTCATATTATTTTACAGAAAAAATGTATTCCTCTTAATTTTTTTTTTTTATCCCTATTTGTCAGATTTAAAAAATTTTGTACATTCCAATTTTAGCCCTTCATCATAAAAAAAAAACATGAAAATCTTCTTTTTTTTTTTCCTATATAGAAAAAGTATTAAAACAAAAGAATTCATCAGTATGACCATTAACAGAAAATATATTCATTACATATACGATAACAAAATAAAAGAATAACATATCATATTGTAAACTAGCAAAAGTACCATTATGTTGGATAGAAATAGTTTATTTTATTTTTTGGTTTTTTGCGTAAATTTCTGGCAATAGCTTTAAAAAAAAACTATTCATATAGAAACGAATTGTTGAAAATCATAATCATTAAAGTCAAAAAATTAAAATTTGTGTAAAATTTATTATTTTTAATTCTTCGGTCTTTAAAAATTGGTCGAATTCGAGATGGCGTTTACAATTTAAATAAAAATTAGAAAACTTGCATCATTAATTTGAGAAATTAAGAAAATTTATGAAATAAAAAAAATAAAAACTGTTAAATATAATTTTTACACCCATATAATTTATCGTTTTCTCACTAAAATTCTAAAAATTCTTTACGCTTCATTTTAGCTTTAAAATCTCCGTTATATTTGATTAATTGGAATTATAAACAAACAGCACCGTTATTTGTACTTGATAAAATACTTCATTTTTTTTTTTGAAACTCAATATTAATTAAAGTGTACTTAAACAATTCTGAGTTTTGATTATCAATGTCCAAAAAATAAAAAACAAAAAATTAACTGCAACTTTTAAAATTTTGTGATAATAATAATAAAAAAAAAAAAAAACGAAAAGTTTTTAAAGTAACATTCCAGTTACTACATCCAAACAAAAGAAAAAATATAGTTTTCAAAAAAAAAAAAAAAACAAAAAAAAAATATTTTTAATTTTTTTTTTTCAGTCGAATTTTCCATTTTCACCGGTGAGCAAAAATGTTAGAAAAAAAAAAATAATGAAATTTTTTTTTAGTTTTTTTCAATTGTTTTTAAGCTGTTATCCTGCACTCATGCATTCAATACATACAACTCTATACACGTATGAACAGATATTAATGTATATAATAAATGTATATAAAATGAAGGCATAAAAGCTTTTAACTAATTAAAAGTTTTTTTTTTTTTTTTTTTGTTTAATATACTGTTGTCTATATGGTAACAAATTTTTGTTTTAAATCTGGTTGGACGAAGTGCTGAGCTCTAATGAATTTAGAATGTACAAAACAAAAAAAAAAAAAAACAAACAAAAAATATATATATTTTATTTTTAGTGGGAAATTGATAAAAATTTTTTTAAAATTACAAAATGATGATTTAATACTTTAAGTTTGTTTCAAAATAAAATAAAATTTATTTTACATGTTTAAAAATTTTTGTTTTTTTTTTTTTTTTTTTGATAATAAAAGTTTTATTAGAGAATGAAATTAAAATTTTGAGGTTATGTTGATTAAAAGTGCTTCAAGTGAAAATAAAAAAAATATATATATATATATATCGTATATATGATAAAAATGACGTGAGTTCGTATGTGATGCAGCAAGTAGGTTAGAGTTAAAATTTAGGAAATAGGATAAAAAACAATTATGAAAACTTTTTTTAATTGCTAATTAAGTTACAAAAAGTTAAAATTTGATAAAAAGTGATGATTTTACGAAATAAAAAATTTTATATTTTTCAAAATCAAAAAATTAAGATACATGTATGTATCATGTACTTAATATATCTATTAATGTTATTTTATTTGTATCTTGAAACTTTTTAAAATGATAATGAAGTGCAAAATTTTTAACTGCATATTATTATAGTTGTATCCACAGCACAGTTTTTAGCACATTTTCCTAAAAATTTTGAAAAACTGTGCTTATTAGTTTCACTCTGTCCGTCCGTCCGTCTGTTTACAAAATTTCTATACCATTAAAGTTAGAGATAAAAAATTTTAATTATGGGTAGGTCTCATAAAAATGTAGTCCCATTCATTACAAAGCTACAGCCCCTCAAACTTTGAAAAAACCGTCTTTTTAAATACATATATCTCATGTTCTACTTAAGATTTTTTCAATCTAAAAACGGCATTCGACAGATACTTTTTTTACCTTTTTAAATCAATAGAATTATCAGAATTATACAATTTTTTTAAATTTAATATTTAAATTTACCGTTATGTGAAAACCAAATTTTGCATGATTTTTCAATCATAACTCCGGAACGCTTTTAAATAGGAACTTGAGTTTTTAGAACAGAAAAAATTTTTAGAATTAGTATAAGTTTGCTCACAACATTTTTTTGGGCCACCCCCTCATGAGCTCATGAGCTATTAGGGCTCAAAAATTGAATTGCTATTTTTAAACACCTGTAACTTAGGTACCTGTACATATTTTACTTCAGTAAAATATAAAAATTAAAGAAAGATATAGTAACATATTTTTACGTGTGTTAAAAGTTTCTTTTAGTTGTATAGGGTTCCAAAGTTACAGCCCCTCAAAATTGTAAAAAAGCCCCGTTATCAGATGTATATATCTCAGGCTCAGGCTCAGGCTAAAAATTAAAGTTCCAGTAATATAATTTTACGTGTGTTAACAATTTTTCTTAGTTATATATGGTTCCGGACTTACAGCCCCTCAAAATTTTAGAAAAGTCCTATTTTCAAATTTTTTCTTATTACAAAAAATTCCTTAAAGTTTATTTCTTAAATTTTCAAATTTTTGTGCAAGTCGCAATTCTAAGCAGTTTGTATTGTCTTTTGAAAATGTGCGCTTTTAAAAACCCTTGGTTTACATTCTACCTTGTTAATAATCTTATTACAATTAATTTAACTTACGAAAGGTATCAGAAATTTTTCTTTGCGTTTGTGATGCTATACAGTATACAATACGGTAGACATACAGTACGAAATAGATATGGAAAGGTATATATTTAAGATAGTTCGTGAATCAATGTAGCTATGCTCGTCCGTCTGTTGATTTTTGATTTTTTTTCTCTTCATTTTTATATGAATCCCGCCTATTTTTATCTGCCTCATATATCTAATATGAGCCAGATCATATATCTCATTCTCTAATAAAGCTGAAAATTTTGAAAAAAAATTTTTGAAATTGTTGCAATAAAAGCTATATTGTATACCAACGATTTCTGCAAAATATAATACTAGTTGTAATTCTTATATAACTGCAAAAGTTATTTCCTCATATTTTGGTACTTAATTAAGTTATATTTCTAAGATTTCGTAAAAAATTATAAAGATTTATGACAATATAATTATAAATGGATTTGGTTTGTTTCGACCAATAATTTCGACTTCAAATTATCTACAAAAATATAAGGAAAAAAAGTCAATTTTTTTAAATAAAAATAAATATTTTAATAAAGGAATTTGTAAAAATTTTTTGAGAGAAAGTTAAAAATATAATTAATTTGTAGACATATTAAATTCTAAATGAATAATATTATATTAGAATTAAATGTTTTAAAGAATAATCATTTAATGTTTTTCTTTAAATTTAATTTCGTTTCAGTGGTCCCTTCTTCTATATCTACTTTTACTATTGTCTCTTCTTCTATGTCTATTTTTCTTTAGATTGAATATTTTTTTATTACAGTTACTATGGGCTTATTTTTCTTTTGATTTTTGTAGATTTTTTAAGTAAAAGATACTTTCTATTCAGTAAATCGTTTATAAAACCATTCGAATTCTAAAACGTTGTTTTACAACTTACAACTGCAAAAGTTGTTTTATGATTTGAATTTCTTGGATATGAATATAACTTGCAAATACCTTATAATTTTGTCCATTTCGTAGCTTTTCATACCCATGTGAATATAGTTTAAAGATATATAATAAATTTGTCACCATTATTGTGACACATTAAAAGATACTTTTATATATAAATATAAGAAGGTGTATATTATTTACTTTCTCAGAGTCAAATTCTGGGTCGATTTAACTATATATGTTCGTATTTCGTCTATAATTCAAAAAATTATGGAGCAAGGATTCTGATAATATATCATTTTATTTTTATAAAAATTTAATTTTCAAGAAATTTTCAGTTTCGACTAGGTGTCATAATATAACATCTTTCTTTAAACGAGTATAACTCATCAGTTCCTAATTAAGTTAGATATCTACAATTTTATCAAAATAAATTCATTTTTATTTTAACTATCTCTTGTAAAATTTGATTGGTCTTGCTTAACAGGTTGGATAAAAACAGTCATATAACTGTAGAATTTGCATACTCATATTTTGGTATTTTCAAAAGCCTTTGTAAAATATGATTAAGTTTTATGACAAGAATTTCTAAAAAATTTGGTTGATTTGGCGAAATGGTGTTGGCTAACTATCATACAATTCCTAAATTTGTATACATATGTATAACTGAGTACTTTTATGTTAGATATTTTAAATTTTCTAACAGATGATTAACTTTTATGTTAACATAATATATGTTCGGGCGGACCCTAAATTTGACACAGTTTACTCTACTCTCTTCTTTGTTTTCTAATCTAATCATTATTTAATAGCAGTATCTATTTGATGATATTTAAATATTAACAGTATACATTATATTATAAGTATTAAACATAATAATTTATTTATTTAAATTGTATTTAAGAATGATATATGATTTTTTCTTATCATAAATAAACTTTTATTTTTTCTTTGTCCTTTTTTTTTAGTGTTAATTTCAAGAAACACGAAAAGGAATACAATCCAACTAATTCTGAAGTATTAAAATACTTACAAGAAGAAAGGAGCGATCCACGTGAACCAGGTAAACCAGAATATTCTGATTATTTATGTTTAGCATATATGTTAAAAATTTTAAATGGAAATTTAAGCATTTTCGAAGAAGATCAAATTTTTGAATAAAAATCGAACTGGAAAAATAAACTTAAAAAAATTAAAGTGGAAAAATTTTTCAATATTAAATTTTTATTTATTTATTTACTTATATTTTGTTTTTTTTTTTTTTTTTTAAATAAAATTAAATTTGGAAATTAAATTTTAATGATACATAAGATAAAAGAAAAATCAAAAAAGGAAATGAAAATGTCAAATTTTTAAATAACAATAATGATGAATTAATTTTCTTTTATTGTTTAATTATTTATTTTTTTTTTTATATAGGATTAAATTATTTTGTGAATTGAGTTAAAACTGAGGATAATTATTTTTTGATTAAACGAAGTTTAAATTAATAAATTAATGTTCGAAACTAATAATTAGTTCTTAAATATAGATTTTAAGAGGGAAATGTCTGTTTATTATAGGCAGTTATATTTTATTAGATTTTCAAATGTACATTTTGAAAATGAAACTTCTGAACTTTCGAATAATAGAAGAATTGTTTTTTTGTTAAAAATCTTTTACTTTCATTTTCATTTTAAATATCAGATTAACTTTATATGATGGACATTTTCATTATAATTTAAAATTTATTTATTAAATAAAACTTTTAATTAAATTAATATTTCATACAATAAATAAATTATACTGGATTAAAGAAAAATCCAGGTTTTCAAAAGTATCTATAAAAATTTCTACTGAATTTATTTTTTTAATTAATATTTTTGTTTTTTTTTTTTTTGCAGTAGATTCAAATTTTCAAAAAGATTAAAAAAAATAAATTTCATGTTTCATTTCGGCTTAATTAGCTATAGAGTTCATGAAAACAATAAAATATACAAAATATAAATTTATATTATAACACAGAGTATCAATATAATCAAGGATTTCATGAATGAAATTATTCTTTCCATTGAATTGAATTTGATTAAATCTTGTTCTGTTGTTTTTTTGTTTTATATTTATATAAAAGGATTGGAAGTCTTTTTTTGTATTTTGTTTTATATTTCTTTTTTTTTTTTGTTGTTGTTATACTTTCTTTTTTTTTCAAACATACTTTTGAATATAAAAACAAAGGATTTGCAATCATAGACTAGAAAACAAATTGTTAGAACAGAAAGAATACGAAATATAATCATGGAATAACACCTATACATTTTTTTGGTTTAAAAAAATTTAATTTAATTTAAATATTATTATAATAAAGTTCAGTTTTAGATTACAAAACATTGAAATATTTTATAGAATAAAGTTTTGCTTATATTTATTTTATTTCATAAAAGAATTTTATTCCACAAAATTTAATTAAACAATTTTTATTGTTTTTTTTCTTTTTTTAATTTCAACTTGAATTCAAGAAATTATTTAAATATTAAGGTATAGAAAAACAAAAAAAAAAAAAACTTTTCTTAATTTATGAATAAAAATTTGCTATTATTTAATTGTTTATTCTGAATTGCTTTTGTTTTTTTTTTCATAAAAATATTTTAGGAATAAAGATTTAGGTATATTTTTTTTAATTTTATTGCACTAGTATCAATACTTTGTAGCTATAATTATTATTTTTAAACTTCTTAAAAAGAAAATGCTTAAATTTTGTATTTTAATTATTTAATATAAATTTATATATAATTTAAATTTAATTCAAATATTAGAATTGTTTATATACAAAATTTTCCACAATAAAAAGCTAGAAACATTTTGCTAAAAATATTGTATAAAATTATATCATCCTAAAAATATGCAATATATTGTTAAGTTGTTTATTGTCTTTGTAAACTTTTCCATCTATTTTTAAAGTTTGAATACATGATATTATTTTTTTATTTTATAAAAAGTATAATAAAATAATTGCAACAAATACAATTTATATATATATATATATATATTATATATTTTTATACGTGTATAAAATATATATCTATATAAAATAAAATTATGAAATAATATTTAAAACAAATTATAATTAAAAGAAAAAAGTTTTAAATAAACTTAGAATATGTTGCTGGAAACCTGACCTTTAATAATTTGTTGTACCTTAAGTTTTTTTTTTTTTAATTTCTATTTTTAAATGTTATTTATTACATTATAATTTAAAACTGGAAGAACACTTCAAAAGTAAAGAAATTTTACACTATATTTTATAAAAATTACAAAATTAAGAAGATGTATACACATTTTTATTCAGTAAAAAAGTATCTACTTAAAGTTGTCTAAAAATTTATTTTAATTTATTTTTGTAATTAAAAAAAAAAAAGACATTCTCCTGCTGTTTTTTATTTTCAATTATAAATGAAGATAATATAAAAAAAAAAATAATAATAATATCAAAGAAAAAAAAGTTTTCCAGAATTAGTATTAAACATTTTCGTAAATATAAAATATAAATTCGCTAATTTAAAAACAAAAAAATAATTTTTAGTATTTATATAGAAAAAAAAAACTTTTATTCAAGGTCAAGGTTTTATTATTACAATGATATGTTGTAAGCTGTTTAAACTTTAGTAAATTTACAAAAATAAATTTCATAATATTATTTCGATTTTACCATTCCATTTATTTTATTCATAAAAAGTTTTTACTTTTAGAAAACAAAAATCCTTTAATTGCTAAAATTCCGTTTTTCTTTTTACCTTTTTTTTTTTTGTTTTATCCAAAAATTACACATTAACAAAAATAAACAAAGCTCATTATAACAATGCTCCACACTTTGCATCCGAACACCATCACCAACAAACATCTGAACACCATCATCAACAACAACAACAACAACACCATCAACAACAACAACAATACCATCAACAACAACAACAACAACAACAATACCAACAACATCAACATCAATCAAGCGGCGGACCTACAAGACATGTTATTGCTCCTGCTGGTCAGCCAAAACCTTCCAATCCTGGTGGCTTACCAGCTGGTCAAAATATTTGTGCTGAATGTGAACGCCTTATTGTGTAAGTCTCCCAATTCAATACAAATGTAAATATTTCGATACACAGAAAAAAATTTCTACTTTAAATCCTTCTATAATCCTACTATTCATTTCTCCTTTCATTTTTTTTTTTTTGGTATTTTTATTTTCCGTTCGATCAAGTATTTTCGATTTTAGGCTTAGTTAATGTTAGGATGATTTTTTTTTTGTTTTTGTTTAATTATTATTATTGAAAATAAAAAATTAAATCTGCTTTGTAAATAGCTTGCTTAACTAACACAAATATAAATTTCATTTTTTTTTGTTTTTTTGATGAAATTCTCATTCCGAAATTGCTTCAATAATAAAAAAATAAAAAATTGAATATTGAATATTAACAAAATGAATAAATATGAATTTAAAAAAAAAAAAACAAAAAAAAAATTTTGCAAAATAATATTGAAGAGCCCTATTCTCCGATGAATTTCTATTGGACAGCAAGTCATTGTAGATCACCTGGTGGACGAATAAAAACTCCAGTTAGTCATTCAACGACACCAGCTCCTGGTCAACAAACAGATTCATCATCACAACAAAATAAATTACAACAGCAACAGCAACAACAACAAAAACAGCATCAACAACAACAACAACAACAGCAACAACAACAACAACATCAGCCACAACAACAATCAAAACCTGGTAAATGTGTACCATTTTTTATACAAAAATTTATGCAACCTGAACAACCAGAAGTTAATTTACCGCCGGCCGAATCAGCAGAAACCGCTACATCAGAAGGACAAGCTGTTTGTTATTGCTGTGGTACTCATATTACGTAAGCGGTCTTCTCATCTAAATTTTATTTTGAAAGTTTGGTCCCAATTTTCGGAATTCTATATTATTGTTTGTTTTTCTTTCATTTACATATTATTTTAAATTTTATTGAGTGTTTTGTATTTGTATATTGTAATCCATGAACAGTCAGACAAATCGAAATCAAAAACCATTTTATTTTTCTTTTTCAACTTTATTAAATTTACCTTATGTATTGTTTAAAAATTCAACAAAAAAATAATTCATAAGTGATTATATGATATACTATGATGATTTGTCCAAAATTATGCATTATACATTTATTTAGAAGTAATTATTATAAGTAATGATGTAATTAATTATTTATTACATTGCATGACATTCAGTTCCCCAATGTTTCGCTTATTTTTAAATACATAATTAATATTTTGCACCTGTGATATATTTAATATTTTTATAAATTCTAATTAATACTAACAATAACATTAATAATTTATTACTAGATGTTAATTGAAGAAAAAGATATATTAAATAAAATATAAAATGACAATATTTCCCAATAGAAACATTAAAAAATCCAATTACATCATAATATCCCAATGATCCTCATATTAACTATACCATTTCCCTTAGAAAATTATTCCCAATTCAAATTTGTTTTACAATTCATTAACTCCTAACAATATCAAATAAATTGTTTTTTTTTTTTTTATCTTTTATTCTTTACAGTTTTAATTTTAATTATCTGTTTTTTTTTTTTTAATTAATATTTTTTATTTTCTTTTTTATTCAACAAAACATCAATTCGATATACACACCACACCACACTGCATAAAAAAAAAAATTATTTAATATATAAATGCTAATTATAATAAAAACAAAAAATTGTTAAAATTATACAATATTTAAAAAAAAAAAAAACAAATGAAATCTGAATTCGAACTAAAAACAATCAAATTAATAATGGTGAATTAATAATAATAACAATAACAATAAAAATAATACATATATAAAATTGTAAACACAGTGGTGTATTCTGTCGCATTAAGGATAAAAATCTTCATGTTGAATGCTTTAAATGCGCCACCTGTGGTACATCATTGAAGAATCAAGGATATTATAATTTCAATAATAAATTATATTGTGACATTCATGCTAAAATGGCAGCAATGAAAAATCCACCACCCGGAACTGAAGGTTATGTTCCAATTCCATTGAAACCGTAAGTATTGGAATGAAAAAAAAAAAAATTAATTTTTAATGTTTTTGAAATTTGAAAAAAAGAAAAAAAATTAAGTAAATAAAAATTTAATGAAATAGAAAAACACAAACAAATAAAAAAAAACGAAAAAAAAACGAAATAAATAAATAAACGGAAATGAATAAGAGAATGAGAAAAAAAAAAAAAAGATGAAGTGAGGTGAAAAAGGATTTTTGTGTTTTTTTTTTAATTAAAAGAAATCTAAGACTTTTTTTAATTACCTATTTAATGATTTCGCTTTTTTTTTTCTTTTTCTGTTCTTATTTAAGATATTTCAATATAGCTATAAAGAATAAAAAAAGAGAAAGTGATAGAAAATTAAAAAAAAAAAAACACGGTACATTTATTTTTTATTTTGTACACCAATTTCAGAAGCTTAATTGAAGTCACAAAATATATTTAGAATTTATGGTTAAATCGTTTTTGTTTTTAGGTTTTTTAGGTTAGAAAGAGAAAACAAAATTTACTGTTATGATATCTTTTTCTTCTTTTTAATTTTTTTTTTTCTTTATTTTGTTTTTCAATTTTTTATTAAGTGAAAAATTTCTTAAGGACTTAAACCCAAAAACAAAAAACAGAAAAAAAAAAGGAATCGTAATAATTGTAATTTCTTTAATTAATTATTTAAGGGATTTCTTAGATCAAATTTTTTTATACCAAATTTTTTTTTTTTTCGCTTTCTTTCATTTTCATTTTCATTTTTTTTTTCATTTTTTCTGTCATGTATAATTAATAACGGTATTGAACATTTCTTTTTTTTGGGTCATAATGAGTAGGGTTTTGGGTGGTTTAATTTTAATTTTTTGTAATATTTTGTAATAAATATGTTTTTTTTTTTTTTGTGTTATAGAGTGTTTATATATTACCAGGTGTAGTAATTTGAAATTTTTTCTTTTTTCTTTAAAAAAAAAAAAAGGATATAATTATTAATAAAAAAGGAAAATATGAATGATTTAGTAGTTACGTTCAGGTGTTACAATAAGATAGATATATTTTTTTATGAAAATTGAAAACTGGTTTTATATAATAAATTTATTATAGAAAAGTTCATGATACACAATTTTTTATGAGTTTTAATTAAATTGAAAAAAACAAAGGAAAAGAAAAACTTAAATATTGATATTATTTTTGCGTTCGTTCTTATTTTGTAAAAAATGTTTGTAGAAACAATATTTTGAAAAGTAAATTGATCATATTCAAATAGTATAATAATATCTAATAATTATTAGTTCATATAACAGAAAGTGATATTGTTAAAATGTTTGTTCGTGCAGATTAACGCAAAAGTCCAAAATATGACGATTTCTAAGAATTTTTAAAATGCACCTATCATATTGAATCGTATTTGTTGTCAACTTAAATTTAGATACTTTTTTTTGAAAATTTTTTTTAAAAATTTTTTTTTTTTTAATATTGATTTGTCTTATATTTAGATTATTAGTAAAATAGACATTATCTATAATAAATAAGAAAATAAATATTTTTATTTTTAGACGATTTTATGATATTGAAAATTTTCAAGTTTTTGAAGTAAATTTATGACATTGAAATTTTGCAAAAAAAATAATTTTTATAAAAATCTTTTGACGTAGGTATTTTAGAACTTAAGAATAAAAAATCAGATATCTCCACTACAGAACCGACCGCTATTACGCAAAATGCATAATGCGAAATTTCATAGATTTTTTATAAAATTTATATAAACAAATATTTTTTAATTCAAATTTTCAATAATAGACATTAAATTAATCGTAGAAATATGTACGAACATTCATACATACATACATCTATACATACGTACATGATTTTTTTCATTCAAAAATATTAGAAGTAAAAAATAATAAAAACTGTAAACAAATACAAAACAAACATAACATTAATATTGAATCTGCTAACAAAAATTTTACAGTTTGAATTGGCGGTGCCATGCAGAAGAAAATATATGTATAGGTAATAGGTACATAAATTTTTAGAGATATAAAAAAGATAAAAAACAAAACAAAAATTGTTCATACACCTATTGCATATTATTGTGTGTTATAATTTTTATAAAATTTGGACATAGAAAAAAATATGTTATTTATTTAAATAAAACTTAAAGTTAGTCGGATCAAAATGTTCTATGGCAAAGTTGTTGCTTTTTACTTGTGTAATAACTCTTTCTTAATTATTTTTCTCATAATATTCTTCGGTTACCAAATATTCGTAAAAATCTTAAAAATAACACTAGTAAACTATACCATTTGCGGTTGTACGATTTGCTCCAAAACCTTATCAATCTGAGATATTTACTTCAAAACCTTAAATATTCTTAATTTCAAAAATTCCGCTCGGTCGTTTAGGTTATACACGGGCCATAACCACACATAAACACACAAACATCAGACATAAAAATGATTTTTCAGCTTTCTTAATTAAACGTATCGGAAGTAATGCATATCTATTAGCAAAAATCTCGGGTATACAAATTTTTAGTATAAAAACAATACCTACCTTAAACATTCGTGTAAGCGGTCGGTAAAAATATAAGTATATTATGTAGAATTTTTAATAATTAATAGTAGTTTAGAAACTGAGAAACAATTTTGCCAAACAAAATGTAAAATTCAATAAAAATATTCAAATGATAATAGTTAACTTTGTAAGCTCACAATTTTATATAATAAACGCATAAGATAATTTTAAAATTTTTTTTTAAATTTATTTTGATTCTTTAAACCGAAAACTGAAAAGGTGAATAATAAAACTTTTATAATTAAATGATAACTCTTTCAAAAATTTTATTGAAAATAATTTTCAAACTTCGCATATAGTGACATCCTGATTGTGTCTCTAATTTTTTAACCATAATGATCTTTTTTTTTTATTTTGAATTAAAAACGAAAAATGAACAATATAATGGCAGTACATAATAAAAATATATTTTCTATAATTGTTCTTGATTGACAGATTTTTCTTGAAAATTTAATTGAACTTCACTTAATATCCTAATCAGTTTTTAAATGTCAAATTTATTCAAGATGTATTAACCCTTTAAAAGGGATAGTTTTTTATTTTTTACATTTAAGATTAAATGTCTATTAAAACACTTTTTTTTTTGTCTTTTGTAAAAACTTAAGATTACACGTAGTTAATTTGTTTCAAATTGAATACATATTAGGTTTGAGTTAAAGAAAAATATTTAATATAAGAGGTGAAAATTTTACCACATTTAAAAAATATTATAATAAACCAAATTTAATTACACTTTCAAAAATAAAGGAAGCGTGTCATATATGCCTATATTTCATTTGCCTGTAGGTTAATTTAACTGTATTTTATGAAAGTTGCCTGTATTGTCATTTGACTGTATTTTATTTGTCAGTATTGACTGCATGTAAATCATATAATTAAAGATGATTTTAGAGTTAGTTATAAATGGTAATTTATATGCAATGGTAATTTATATGATCAAATGAAACACAGTCTTGTGATAATAAAATTAATTTTTCAAGTAGTTAGTTAACTCAAATTTATATTAAATAATAATATAAATAATTATATAAAAAAATTTATAGAAACCTATTAATTTATATTTTATATTTAAAATATTTTATATAGAACACCAAAATTAACTGCTGGTCATATTTCAAATGCTTTAAATGCTCACGGTTATAATTTGCAAACAAATGGTGCAACACCAACTTTAGTTACTGGACAAGGTCCATCAACTGGCCAAGTAAGTGAATTATTAATTATATATTATTATAAAAATATGAAATATATTATAATATTAATAAATTAATATAATATATACATAATAAATTATAGAATTATATAAATTTCACTAATCCATAAATTAAAAAAAAAAAAAAAAAAAAGAGTTTTGTGTGTGCCATTTAAATATTAAAAAAATATAACTTTTAACAAAAAAAAAAAAAAAACATAAACAGTTAATTAATATATTTTGACATTTATATCGTCATTAATTTTAATTATATATTTGTATCATCATAATACATACATACTTACATTATGTATAATTTAGTTTTGACTATCTATACTCATATTTATATCTAGCTATACCTATTCATTAGATTGTTAATGTGTGTGTGTGTGTATTAATTTATTCTTTAAATAAATTATGTTTGCAACAAAACCAAAATAAAAATATTTTATATATAATAATTTTTTTTAAATTGTCAATTACTTAGTGTACTTCTATTTTTTAAGAAGACCAGATTTACACAATAAAAAATTACCTAAAATTCTCAAATTCTAATTCTAAAAAATAAAAAACAATTTTTTAATTTTTTTTTTTATTTTGTATTTGTTTTTAGTTTTATTTTAATTTTAAATTTAATTTGGCATGCAATGTATGTTGTTATTTTTTTTTTTTTTTTATTTATAATTTAATACTAATTTATTTATTTTTATTTGTTTTTTTCTATTTAAAAAAAAATTATTTGTATAGGTGATTAGTAAATATAAACCTAATTTTCGTTTTTTTTTTTTTTTAGCCAAGTTCCGTTCCAAAAATAAAGTTCTAAATTTTATAATAATAACAAAAAAAAAAAAAAGTGTTAGTAATTGATTTAAATAATCCCGCAAATTTTTTTTTTTTTTTTTTAAGGATTATTGTTTTTTTTTTTTTATATTAAACTTAAATTTAGAGAAATGGTAGAGGGGTAATTAAATTTTAAATTGCACAAAAGTTTTATATAAAACTACTTTGAAGGTATTTACAAAAATTGGAAAATGATTCAAGATTTTTCTATAAAAAAGCAAATAACACAAAAAAAAAAATTATCATGTTGAAGTATTGGGGCCAATACTAATTGAATACAATAAGAAATTTAATTCAAATTGAACATCTGTAAAAATAAAAATGAATATAAAGTTGAGAGAAAAAATAAAAAATAACTAAATTTAAATTGTATTTAGGTATAAAGGGGTTAATGAAGTTTTTGGAATGTTTTTAAGAGTATTAAAATTAATACATACAATATATAAACTAAAATTATAGTTAAAATATATATTATGCATTGGTTTTTATGTAAGAAAAAAACTATTTATTGATTTTGATTTTACTGAAGAGGAAATAATGAGTAATATGAGGAAGTAAAAATAAAGGTATTCACATCAAAGTTATTTATTTTTAAGTTCTTATTTTTATCAATTGGAAAAAAAAAAAATATAGGGTGATTTGAACTAAAACGAAAACAAAATTTCCTTGTAGAGAAAGAGAGAGGGGTCTATTTTCCTCGATTCTTGAAGTAATGGACCCAAAATTTTATTTTAAGTTTTCATTTATTTTGCTTATATCTTTAAAACTACGAAAATAATTAATAAGTTTGATACACCGGCACAAGCCTTTGCACTTTCCACTTTCCACTTTTTGAAGATGGGATTAAAAATTTTGATGATTTTCTCGTTTTACAGTTCTTCTAGTATTATAAAATTAATATCTTCTCTCAGTAAGCTAAATTGTCCAATAGAATTTTTTTAATAGATTATTTTTAATAGACCTTGCTGTTATGGTGCTTATGGTGGGATATATAATGTTAAAATCTCAATAAAACCACTTACTTAATTTATACCTATTCGCTTTAGTTTTCATAAAAAAGTAATGTTTGTAAAATTGTAAATGATTCTTAATAATTTTAATTTTATTATTAAAATTGTTTCTTTTCATTTAACATGTTTTTTTCTTCTATATTTTAATCCAATTTTACAAAAATAAGTACTTTTACTTTTTCTTTCGGTCTTAAATTTTTGGTCATTTACCAAAATGCATATTTATATTATTTACACATACTTAAGGGACATCAACAGATTATATTGTAATAATATTAAAAATATTTCTCTCATCTCTTTTTGTTCTTTCCTTATTTCTTTTTTATTTATTGTTTTTTTACAATAAGTCACTTAATATGTTGAAGATGTTTTTTTACAGTCATCAGATCTAAATTACACACACAAATCGTCTAATATTTAACGAAACAAAAAAAAAAAAAAAAAAAATATTTTCTATTTTTTAAGATAAAAATTTTATCTAAAATTAGAGTTCAGTGTTATTTGCAAATCTGATGAGGAAAATTGTCACAAAATATATATATATATAAATAGAAAAAAAAAAAAATCAAAAAAAAAAATTATATGCCGCGAAATTTAATTTTAATCAAGTCAAAAACAAAATCTAAGTACATTACATACACTTTTAAATAACGAATCTTGTATAAAATATATCGAAAACTTCAATAAAAAAGGAGAGAGACAGAGAAAGAGAGAGCGTGAAAAACAAAATATTTTAAATTTTAATTTGCATTTATAAATTTAAAAAAAAAAAAAAAAAACAAATAAATCAAAAATCAGTGAAATTTAACGCGATTACAAGAAACATAGTGATAGAAAAAGAAAGAATCAATCGTAAAAACACAAAAAAAAAACAAAAATAAAAATAATAATAAATAGAATATAATTCGAATTATTTTAATTTGTTTTTTTTTTTTTTGTTTTTTCTCGAACTATTCAAATCTATTTAATACTATACACTAGTACGGGTATTCAGTGTCTAACGGTTGTTTCGTAAATCATTAAAATCGGATAAATTCAAAAGGAATACTTCCTAGAAAAGAAATAAAAGAAAACAAAAAAACAACAAAAATTGAATTAAAAAATATACATTTATTTTTAATTAAAGTTTTTAATTAATTTTTGATCTGAATTTTTTTTGTAGAGATTTTCGAAAAAAAAATATAAGGCTCTGTTTCTAATTCAAAGTGAAATTGAATTGATACAAAAAAAAAAAAAAAACAAAGCAAAAAACTATTAATTGCATAATACTTGGTATTAAAAAAGATATTAGTGTATTTAATAAACAATTTTTATATATACGTATATATATTAAATATATAAAATCAAAAAAAAAATATATATGAAAACTGAATTGTTTTTATTGAAATACTAAAAAAGGTATACATATAAGACTGTTTATGTCTTTAATGATTCGTCAAAAATCATGGAGTTGACATTTTTTCATAAATTTTTCTTAAAACCACAAGGAAAAACAAAAGAAAAAAAAAAAAAAAGAAAAATTCTTAATAATAAAAATATCATAACATTAGTGAATTATGATGATGTTGGTGATGAAAAGCGTATATATATATATGTACATACATATGTACATATGAAAATGAATATAAGATGATTCTTTTAGTGATGACCTTGACCTAATACTAGGAATTAATTATTTATTTATTTATGTTTTTTTTTTTTTTTTTCTTGCACAACTAAAGAAATATTTTGAAAGGAAAATTCATTCAAGGATTAATTATGAAAAAATATATACTGCTTATATACTTATATTATTCACATTTTGCTTACCTGTATATTATTCTTTTCAATATAACGTTAAAAAAAGAAATAAAAAATCAGTTTTAGTTTTGAAACTATGATTTGTGACATTTTCATTTTTAATTCTAATGATTTTTTAATTAGATAGATACTTGATATCTTAAGATATTTTAATACAATTTTTTTTAATTAACTTAATAGAAATTATGCCAAAAAGCACTGATTTTTTTTATTTATTGTTTTTTTTTTTTTTTGCATTTTTTTTCCTTAATTTGAAAAGTGTTGGTTTTTGTTTTTTTTTTTTTTTTTTTTAATGAGTTTTAATGAATTATTTTTAATTTAGAATGACTTTATATGACCTTTGTGTGATTTATTTTTTAATTAAGTAATTCTGCTTAGTAATTGAATATAGAAAAAGAAGAAAATAAAAGAAAAATAATTTTCTGGTTGGATAACATTGAAATCATTAAAAAATGAAAATTTTTTCTTAGATTTGCCTTTTTATAATGTTTTGCAAAGAAAATTTTAAATGGGTTTACTTCAATATTTTAATTCAAAGAATAATAACTTTGACTTACTTATTTTGAACATAATAACATGGAATATCATTTCTATATATAGTTTTGTTAAATATTTTTTTTTTAAAAAAATAGGAAACTAGAAAGTAGGAAATTAGATCTGTTTTGAAAAAATATTATTGAAAATCTTATTTAAGGTTTTTTAATAATTTCAAATTTTTATTTTTTTAATGTAACCGCACTAGAAAAATTAGGTTAATGATGTGGCACTATGTATAATATTGAAAAATGTTTGTTATTTTTATTAATATATAAGTAATTTACTTAAATTTTAAATAATAATTTTTTTTTATTAGAAATGATAATTCAAATTTAAAATTAATTAAATTAAAAATGAAATTATAAAGATCCATGGACTTCGAATGAATAAAACTGAGCTAGAATTTAAATTCCACATTTCCAAACAAAAATTACCATATTACCAGAAATCTGGTTTAGATTTTGTTTGAAAAAGAAGGTTTAAATTAAAGTTTTGTTGCAATCGACCCCATGTTTTGAACCTCAATACCTCATGTTTAGAATATTCAATTTCAATGGGAAAAATTTTGTTTAAATAAAATTTTCTTTTAAGTATTATAAATTTTTAATTTTTTTTTTCATATTCAAATTCTTTATCACATATATATATAAAGATAATTTTCCTTCAACCTGAATAATCTTTTGCAATATTGTTTAATTATTATTACAATATGTTTTTATATAATTTTTTATTTGTTTTTTTTTTTTTTTTGTTTTTTGGCATGATTCATCCATAAAAAAAAATTCGAATATACTAAAATTTAGATTTCCTGTAAATTTACAGAACTATTTTCTACTACAATATCAATTTGTATCTATTAAATTTTTTTTACATTCAAACATGATTATAATAAAAATTCATATTAATGTAATTTAAATGTGATAAATTGTAAGAAATCAAAAAAAAAAAAAAAAAAAAGAGAAAATACTTAAAGCAAACTAATGAAAAACAAATTTAGCACAAAAAGAAAACATATAATTTTTCTTGCCAAAAAAATTTTTAAATCTAAACCATTAATTCTGAAATATTTTTTTTTTAACTCAAATTGCCAAATTTTTTAGTCGTTTTTGTGTTTTTTTATTTTTCTTT